>JAENHJ010000150.1:600000-948649 GCA_025330945.1 Mucuna pruriens | reverse complement strand
CTGTTACGTATTGCTAATGTTTATAATTTAAAGATTACAGGTCAACTATTTGAAACTTGAATATAGAATAGTATAAAAGAATAAAGCAAAGCGAGTGCAAAAATAAAGGTAGTTCCTGCACAAATAAAATAAAGCATTACGTAGAGTGAAACCATCAATCACCAGATTAGTGATAAGATCAGTCAAGAATCAATGGATGAATAAGAGTGTAAGACTCCAAAGATGAAAAATATAAAAAGATTACAAAAGTGAGTTAAACAGAGAGATAGAGGATTAAAACGACTTTGGATTTCTAAAAGAAGTGCCACATGGATCATTTGTTACAAAACCAGCAAGATCTCCAGCGAGACTATCATCTCTTGGACAGAGGGCCAAAGAGTGAGAACAGGCACAATTGGGCCAAAAACTCCCATTGGCACAAAAGGCTTGCCTCCAAATGCAAGGTGATATAAACTGTCATCAGCAATCACGTTATATCCAACCCGTTTGCCAGTTTCAGCAGTCTAAATTGCACCAAACAATTCAGTAACTCATGCTAATGCTGTCAACTTTTAGAAACATATTCTGTCGTAGCCAGAGCCATATATCTTAGGCAACAAAAGAACAAACCTTCTTTCAAATGATTGTAACTGTACACATTGCCACAAGGATTCTGGGTTCTAATAACTAATGCAACAGTGTTGTGATCATGCAAGAGCTTCAACAGCATCTGAGATCCAACCTCCCCAACCTTTCTCTGGAGAGGCAGATCATAATGCTAACTTCAAGCCCTCAGATGCAGCACAAAGTTCATAGATTGAGAGCCTGGTCTTGGGGAAGCAAAATGTTTTGCACCAGGGCGACAAGCATTGCCACTGAAACATCAATGGCTTGTGTGCATCCTACAAAGTGATAGAAACATCACTTGATGATGATGAGAAGGTCACGAGATAGGTACTCAGCAATTGCCCTACTTTGCCAACAAAACAGTAATGACATCAGCGACACAAGTGGTGGCAGAAAAAGTGCACCATAACCAAAAATTTATGTTTCTTGAGAAGAGAATTCTTTGAAAATTTAAGTTTAATGTTACTGTTGAGAAACTTGTTCTCCCTCTTTACTTTTTCTCTTGTTTAGTGCGCTCAAACTCATTCAACTGCTGATCCAGTAGCAAAAGGCATAGATTTTTAAGGGTGTCATAGCAACTCTCTTAAAACAATTGATGCGTTTCTTTCTTAAGTGTGAACAATTGAACTGTATTTAGTCATTTTATTTTAAGTCAGCAGGCTACAATGTGATTTTGTGGAGACAGTTTTACTGAAGGAGAGATGCTGCAATGGCAACAGCAAGTTCAAAGCTGTGGAACAGTAGTGTTACACTTGTTTTGAAAAACAAAATTGTCAACTCGTCATTATCGTACATAATCAATTTATTTGACTTTTCCAAAATTACTATGGAATTATATATTGACTTTTTCATTAATTAGCTTTAAATTATACTAATTATCATAATTTTATAAATTCATAATATATAAAAATTTAAATTTTAATTTTCTGTTCTTCTAAATATTTATATAATTCTTTAAATATTTTTTTTTTAATTTAATTACATTATTTGTCTTTTTAATTTGATACATAATTACTTTTGGTCCTATAATTTTAATTGTTCTATTTTGGTCTAAACATTTAAAAATTGAACTATTTTTTTTTAAATTAGACCATATATAATATATATATAATATTAATTATTTAATTTTTATAAATTAAATTATTTAATACATCAACAAAATATTCATTTATTTAAATATAGAGACAATAATTAAATAATTAAAATTAAAATAACTAATTTTTTTAAATGAATGAATAAATTCAACCAATTAAAACTCTATATACCAAACCCATGCACCAACCCAAGAGGAGCCAATATTTATATTCTTAAATAAAAATTGAAACTTTGATATTTAACACCGACCTTAAATATGAATCTTATTAAAGTTATATTTAACGTGAAACTTTAATTTTAATTAAAATAATATTAAAATTACCTAAAATATAGCATCTAACTATTGTGCCATTGTTGTACAATATATTTAGAAAAGGGGAAAAGCATTACATCCTGGCCTGAGGAAGACCAGCAGTGGGAGCATAGCCACGAAATTTTGTGAGCGAAGCGCAAAACAGCTTCTTCAGCAACGTTGGAGATGGGGAAGTAAAGATGAGAGTTGGGTCACCCATACCCAGAGAAATAACTCTCTTGTTGTCACCATTCTCATCAATGATTTCCATTAGAAGGCTCATAAAACCCTTAATGGTGATGGTGGTGGCGGTGGAAGTTGCTTTCGATTCATACTTATTGTTACTCGCAGCCACAACACCACCTTCCATCTCTACCTCAGTTTATGGACGTGCTGTCTCACCATCATATCCATGTGCTTATATAAAACAATTTAATTACAGTGTAGGGATACCGTAATTTTTTTTTTACCCTAAACCCTATTGGGAAAATATGTTTCTGATATCTATACTTTATTCAAACTTGATTGTGGTGTCACTTTTTTCAAATCAATGAAATTATTCTTTTAACTTTTTAAAATATGTGATTTTCGTTAATTTTTATTAACAAAGTTACATAGTGGAGAAACAAAAATTACATATTTTAAAAAATTTGAAGAATTGGTTTCATTGATTTAAAAGTATAAAGATAAAATCTGAGTTCAAAAGGCAAGTAGAAAAATTAGAGATAATTTTTATTATAATATATAGCAAATTATTTTTAAAATCATAATTAAAATAATTGCTCGCCAACAGTTAAAAATTATTCCCTAACTAAAATACGTGGCATGTATTATGTCTTTCTCATTTGTGAGCGGAGGATGGTTTTATTGTGTCACTCACATGTGAGATGTAATATCTCAATTTTTGTGAGATGTGTAATATCTTAATTTTTCTTAATTTTTTTTGAGATATAATAATAATAATAATAATAATAATAATAATAATAATAATAATAATAATAATAATAATATTAATAATAATAATAATAATAATAATAATAATAATAATAATAATAATAATAATAATAATAATAATAATAATAATAATAATAATAATAATAATAATAATAATAATAATAATAATAATAATAATAATAATAATAATAATAATAACTAAATAAATTGTATTTTTTTAAATTACATGTTGCTGAAAGATGGAGTAGTTTTTTAATTCAAATATGATTAATAACTTTTAAATATTTAAAAGATATTTATATAGTAACGACTTGGAGACTACTACATTATTTAAACAATTAATAACAAATACAGAAGGTTGAGTTTAAGATCTTTAATTAATTTACCTCTAAATATAGTGCTCAACTTTTTTTCGTGATATGTGTCAAACATTGAATTATAAAATATAATTAGTAACTAAAAGGGACATATGCATGCATCTTATGTACAAATGAATTTTAAATATGTGTGGTAAAATAAAACATGGTCTTGTGGCATGTACATCAAATAAAAAAAGGAAACTAATTGAAGTTGTGGCTAATAAGTGTATGAAGTAAAGAAATAAATACATCCAAAACAAAAGGAAAAATGAGACAGGAAATACAAAACACCCTATAAGTTCGTCCCTATGCAACATGTACTAAACTATTGCAGAGAGAAAGGTGGTGTCGTTGGAGGAACTTAAGTGCCTTTTGCTAGGCCTAACGGATCTAGCTCGGAAGCGTTTGAAATAGGAGCTGGGTCAACAGGAGGGAAGTCGACCCTCTCTATGTTGGGCATCCCCACGGGAGGATCCCATATGGATTTAATAAGGAGAAACATCTCCAAAGAGTGTGAAAAATGATAGCAAACTTCACTATCCAATTCAGTGTGTACTCTATAACCATCTCCCTACAATACAACACTCGTTGGGTATCGTGCTATGTCCTCCATACTCCTTTAAGTCCCACTCGGATGTCCCTAAAGTGGAAGTGAAAGGGTCTTTAGTAGATCGTTGCCATTGTGTGACCTGGTGCCTCCATCCTCTCGGAATCATCCCAATCATGAAAATACAACATGCAATGTATAGGTAGCTACAATATAATTATGCTTACACCTAACATCAAACTAGTCATTACAATAATTGAAGGAGGAGGTCGATGGTATGTATTGTATACCCATAGAAAGGTGCTTTAGATGGATAGAATATACTATAATTTGGAGTTAAGAATCATGTATTAGTTAAAGATTTAGATTTCCAAGGTTGAACTAAGGAAAATACAAATCTAGGCTAAGTTACTGATTTTAGCTAACAAAAGAGCAAGTCTTTTTTTGTAGGTTAAATTGGAGTCCTGAAACAGTCCCACCGGGCAAGGCATAGAGTCTTCTAGGCAATCGGCCAGAGACCAAATGCATCTCGACCAACCAAAGGTGTCTTGACTAGTTGAGTTAGAGACTGAAGGCATCCTGGCACTGAAGACATCCCGGCCGGACGAAGTCGTCCCGGCCAAGACAAGTTCCCCCGACCGACTCCGTATCCATCCGACTCTAGTTCGGATGTTGACTCCATATCGGATGCCGACTCTAGATCGGATGTCAACTCCATAGCGGGAACCGACTCCGTAGGACTAATAGTCCCTAGGGAATAGTCATCATTTCCCCCTATCAAAATACTAGATTTTCCAAGTTAAAAAGTAGCATAGAGTTGACTTAGGTCACTCTTCTCAAGGACACGGGTTCCTATATTTCTAAGGTTTAACTGATAAAGATTATGACTTGGGAACATAGGATGTAGACTTGGATGGATCTGTAAAGGGGTTTTTATACTCGGAATCTAATTATAAGGTTGTAAAGATCTATCTAAAGAACTAGGCGGTAATGACTACTTACGGTTATGACATATTTACTTGATCATGTGTTCGAGTTATCATTCTTGATTTCAATTATGCATCTTATTATTTCAATGATTTCTCATCAATCCAACTACTTACGAGAATCACCGAACATGTGTCACATACTAACTGATGACTTACACAATCGTTGCTTCGAGTTTGGCAGGGAATATGCACTTGATTGATATAGATTATCTAGAATTCATTTATTGTGTTATTAGAGTGGTTCTAATCGGTCCCTAAACTAACGTGCTCTAATCTTTACTCTACACAATTATGTATAGTAGTTGCAATGTTTCTCCTCTGTTGGCCAGGTACTGAGGGATTGAATCACTAAGTAGTGTGTCAACGCACCCTGACAGTCTCCTCTTAGCAATCGACCGCTACCCAAACACAGGTCCTATACCCACTCGATCGACTAAGTACTCTCTAAAGTCCCGAGGAGCAAAGAGGTGCATAGGGAAATTTGGCTTTGTGGAAATGGAAAGGTATGGTGGCTACTACAATGGTGTGTTCTGATCAGGCTGGCTCGTCCCTTATGAATGTTAACATGTCTTATATTTATACATGCTTCTATAACTACTTCCTAATAACAGAAATAACAGACTTAACTAACTAACAAAAATAACAGACTCAACTAATTACTGCTTCCCTAATTGACACGTGCAGCGATGCCAGCTTGGACTCCATCTTTATCTAGTTCGAGAGGGTTTTGACTTCTATCGGGACGACTTCTCTTCTTAAGTCAGCCATGCTTTGAGTCGTCTTTGGCTGGGTCGGCTCTTGACTCGATCTCAATTTCAACCTGAGACTTCTGATTCTAGTTTAGACCTACAACATGAGACTAATCCATTTGTTAGCTAAAAGCAACCGTTTTGTAAGGATTTGTATTTCCTTCTTGTATTTTAGGAAACCAAAATCTTTAGCTGATAAGAGGTTCTAACCACAATTTAAAGTCTTAGTCTACCCATATTAAGACCTTATTAAAGGGTATAAATTGTGTATTATCAGGATCAACTCCATATCAGGAAGTCTATCCATAGGCTGACCTCAAAATAGATGTTGACTCCCATCAAAAACTGGATCCATCACGGCATCAGAAGGCCGACTCCACTTGGCCAAGATTCAAGCACGTGCAATATGTAATATAGCACGTGGGAGTTAGGAAAATAGTTAGAGTTTAGTTAAATCTGGTATTTTTGTTAGATCGGTAGTTAATTCTTTAAAGTAATTATTACGGTTATAGATTAGTTAGTTGATGCACATATAAGGAGGAGCATGACAACGTTCATTGGTTAGCAATAAAACGCATACACACTTACCTACACATACACTTTTCTTCCTCGACCCCAAGTTCACCGTACCCCAGCAGTTCCATGGTGCTTTAGTGTGATGCCTAATCGATCAAGTAGGCGTAGATCGGAGTTCAAGGCGAGCAAAGTTGCTTGAGATTGATTGACTAGGAAGGACAAAACCATCTTCACGACAAACTCTAGAAGTGCAGCCTCTCACGCTCTCTGATCATCTATGATGGAACGCTACAACTACTGCTGGTGATTGTCACGGGAAGTTAATCCACAATCTATCAAGAACTTCATACTTTTCTTTGTATCACATTCCAGGTTAATCAATGAATGGTTGTGTCACAACCTAAATTGTGACGTTAGGCGATCGGCCAAAAGAAGTCGGCCAGGTAGGAATCGCCACCGGCGTTTGGTTTAAGGGCATGAGAAACCTTTTGGCAAGGCTGGTCTCGAATCGGACATGTGGGTTCGGGAGTTGGTTACGCTAAGGCGTGGGGCCCCCAACATGCCTATCGCTTGATAGTTACCTCGGGCTAGCTATATGGGAGGAGGGGCGGTGTTTGGCATTTTGGATTTTTTTGGTTTTTTAAGGTTTGACTTGATAGGGGTGTGCCCCCTAGGCCTACGTACCTCGGCTCTAGAGGATTCAAAGTCCACGTAGTTCTGGTTGGGGGAGGTTTGACTGGTTTCTCCTTTTAGTGGGAGGTGGGTTAAAGAGGATAAAGGGGTGGCTTGTTAAAGTCTCGGCTCACGGGAACAAGTCGGATTAGGGCGTAATGGTTTGTAGTGGGGATCAGGCCGGCTCGTGTCGGCTCGGCCATGTCACCCCTTGTGTCGGCTCGGCCACGCCATCTCGGCCATCTGGTGTGGCCAGGGGCAGGGTCGACTTGGAGAGGCTGGGTCAAGATCTGCTTAAGGCTCGTCGGTCGGCGTTCGGTGTGAGATGGACCCGGCCCAGGTAGGTGAGGACTCGGGTTTGAGAGGGGTGGTAGGGAACCTGACTTGGACTAACGTAAGAGGGGGATTAGAATACTAACCTGGTGCTCGGAGATGGCGGGCCAGCGTCTTCCTTGTCTTTGTCCAATGCTTGATCTTTCTTCTCTCTGCTTAGGCCCTTGGGGTCCTCCTTCGTTTACAACGGCGTCGTCGTCCCAGGCTCTCTTGGTTGGTTGCCCTTCTTTTTTAGTCTCTGCCCGGTATCCTCTGTCTCTTCTCTCTCTCTCTTTGATGTCCCTTTCTCTTCTGCTTTTGGGCTTTATATAGGAGATGCAGGAGAGGCTTTCTTAGAATCCCAAGATTTTCTCGGATATTATTCTCTCTCTTTCGGTTTCTCCCATGGCTTTCCTTTGGGATGTGGGGGAGACTCGAAAAATAGGAGGCTGATGGTGCAGTCTCGCTAGACTTTCCGGCTTAGGCGCCTAGGTTTGATGGTGCGGTTGACTTGTTTTGACTTGGTTGACCATTGGGCTTTCCATTAGGTGCCCAAAGTTTGAGAGGCGGTCATTAAGTTGTTTGTGTACGAGGATGACTTGCTAGGCTTTCCTTTAGGCGCCTAGGTTTGATGGTATTCTGATCCTACCTTGCTTGGAGGGGTGAATCATCTGTTGGAACTTGGTATGATATTGGGTAGGATGGTTTGATGGAATCTTTGATTGCCGATCGTCTTGGCCCATTGGCGAGATGGATTGAATCTTTGTCAAGTCGGCTTGGCGTTGGCGAGATGGATTGAATGCTTTGTCAAAGTCGGCTTGTCATTGGCGAGATGGATTGAATGTTGTCGAATCGGCGCGTTGGCGAGTCGAATTATTTCTTCTTAGGGTCGGCTTGGCGTTGGCGAGATGGATTGAATGCTTTCGTCCCGAATCGGCAGCGTTGGCGAGATGGATTGAATGCTTTGTCCGAATCGGCAGCGTTGGTCGAGGCGGTTGGATGTATTTATTTTTCTTTTTTTTTAATATCTTTATTTTCTTCATTTTTTTTTTTTTATTTTTTTTATTTTTTCTTTATTATCATTTTTTTATTATTTATTATTCTTGAATCTCAATGGGCCTTTGAGGCACGCGCCCCTCGCTTGTCTTTTCATTGCTGGAAGGCACATTAATGGCGCCTTTTCAGTTCCTCGGGGCACGTTAATGTGTCTTTTTTTTTCGTTTCTTAGGCGCCATAATTGCGGGCACGATGATTCGCCGCCTTGGGGGATTACACCTCTTTAATGGTGCGTTGCCTCTTGTCCTAGGCAGCCCTTGATTGCTATAAATAGGTGTTTAGTTGCCCGTTGGGGCTTCGTTTCTCCATTCTCAAGTTTAAGCCTAAGAGTTCTCATTTCTCTCTTGCATTTTTCTTCCCTAAGCTTCCGTTTTTCTTTAATTTTCCCTTTGTTCAAGCATGTCGGGTCTTTTTGTAGGTCCCTTCTTCATCTTCTTCTTTTACTTCCACTTCTAGTCCACGAGGCCATAGCTGTCATTCACTGTGGCTATGGCGGATCAAAGCAGTCAAGCCCGGTGCCCCCATTCTATCGGGGGGAGGAACACTTTGAATGGGTCCACCGGGGCGTTACGTCCCTATGGCTCCAAGATGACCCAGGAGGTGGAGTCCCTTGCTTGCCAAAGGGGAGTTTGTGGGCCTCATGCCCCTCGACTGGAGATGACCCCTCTCTTCCTCGGGCCAGTCGCCACATGTGCAGAGAGAGAGGAGGGCGATTTCCGTGTATATGTACGGCTTAGTCCTCCAAGACTTGGGGGGGGTGACCTTCCTGCGGACGCTTTAAAAGCGGAGGTGTTGAGCTGGTGGGCGTGGCTCCTTGCCCAACTTCATCCCAGCCATCGGTGGGCGGCTCTTCAAGCTTTCAAGGTGGTGTGCAGTGCTGACCCGACTCCTTCAGCCCCGGTGTTCCTAAGCCATTACACCATCCGAGTGGGGAAGAAGGTGGGTTGGGTTTCCTTGGCACCCCTCCCCAACACTAGTCTATTCACCGCGTACACAGCGTCCTACAAGGGCTTCAAGGATCGCTTTTTGAAGATAAGGGCCCTACCTGAGGGGTCCTTGTGCTGAGATGGGCAGCCAATGCCACTGTATCTTGGAGGCTGCCTTTGAAGGCCTCGGGGGCCTTGAAAGAGCCGACTTTCGTGAGGAGAAAGCGACTCTCAAGCTGTTGGACGAGTTGCCGGGGATGAATTGCAAGGAGATTGTGGCCTTGGCCCTTGGGAAGAAGCCTGTTTCCCATTTGAAAAGTGAGTCTTGTTTTTTTCTTGTTTAGGCATAGAAGAGTATCTAATGTCTTTATTATTTTTTTTTTGACAGGGATGATTGAAGATGAGGGGATCAACATGGCCGCCCTAATCAAGAAGGTGAAATTGGCCCAACGGGCCGAGTCCGGAATGAAGTCGGCAGTGCGGCCATTGCCCGAGGCAGTCGGCACCATGGCCCGTGCAAGCGGCATCGCCCGAGCCGGCTCCCCCTTGAGGCGTCGGTGCTGCCCGAGGCAATCGATGCGTGTGGCGAGGCGACTAGAACTCTCTTTGTGGTTGCCACGCCCGCCACTTGATTAAGCCGGAAGGCATGCTGCTCGGGCGAGCGAGGCCCACTTCCGATGTGCAGAATTTGAGGGCCAAGAGGAAAATGAAGCCCTCGCTCTTGAAGGAAGAAGCTAGGAAGAAGGGAAGGCGTCGTGCCCCCTGGTTCGTCTCCGATCAGCTTGACGGAGAGGAGCAAGGTTACCATTAACTGCGGGACCGAGTTGCCTTCGGGGCTGTCCTGTTTCAAGGCCCCAATAATGTAAGATCTTTGTGGGGAGCAGAGCGTGGACCTCAGGATGGTTCCCCCCAAGCTCAATTCCTCAATATGACCGCGGGCTCTTGGTAATTCTTTGGGGTGGACGGGACGTTTGTCTGACTGAAGCCTATCATCTCAATTCGTTGGCTTCTTTAGAGGTGTCAAGGGGCACAGTGAAGAAGGCGGAGCAAATTGTCTTTGAAGGAGGCTCACTGAATAAAAAGGAATTTGAAAAGGTGGCTAAAGCCAACCCAGGACCTAAGGGCCGAGGTTGAGAGGGTGAAGGCAGAAGCGGCCAAGGCTGAGGATGGCCAAAGAAAGGTTTGTGGGCTGACTTGGCGAAGTCTAAGTCGGGCGGCATCCATGGGGGGGCAAGGCGGCCGCGGCTGGCTGAGTTACTCAGGCCCCCCAAAGATGACAGAGGCAGAGGCCCATGGCTGGAAGATTGAAGCGGCGAGGCTGAAGGCGGCGTTAACACTTACTGTGATGCGAGGCCTTGTCTAAGGATCAGGCGCACCGCTCCGGCGGCTTCGGCGGAGCGGTCGTGGTGGCTGACAAGGAGACCAAGGCCAAAGGCTGGGGACTGCTTTGAAGGCATGAGGGTCAAGGCTCTTGCTCTGGAGGCCGGAGTTGCCACCTCGGCAAAGGAAAAAGCAGCGCCTTGCTAGCGAGTGGGCGCTTGGAAGGTGCTTTATCGTAGCCCAACACGAGGCGGGCTTCGAAAAGCCCTTCACCAGATAGCCCTTTTGGCCCGGACTTGACTTGAGCCCATTTTCCATCACTTTAGAAATCAAGGATGGGAAGCTTGTTTCCCTCCTTGACTCCCCTCCCCAATGATTATGTATAAACAATTTATTATTATTATGGAATGAGAATTTATTATCTCTTTTGTTTTTTTTTTTTTTTTGTTTATTTCTTTTTTTTTTATTTAGGAAATTTTTTTTTTATGGGAATACCCAATTAATTGACTTGGCCAAACTGAGATGGAATCAACCTAGGGCAAACTTAGAATGCAGAATTTCTCCTATTTCCTAGGAATGCGCGCTTAGTGTCATTATTTTCTGTTGTTTTTTTTTTTTTTTTTTTTTTCATTTGCGCTTGGCCACCTCGACCAGGATATCGCCGCTATTGAACCATCGGTGATCACGAGGTTAAAAGTAACGGAGGCAGTGCCTTTGATTGCGAACTATTCTTTAGCGATGTAAATTCTTTTTGTTGAATTAATGAAGCTTAGCATGAAAAAAAAAAAACAAAGGAGATAAAAAATGAAAGCAGGGGCTTTATTGACAATGTGTGATTTACAAAGTGAAAACATGGTTTTGCGCATTCTTGCGCGGGATGGGTTGTTTGATAGGATCAACGAGGTAGCCTTGCACTTGGTTTCCCTAATCCTATTTTGGTTCGGTTGGATGTAGACAACTTTCCCTTTCTTTGCTTAGGGCGAGATTTCAAGGAAGAACTTCTTGGTGAGTCCGAGTTGGCCGGGTGTTTGAGTCGCCCGGCGTCGATTAGGAGTAGCGCCCCCTTTGAGCGTGCTTTACCACATATGGCCCTTCGTAGTTGGGTGCCCTTTCCTCCGGGTTGCGGGCGTTTGGTAGTACCTTTTTGAGGACCATGTCCCACATGCGAAACATCCGAGGTTTCACTTTTTTGTCAAAGGCACTTTTAACCCTGCTCTGATAGAGCTGACCCGTGGCATAGGGCCGTGAGGCGTTTTTCCTCGATCAAGTTTAGGCGATCGTGGCGCCTTTGGATCCATTCAGCGTCTTCTAATTCTGCTTCGGCGGGACCCTTAAAGAGGTATTTCAATCTCTATTGGGAGGACTGCTTTGGTACCATAGACCAAGGAATAAGGTGTTGCTCGATTGGAGGTTCGTGCGAAGTCCTATATCCGTGTAGTGCGTAGGGTAACATTTCATGCCAATCTTTGTAGGTTCTGCCATTTTTCGTATTATTTTCTTGATATTTTTGTTGGCGGCCTCTACCGCTCCGTTCATCTTGGGGCGGTAGGGAGTAGAATTGTGATGACGGATCTGGGAATTGTTCACAAAGTTCCATCATCATCTTGTTGTTCATTGGTGCCGTTATGCACGTAATGGCGTGGGATGGGATCTGTAACGGCGGATGATGTCCTTTTTGAGGAATTTTACCACTACGCTATGTGTTACGGCCGAATCGACGCTGCCTCTACCCATTTAAGTGAAGTAGTCGATGGCCACTAATATGAACCTATGCCGTTAGAAGCCTTGGGCTCGATGGGCCCGATCACATCTATGCCCCACATGAAAAACGCGGCCATGGCGGCCAAGACTATAGGGAAGAAGGAGCGACATTGATACGGTCGGCATGGACTGGCATTTCAAACACCTTTGGACATGTTGGTGGCGATCGATTCCAACTTGGTCGGTAATACCCTGCGGGAGTATCTTGCGAGCCGCAGTATGGCCCACTTGCATGGGTTCAGAAGGTCCCTTCCCGTGGACCTCTTCTATTATCTGTTCGGCCTCGGGCGTCTACGCATCCGAAGTGTCATGTCTGCGCTCCTTTTGTATAGCGTTTCCGCTCAAGAGGTAGCTGGCTGCCCCCTTCTCAATGTCCTTTTGCTATTTTCCCCCTTCGGGTATTCCCCTTTTTCCAAGTACCTTTTTATGTCGAGGTACCGGGGTTAGTCCGTTTTGGGTGCTCCGAGACCCGTGGTGGCAATAGGCTGTGCGAGGGAGTTCTTGGGACATGTATGGTCATCTCCCCGCCCGTCATTTACTTTCGTACCATGGGCGGAGGGTCGCCAAGGCATCTGCCATTTGATTTTCTTCGGCGTGTACGTGGTGGAATGTGACGGTGTCGAAGGCTTGTCATCTCCCTCACGTAGTCGTGGTATGGGATAAGTTTGCTATCCGCGTTTCCCATTCTCCACGGAGTGGTAGATCACCAAGGCCGAGGAGTCTCAAGTAGACCCCGAGTCTCTTGACCTGGTGTTCCGGGGCCATGGCGAGTCCCATGGTGCGGGGCTTAGTACTCTGCCATGTTGTTTTGTACAATCGAACCCCGGGGTTGGCGGCGAAAGGGAAGTAGTGGTCGGTTGGAGAGGCCAAGACCACCTTGGATCCCATTCCCCAATACGTTAGGCGCCTGGTCGAACCACATCGTCCATTCGTTCTTCGGTCGGGACTCGTCTCTGTTACCATGATGTGTTAAATGCAGGGAATTCGTGAGCCGTGGGGCGTGGATCTGCCGGTGGGTGATAGGCCAGGTGATCTGCTAGAGGCGCTCCCTTTTTACAGCGTGGCGGCTCACATAAAGCGATGTCGAACTCGGATAGAGCCATTTGCCAACGTGCTTTATGCGTCCGTAAGTGCAGGCTTTTCGGGATGTATTTGATGGGGTCAGTCTTGGCTACTAAGCCGGGACTGAGTGGGACAACATGTATGGTCGAAGCCTCTTGGCGGCCCGGACCAAAGCGGAGAGTTCGTTCGGGGCCGAGTATCTTTTCTCGCAATCTGTGAACCTTTTCTTTGAGGTAGTAGACTGCTTGTTCTTTCCCAGCCTCATCTTGCTGTCCTAGCATGCAACCCATGGACTCGTCGAGCAAGTAGGTCTGAGGATCGAGAGGTTTTCCGGGGGTGGGGATGAGGACCGGGAGGACATTCAGTCTTGTTTGATCTTCTCAAAGGCTTCTTGACATTCTGCATCCCATTCGAACTTATGTCGTTTAGAAGGAGTTTGAATATGGGGTTGCATGTTCTTGCCGTTAATTGGGAAATAAATCTGGCTATGAAATTTATTCGTCCCGGGAAGCCAGGACTTAAAGTGCATTTGTGGGAGGGGCATTTCCCGACAGCTTTTGCCTTATCTGGGTCCATTTCGATACCCCTTTAAACACCACAAAGCCCGACAATTTTCCCATGTTACTCAGAAGGTGCATTTGGCGGGTTAAGTCTTAGCACATGCTTTGCGAAGTCTCTAATAATCTTCGTAGGTCTTTGATGTCTTTGCTCGGAGTTTTGATTTTGCAATCATGTCATCGACATATACCTCGATTTCCCATGCATCATGTCGTGGAACAGGGGTTACCATCGCTCTTTGGTAGGTTGCCCGGCATTTTGAGGCCAAATGGCATTACCTTGTAGCAAAACGTTCCCCATAAGGTGACGAAGGTCGTCTTCTCTGATCTTCCTTCGCCATTAGAATTTGATTGTACCCCAAACCGTCCATGAAGGAGAAGAAGGCATGACATGCCGTATTGTCTCTGAGCATGTCGATGTGGGGTAAGGGAAAATTATCCTTGGGGCTGGCCCGTTTAGATCCCTATAATTGACACACATGCGTACTTTTCGTCCTTTTTTTTGGAGTGCAGTGCGATGTTTGCCACCCATTGGGGATAGTTAGATCTGACCAGGGAACCCGGCGTCCCATTTGCTTTTCTACTTCCTCCTTGATTTTTTAAGGCCACGTCGGGTTTCATTCTTCGCATTTGTTGGCGAACGGGGGTTGCTTTTGGGAGCATGGGGAGTCTATGTTCCACTATTTTGCGGTCGAGGCCTGGCATGTCTCGGTATGACCACGCAAATATGTCTGAGAACTCTTGTAAGAGTTCTATGAGGGCCTTTTTCGATTCTTGTGACATCGACTTCCTATTCGCACTTCTTTCTTATTCCTCTCGTCCCTGAGTTCACGCTTTCTAATTCCACGGCCAAGGGTTGGAACTTTGGTCTTTCCAGTTCTATCGCCTTTCTACCTCGGCCAAAGCCTCGGTTTCTGCGTCTTCCTCTCCTACCGGTTCCTCAATAGGACTAGGGTCCTTGCATCGTAAATTTTGTATCGTTGTTTAGGGACAGGTTCGTTATTGGTGGTGTTTTTTTTAAGGGAGTTTCCTCCGTTTTTTTTTTTTTTTAGCGAAATTTAAGTGTGAAAAAAAAGAACGCGGAAAGGAAAAAAAGTATTGGAAATGGATGAAAAATGCATGCTAAGTTTTATTAATTCAAAAATCGCCCCAAAGGCGAGTTACAAAAGGAATTACATTGCAAAGAGAAATTAGTCCATGAGTGGCTCCGTCGTCAATTAGCTAGCTGTCCCTCAAAACGTGGACTCCCCGGACTGACCTTTGGGCCCGCTGCCTATCATTGCCACATTTTCACGAGCGAAATGTTGGCCCCCATTTACTGGGTTGGGCGTGTTCTTGCACAGTTCTTGGCTTGGTACCCGAGTCCAGCTCTCCCTTTATTTTCTGGATTTCAATTGGCGCGGGGATTCCCTCTAGAAGAGGACCAAGCCCTTTGCCAGGTTGGTACCCCTCTTTGATCATGGCCTTGAAATGCCATGTTTTCCGCCCTGAGCAGGGGGCTCCTTCGGGCTTGCAGCGATCTCGAGTGCTTGGAAGGAAGTTTCCGGGGCCTCCTCCTCTCCCTCGAGGTATCCATCGGTGTGGGGGTGCTAATCATCAATTCTTGTTCCCCATTCGCTGACCAAGCTGTTGGTCGGCGATGAATTTAACCTTCGATGAAGGGAGGAAGGCCTGACTCCCTTGCACCGTGGATCGAGGCCTTCCCGGGGAGGCGGTATGTATGCGGGGCGAATATCCATGACTTGGAAGAGGGCGTGGAGCAGGGAAGGGCCGATGTGGATGGGGAGAGTGATTTCTCCCATGGCGTCCCTTCTTGAACCGTCGAATGCTCTCACTATTAGTGGGCTCGCCTTGATTGCATATGGGTGGTACCTAGCTTGTCGGGGTGGCCTTGGCGGGGCGTTGAGGAAGAGCCATTGTCGATTAGTACTTTGGTGATCATGTAGGTCCGCATTTGACAGCAATATGAAGGGGCTGGTTATGCTTTGCCTCCCTTGGCCGGGATCTCCTCGTCAGAAGGTCAACCGTCTGAGCTAGTGAGGCTGCCAATAATGCCCCCAAATCTTTCCGCGGTGATGTCAGGGGTTACGTGGGCTTCTTTTAGGACTTTTCGGCCAAAGAGGTTGCGGTGGTTTTCCGAATTCAGCAGTAGTGACAGAAGCGAGATGCGTGCTTGGGGTCTTGTTCGGATGGTCCAACAATTCATACTCGGCATTTGTAGCGGATGAGTTTGAGAATTCTTGGCCTCCTTTTCTTTAGGTGCCCCTTTCGGACTCCCTTAGGGTCTTTTCCTCAGAGGTTGGCCGGGTATAGATTCTTCCGCTACGTGTCATTCCCAGGGTCCTGCAATATTAGTAACCTCCTCGGCTTGGGAGATCTTGGGTTTGCTCTCTAGCGGGTTCCTCGGGCCTTAGAATTCGTAATGCCATGGGACAACGTGATTATCCTTGTAAGCGAGGCCTAGGTGGGGCCGTAATGATCAAAAAGTGCGGGGCGGGCCAGGGTCGCGTCGGATGATTAGTGGTTGGAAAGGAGCGGTCTTTTGCCCGACCTACAACGGCGATTACTCCCTCTTACACTTTCGGTGCGGGTGTTGTGACTTAAGCGCGTTGATGGTCTGTCGCCGTGGGCGGGGAGAGGGTTGGTACTAATATTGGGCTTATTCCCTTCAAACCCAAGCCACCCTGCCTCTATCAGGTCCTGGACTTTATGTTTGAAACTCCAGCACCTTTCAGTGGAATGCCCTACGGCTCCTGAATGATAGTCGCACTTTGCACTGGGGTCGTAAGACCGGGGGTAGGGAGGCTCTAGCGGTTTGAATGGCATAACCGCTATCATGCCTTTCTGGAGTAGGAGAGGGAAGAGGGTAGAGTAAGGCATCGGGATGGGAGTGAAGACTCTCCTTTGTCGGGCCACACGGGGGTTTTGGGTTTCCTGTGTAGCTGCTGCCCCAGCTTGGGGTGGACAGTCGGGTAAAGAGACTATCCCCGTCTTTGCTCGGGGCGAGCTTACTCGGCCTTGTGGGCGTGGGGGATCCGTTGTTACGGCATTCGTATCTCCCCTCCTTTTCTCTACTTTCTTGATGAAGCTTGCGCTTCCCCGGTCTTGCGTGAACCTTCCCCGCTTAATGCCGGCTTCTATTCTTTCTCCTATGACGACTAGGTCGGCAAAGTTGGAAGCTACGCTCCCTACGACCTTGTCGTAGAAGGGCGAGGGGAGGGTGTCGATGAACATGGAAGCCATTTCCCTTTCTGAGAGGGGTGGGCTGGACTGGGCAGCTAACTCCCGCCATCTCTGCGCGTAATCTTTGAAGCCCTCGCGTCGGCCTTGGACAAGTTTTGCGGGCGAGAGCGGTGCAGGGGCCATATCCTCATTGTACTTGTATTGCCGTAGGAAGGCGTCATGAGGTCTCTCCAAGTCTTTATGTGCCCGTTGTCTGAGACCGACGTACCATCGCAATGCTGCCCCAAAAGGCTGTCCTGGCGCATGCATCAAGATTTTGTCTTGTTGGGTGTAGGGGCCATCTTTCGACAATACATGGCTAGATGTACACGTGGGCAAGAACTTCCTTTGTACTTTTCAAACTTAGGAACCTTGAAATCGGCGGGTAACTTCGATGTCGGGAACCAAACATAGATTGGCGGCGTCAATGCCATGGCTACTTGGTTCCTTCAATGGCTCGCATGCGCTCTTCGAGTGCGTTGATCTTGTCGCCACAGGATGGTTGGTTCCGGACGGGCCCGGTGTGCTGGCCGTATTCGAGAGGGGTGATAGTAGATTGTGGCTCACAGGGTTGGGAAAGGCCGGACCACGATCCTTGCCCGGCCTAGTCCCAGAGGTGTTCCCTACTGGTTGCTCTTGGGGGCCGGCGGGTTTTTACTGTAGTGGCATTCCATGCTTTGGGGGTGTGAATCCGGGGGGATGCGTAGGTGTTCCCGATGTGGCGGTGCTAGGAGCCGCCCCTGGGGTGACTGCCGGGGGGCTTGGGGCTGCATTTCGAGTGATGATCTCGAACATTTTGTTGATTTGTTCTTTCATTTGCCCCATTTCCATTCTCATTTCTGCCCTTATCTCGGCGTTCAACTGTTCCAATTCCTCCATTGCTTGTTCCATGTTTTTAGTCTTGGATCGCGTGTGGTATCGGTGGGGCGCAGTCGATTTCTCTTTCCTGGTATATATTTTTGATTAGTTTATGTCTTTTTCTCTTTTTTTTTTTTGTGTTTTTTTTTTTTGCGATTAGGGGACATGTATCTATATGGATGATGAATGATGCAAATGCAATGATAACATTGAGTCACGGAGATTCAAAATAATGTTTATTAGAAGGGAATGTGAGTTTATACAAGATGTTTTCCTATGGTGGGGCGGATAGCTCCTTCACCATATCATACATCGCCCTACAGTGTTCTAAGAATTCTTTGATCTCTCTTGGCGTCTTAGTGGGATCCATCATGCCTTACTGCCCAGTGAGCCCGGGGAATGCTCATCGGTGCCTGTTGGCGAGCCATGCTAGTTTGACATGTCTGTCCTTCCAACCTTGCGCGTCTACCGTAGCAGCTCGCACTTGTATTTCAGCTTCGTCCGCGATATCTTGACACCTCTGCTTCCAACTTTCTAGGATCTTTTTCAGCTCCTCGAGTTGAGATTTTGCTTCGTCGATCTTTCCTCGGGCCTCGACCAAGGCTAACAATCCGGATCGCCTTTGGTTTTGTAGGTGTTCCTTCGATAGTTGGGCTGCTTTAAGTTCCTCCTCGAGTAAGTGTGTCCTTTCCCGGAGGGCCTGCGTTTCTTCTTCTCTCTTGGCTTCCCTAGCCTTGAGGATGGCTACGGCTTTCTCCAGTCATTCTTTTTCGGCCATTAGTTGGTTGCGTTCTTCTTTACTCGAATGCGCTTCCTGATCAACGGCCTTTAGACACTGGCCTATTTTCAGACGGCCCTCCTTTTCTGCCCGAACTTTCCTACTAAATTCATCGCTCAGCTGTCGTTCCTGTCGGGCCTTTTCTAGAGCTGTTTCCAATTTTCTTTTCAGCGTTCCCTGTTCTGTCTTCATTTGCTCTAGGGTGCCTTGGAGTGCCTTGACTTGGAGTGTCTCCTGTATCTCGTAAGCCTGGGTTGCTTGGTCCTGGCGTAGGATACTTCCCCAAGGCAGTCCTACAAGGTGGACACGCTGCTCGAGCCAGGCTCTGTACTCGGGTGAGGTCCCACAACTCCTGGTTCGCCACGTTGTTCCTTGTCTGACGACGCTGGCCCAAGCCCGTCGGATTTTTCTGTGATGCTCGCCTCCTGCGCACTTTCTATCCAGAGGGGAGTGAGAACTTCCTGGATCGGCTCGAGACCATGGGGAACCCGCCCTGCCGGGCGGTTAGCTCTGGTTATAGTTGATAGCCCCCGAGTCCCGAGGAGGGGAAACATTAGGATAATCCCCACGCCTAGTGATCATTTCCCCGCCTTTCGTTCTCCGCATGGGTACCAACGAATGTCCTTTCTTTCTGGCCTCTCTAGTTGCCTTACCCACTGCTCTTTGGTCATTTTCTTTATGCAGCTCCATTTGAAGTCTTCTACTGGGCAAACAGTCTTGGTCTTGCATTGGAAGAGATGGGCAGTCAGCCAGAGGTACAACAGGGGGGTGCAGCATCTAAGGTTCGCCGTTTTTCGCCCACTATAATGGCTAAGTGTGTAGTAGGTGTTGGCTAGGAGAGCCATGGTAGGGTTTTCCCCTCTGTCCTTCTTAGCCAAGAATGCCTCTGTGGCTGCGAGGTCGACGTAATCTTCGATGTAGGGAAATAGCACCACCCCGTAGAGGAGTAAGCCTAGCACGTCTATCATGGCGTCCCAATCCTGTTCTTCCTGAAACTGGAGCAGCCTTTCCTCTACGTACACCCTGGGTATTCCTTCTATACCGTTGCGGTTCCTTTTCCACTTAGCAACTTTCGTGTCCGGTACTCTTAATAGTTTAGCGATAGTGGTCCAAGAAGGGCGTTGGCCTTGATGGAAGTAGAGTGGGGATTCGACGAGTGGTAATCCCATCAATCGCTCATACTCTTCCAAGGTTGGCGCCATTTGGAAGTCTTTAAAAGTGAAGCACCGTATTGGTGAGTCGTAGTATTGGGCGAGAGCTTCCAATGCGGCGGGCTGAGTTTCAACCTCCAGTAGGCTCAGAAGATTGCCATGAAGGGTCTGGACATTCGGCGCTAGTGGCGAAGGGTCTGGACATTCGGCGCTTTAGCCTGGACGTGTTGAGGTGATCTAGCCCAATATTGTGACCCTACTTCCATTATCTGAAATTTCCGTGATCAATGTATCATGATGCATGATTTTGTTTTTTTCTTTTCTTTTCTTTTTATGTGGTGTATGAGATGCATGTATGCATGCTGGGTTGGTATAAGGGTTTTTTTTTTTTGGGCTGATTCCATCTCAGTTTGTACTAGCCGATTCCAATTCGGTTTTGCTGGGTTATCCCTTAATCAGGCGTATGGTTGGATGGGCTATGTTCCCCCCTTCTCTCTGGGGCTTTTCTAATCATCCTCACCAACAGGCTCTTGGGTCTATAGACTTTCCCCGGGGGAGCGGTACCATGGACAGGATAGCTATCCCAAAACATGATTACCCCCCTAGGACGGTCAGCCCCAAGTGGAACTATCGTGATCCCCAGTACTGAGACGCCTCTAGTATGGAGACCACTACACATTCCTCTCTCCTTAACTCACAGGCCTGGGAATAAGGCCCCTCACATTCACACCTCATTGTGCTCTGCCCCGCAAACCCCACAGTATTATGATGACAATAATCGAAAAGAATAAAACAATCATGCATGAAATAAAAAATACAAAAAAGCCCAAACCGGCTGCTGGTCTCATCCGGTCTCTCACGCTAACCTATCAAGGCTCAACTCTCGCCAGCTATGTCCCCAGTGGAGTCGCCATCCGTCACAACCTATATTGTGACGTTGGGGCCTACCAAACCGAGTCGGCCAGGGTAGGAGTCGCCACCTTTTTGGGTTTGGGGAACGCCAGAAACCTTTTGGCAAGGCTGGTCTCGAATCGACATGGGGTTCGGAGTTGGTTACACGCTATGGGCGTGGGGGCCCCCAAAGATGCCTATCACTTGATAGTTACCTCAAAGCTAGCTATATGGGAGGAGGGACGGTGTTTGGCATTTTGGATTTTTTTGGTTTTTTAAGGTTTGACTTGATAGGGGTGTGCCCCCTAGGCCTACGTACCTCGGCTCTAGAGGATTCAAAGTCCACGTAGTTCTGGCTGGGGGAGGTTTGACTGGTTTCTCCTTTTAGTGGGAGGTGAGTAAAAGGGGATAAGGGATGGCTTGTTCCGTCTCGGCTCCGCCGGAACCAAGCCGGATTAGGCATGATGGTTTGTAGTGGGGATCAGCCGAGGTGGCTCGGTCCTGCCATGTCGGCTCGGCCCTACTATGAGCGGGTCCGAGTCGGCCTCGGCCATCAGGCGTGACCGAGACCGAGTCGGCTTGGAGGAGGCCGGGTCAAGTCCGCTTGAGGTTACGTGAGGTCGGTGCTTCTAGGCGGCGATGGACTCGGCCCAAAGCAGTGAGGATTTGGGTTTGAGAAGGGTGGCAGGGAACTCGACTTGGACTGAGGTAAAAAGAGGATTAAGATACTAACCTGGTGCTTGGAGATGGTGGACGTGTCTTCCCTGTCTTTGCCCGATGCTTGATCTTTCTTCTCTGCCGGCCCTTGGGGTCCTCCTTCCGTCTCCGGCGCGTCGTCGTCAGCTCTCTTGGTTGGTCGCCCTTCTTCCTTGGTCTCTGCCAGTATCCTCTGCCTCTTCTCTCTCTCTCTCTGTTGATGTCCTTTTCTATTCTCTGCCTGGGCTTTATATAGGGTCTGGGAGAGGCTGCATAACAACCGAATCCCAAGATTCTCTCAGATATTATTCTCTCTCCATTCAGTTTCTCCCATGACGCTTGGGGCCCATCAGTGTGGAGACTTCGGTCAAGGGAGACTGAGTCAAACGAAGATCGGGTCAAAACGTGGACTCGACCCGCCTCGCCTTTGGGACTGTGCCGAATGGTCCAAATGCCGTGAATCGGGCCTTTTCCGGAGAGAAGGGCTGGGACGTCATTCCGGCCCGGACATTTTAGGGGTGCTACAATCATGATCAAGTGTGGGGGAACTCCAGGAAGCAAAACGTTGTTCAACACTCTCCCAAGCTCAAAGAGCAATAAAGGAATAAAAGCGAGCGAAAGAAAGAAAAAGAAAAGTGGAAAGCAAAGAAATGAAAATCTGAGCTGAAGCAAATAAAGAAAGAAAGCAGCTGCATAAATGTATTGTATAAGAAAAAGAAAAGAAAATGAGCTGGTGGCAGCAAGAAGGAGAAATTGGCAGCATCCTGAGTAACCCTCAGGCTGATTTAAACTTACTCCCCATTGCTCCTCTCTTCCTCATGGGCCCTGAAACCAGTTTTTCCCATATATTATCCACCCCATGAACCAGCCTCGCTACAAGCCAAAAAGAAGTCCTAGTGATCATAACTGTGTTTTTACAGGTGTAAAAAGAGAGCTTTGTCAAAGTGTGGTAAATTCAGTTCCATGAATGTTGAGTGTAAATACAAGCCCAAGCACGAGAGAAGTAAGGGAGTGCTCTGTCCAAATAAAAGCTCTGTCACTCTTGGTTGTCTTCTAGATTCGCAGGTCATTAAATTGCCTAGAGCACAGAAGGAGTAGTTTCAGATTGAAAGAGCATCTCAAGCTCAGAGTGAATGAGAGCCGACTGCCTCGGTCAAACCGAAGGAAGCCAAGTGAAAAATTCTCTTCTATCTTTAAAAACTCCCTTAAGATTTTCATTTTATTTTGCCCAGAGTGCAAAAAAGGGTAAGTGTGGGGTGTGATGAGTCACAATTTATACATCTTTTAGACACCTAAGAAGGAGGTTTGCAAGACTATTCTATGCTTAAGAATGAACTGTTAGCTAAGATTCATTTTATGAGCTCAAATATATAGAAAATACAAATTTGTGCTAATTTAGATTTCTTAGCTAATGAAAGTAACTCTTCTTCTTTTTGCAGGTCAAGCCGAGTTGACCAAAGTCAACAAGGAGTCCCGACCGAGATGAAGTCGTCCCCACCAGACCGGCTCCATCCCTACCGAAATCAAATCGCCTAGGCAATCCTTGACTTGTAGCCCAAAGAGCCCAAATGAAAGAGTGGCCCAAGTATATTGTCCACATCAGCTATCCAGCTTGGAGGCCACCTCAAATCAAATCATCCGCCATGTCACTCCTTGGAAATTTGCCATGTCACGAGAGAAGATCTGCATAGGGGTAGAATAGGATATTCACATTGTAATTCTGTTAGGATTCGTTAGGATTAGCTAATCATAGCTCGTGTATATATATGAGGAGCTGTGCACTGTTTAAACGTCTTTGAATTCACTCTTTTCGCACATCAATTACTTCATCTTCTTCGTTCTCGTTCTTCCATTACTTGGTGGCGCATTTGTATTGTAGCGGTGCTTCTCTCGATTGAGGAAGTGCAGGTCTAAGACTGGAAGCTGGGACGTTCACCGGGGGGACCGATCAAACTACTAACGCACTCTGGTGGAGCTGATCCTCGGCACTTAGGCGAATCAGGTGAACCACCACCATCAACCTTGGCGATCGTTGAGGAAGATGGAACCATCCGAACTCAGGGACCACTGTATTTTGTATTCTGATTCTGTTAATCGATTTCATTCTGCATTTCATATCTCTGCTCTCTTCCTCTACTTTAATTCACGATTGAATCTGCGATTGCAATTGAACTGTGAACAATGTTAAGCTAAGCCGATTGGAACTGGTTTAACTAATTCAGTAGGTAATCACTTAACGATTGTTGAATGAGAACCTAAAATAAGCTCTCCGAACTTAATCCCATCAACCGATGAGGTAGCGATTGCATAAATCCTCGGTATGACAATGGATCTAACCTTTGGCGATTGCCATATGACTACCCAAGGCTGATATGGACTATGAACTGAGATTGGAACCTGGACTGGACTTAATTAATGGAACTGAATCTGAATACAGTTATATAATAATAATAGATAAGTAGTAATAGTAGTATACATTCACTTTTCATTCATAGTCTTAGTTTATTTTCTGCTTACTTGCATTCAAAACCCTCCGTTTACTTTTTTTATTTACTGTTTTCTGGTTGGGACAGAGGTAGTCCCCCTCTGAAGGCGTCTGTCTGCACTCAGCCGAGACCAAGCCGGATAGTCTCTGCCGAGACCGTTTCTGCTCAGTCTCTGTTGAGAGCAACTCGGCCATTGCCGAGACGAGTCAGTACTCTGCATCTCAGATTCTACTTTCACTTCACTTTACACCAATTCACAACTGAACACACTGTGTCCTTGAGAAGAATGACCTAGGGTTAGCTATACTATAGTTAGCTTTAGTTATTTGATAAGCGCGTAAACGACTGTAAAAAAACGCCATCATCAGTGACATGTTGTAAAAAGGTCACTCGTATGTGCAGGCTCTATAAGTTGTCCATATGACCTTCAGCTGCAACACATCTAGCACAACCCTAATGGTGAGCATGTCATCGGAGTCCCTTACAATATTCTATCAAAAAGCAGGAGGAAACTACTCAATATATCCTTCAACCAATCGATGAGAGTTAATGGCCAAAAAGTGCCTAAAGATTCAAGCTTGTAAAACTATTAACATAATTAATTATCTTGAAACAAGAAAATAGAGAAGCCAAATATAATAAATAGAATACAAATTTGGTACCTTTATGATAGTCATATATCCTTTGAACTGCTTCATATGATGCATGTTGACCTAGTTAAGTTGATCATACATGTATGCTAAGGCATAACAACCTCATGCATACTATGTCCATATATCAAGATGGCTAAAAAGTTGTAAGTATGTCTCACCCCCACATGTGGAACTCTTGTCAGCAAAGATGGAGCAACCAACTAAATGTAATAAAAAGCTTTATACTAAAATGATGTTCCTTGTGCAAACATGTGCATCGTATAAGTCCCGCAACCAAGTTAATTGCACGTGCACTCCTTGATCAATCTTAGTGTATGCCTAGTCAAAGGTGATCCCTATCAAGTGCATTAGGTATGTGGCACCTCTTGTTATAATAACAAGTAGATCCCAACTATAGGTAAATGTAGAAGAAATAACATATCATCTAAAGTGATGTTTATCTCCCCTACTAGAAGGTGAAAAAACAATAGTAGAGAAAATGATCTTGTCCACCTTGTGGTTGTTGTAGCTTAAGGTACTCAAAGGCAAGAGTCTCACATCAGGTAGCCTAGAGTATTCTTATGAGTTTATTTACCAACATGATCTTTTAACATCCAAAGTGAGAAATAAAGGAGGTAAGTCATGCGCGTACAATCCTGGGCCTTGTGGGCTTGGCATAGTGCAAATATGACGATTTACCCACCCTTTTGTGCACCCGATTATGGGGCCATAACCCACTTTTTGGTTTGGGCCTTTCTTATACTTTCTCCTTTTCTACATCCTTTGCTAATTGTTCGAGTTTGACTTAGTGCAAATGAGATTTTCACTCCTTGCATTTCGGTTATTGATCGAGTTAGGTGCACCTTTTTCAGATACAACAAGTGTGGGCTTTACTAAGTCTCCCACACAACCTTTTGTAATCATCGTGCTCTCCCTCTCCATGCTTATATTTACCTTTGCAGCACTTAGTTTTCAAATCATCACAAACATGCTCTTTAATGGTCCTCTCTCTCTCGTGCTCATTCTTAGACTCTTTAAAACTTACTAGTTTTGGCCCTTAGAAATTAACAAGATGATCATGTTCTATCTTGAGGAGCTTGCATGAAATTCGTGGATAAGTTCTTAAAGACAATTTAATTCACACACCTCAAGAATTCTTTGTTTGTGTTTTTGGCCTTTTAGACTACAATCTTAAGAACTTATGACTATTGACAACATGAACTACCACCAACCCATTGTAGATCAGCCACTGCCAATCTCCTACGCCAAACAATTGTTGGACATCTTCAAGACCAAAGTCTTCGGTTGTCAAAACTTCTGTTGCTAACAAGAATGCATCCACATTGTCCTCGACCTCAATGGTGTTGTATATGTCCTCACAACCTCGACGCTAAACTCCAATGCCTTTGACAAACAAGTTGCTAATTAGAAACAAACCAATAAGGTACATTATCACACTTTGATTAGTATTGCATCTAGTGTGTTGTTTGATGTCTATTGTTCCTACAAGGAAGCAAATAAGATATGAAAGTCCATGATCCTCAAGTACACTATGGAAGATGTCGTTAGACAAAGGTTCTTCATTGGGAATTACTATGCTGGGAAATGGTTGATGACAAAGACATCAAGGTAAAGATAAATGACTACCACAAACTACTTAAAGAACTAAAAACATAAAACATATCTCCCATATGAGTTAATGTCATAGTTACCAATTGAAAAGCTACCCCAATCTTGGATTGACTACAAACAACCCCTGAAACACCAACATAAGCAGGTGTCCCTCCAAGAACTCATCACACATATTATAATTGAAGATGCCAACTAAAAGGAGTGTGTTGTCGCGAAAGCAAAAGCTTTGACTACCAAGGAAATTTTGGTGGAAGACAAACCAACTCGAAAAAGGTATGATAAAAAATATGATCACAAAAATAAAACTAAGAACAAAAGCTCCTACCCTCATGCTTCTAACACAACCTTCAAGAAAAGGAGAAACTACAATTTTTATGGAAAATCAAGCTATTATGCACCTTAGTTCAAGTGTCAACTAGCAAGAAATGATAATCCTCTTAAGCCTTAGGCAAACATGGTTGAAAGAGATGACATTATTGTTGTGGTCATTTCTCAAGCAAACATTATGACCAATGTAAGCAAATAGGTGGTAGACTTTGGGGCTACCCAACATATTTGTGCAAGCAGAAATGTCTTTTCCTCCTACACTTTCATAGGGGATGGAGAAGAACTAGTTTACCTTGGTGACTCTAGAACTACTTCAGTTATAAGGAAGGGAAAAGTTATGTTAAAGCTCATATTTGACAAGAATTTGGCTTTAAGTGATGTGCTACATGTACACTCTATTAGAGTTTTGGTAGCATTATCAGGGAAGGTTGGGGTTGAAGTGTCTTTTGAATCTGGCAAAATTGTTATGACAAAGAACAATGTATTTGTAGAAAATGGGTATTATGATTAGGGTCTCTTTGTACTAAATATCTATGAAACATTTAGTGAAAATGCATCATCTTCTACTTATATAATTAATTTGTGTGACATATGGCATGCTAGACTAGGACATACCAATTTCTCATATGTTATTCAAATGCAACGATTATGATTAATCAACTTGCATGATAAACAATATAGAAAATGTGATGTATGTGTTGAATCAAAATTAACTAAGAAATCATGCCCTTTTGTGCAATGTGAATATGAACCATACTGCTTAATTCATTTTGACCTAGCTGATTTGAAACAAACTATGTGTATAGAATTTAAAAATTACTTTATAACATTTATAAATGATTTCTTTTGATACACTAAAACTTACTTGATTAGACATAAGGATGAAGCTTTCAACATGTTCTTGGCTTATAAAGCAGAAGTAGAAAATCAACTAAATAATAAAATTAAAAGGATTATATTAGATCATATAGGGGTGATAAGTACATATTATTTAATTCTTTTTGTGAAAGAGAAGGGATAACACATGAAGTAACCCCACCTTACTCGCCTGAATCCGATGGCGCGACTAAATGTAAAAAAAAAATAGAATTGTTGAGGAGATGATGAATGCCCTTTTATTTAGTTCCTCTACACTTGATAACCTTTGGGGAGAAGCCTTTTTTACTACGTGTTTCTTACAAAATTGGATACCCTATAAGACAAACCATAAGATGCCATATGACTTATGAAAAAGATATCAAACCAGCTTAAAATATTTGAGAGTGTAAGGGTGCATAGCTAAAGTGATGTTACTTGATCCTAAGAAAAGGAAGATATGGCATAAAACCTTTGATGGCATGTTTATCGTGTATCTTGAGCATAATGTCACCTATAGGTTTCTTGTCTTTAAGAGCAATATAATTAAATGTAATACCATAATGTAATACCTTTCCTTTAGGTGCTAGCACTAATTTAAGAAAACTTTTAGATTCCTCTAGTGAACCTATGAGTAAGGAATTAAAGAGAAGTAAAAGACAAAGAAAGGAAACCTCCTTTGGATATGACTTTTACACTTACCTAGTTAAAGATGATCGTATGAGCTTTTCAAAAGCAACCAGTGCCCTAGAGGTGAAACTTTGGGAACAAGCTATTAGCATTAAAATTGATTTAATTAAGAAAAACTACATGGAAACTAGTAGACTTACCTAAAGGAGAAAACTTATTGGATGTAAGTGGATCTTCAAGACAAAGTTTAACCCAATAGGTCCATTGACAAGCATAAAGCTAGATTAGTAGTTAGAGGGTTTACTCAAAAACTAGACGTAGACTACTTTGATACTTTTGCTCTTGTTTCTAGGATTTCTTCTATTCGGACCTTGATAGCTTTAGCATCTATGCATAAGTTAGTAATACATTAAATGGATGAAAAGATTGCCTTCTTGAGTGACGACTTAGAAGAAGAGATATACATGACTCAACCAAAGGAGTGTGTGGTTTCTAGTCAAGAAAATAAAGTTTACAAACCATTGAAATCCTTTTATGGTCTAAAACAAGTACAAAAATAGTGGCATGAGAAATTTGATCAGATTTTGCTTGGTGATAGGTTTTCCTTTAGTAATGCTGATAGATGTGTGTACACCAAATATGTGAATGGTGACTATGTGATTATATGCTTATATATGGATGACATGCTTATCTTTGGAACATGTGATGATATAGCCTTTAAGATTAATGACCTATTTGGATAAATTTTTCCATAAACACTTATAGGAGAGAAAAATAGGAAAAAAAATGAAATAATTTTCTCAATAAGTTAAAATTAGATAATGCGTAAGCTAATTTGTAGAAGCTATATCATATCAGCTTGTCCAAAAAGGAGAGAGTTTCTACAAATTAGTTTATACATGAGTTAATTTTAGTTTATGGAGAAATTTATTTCATTTTTCCTTGTGATTTTTCTCTCGTCTAAGTGTTTAAGGAAAAGTTTACTCAAACATATCTTAAATCTTTTCTTTCATCCAGTTTTTATATGAACAACATGGATGAAGCAAGTGTAATTTTAGGATTTATAATCATAAGAAAAGATGATAGTATATTATTAACTCAAAGACACTATGTTGAGAAACATGTTAGGAAGTTTGGATATCATGACTTTTAGTTTATGAGTACCCCTTATGACGCTAACTCTCACCTAAAGAAAAACTGAGAAACTTCAATAGCTCAATCTCAGTATGCCCAAATCATTGGGAGCTTACTCCACTTGATGAATTTTTCAAGACCTAATATTACTTATGCAGAAGGCAAGCTGAGTAGACACACTCATAGTCCTACCTAGGACAATTAGGATACACTTGCGAGACTTATGAGATATTTGAGAGGTACCATGGATTATGGTATCAAGTAGTATGGATTTCTTGTTGTCCTAGAAGGGTATAATGATGCCAAGAAGATCTTTAATTCATATGAGATGAATTCCATAGGTGGATATGTGTTTACACTTGGTGGTGGTGCGATTGTGTGGAGGTCAACTAGATAGACCATTATTGTTAGGTCAACCATGAAGTTAGAGTTTTGTTGCTCTAAAAATGATTGGTAGTGAAGTTGAGTGGTTAAAAAACTTCTTAGCAAACATTCCTTTGGGAATAAAATCGACCTTGTTAGTGTCAATATACTATGATTGCCAATCAACAATAGCTTTAGCTAAGAAGAAAACCTATAATGAGAACAATTTCCATCAATTATGTGAAATCATAAGGAAACATAGCAGATCCTCTAAACAAAACCTTAGGGAAGAAAATGATACTTGGAACATCAAAGAGAATAGGACTTAAGCCACTTGAAAACTAATAAGTGATGGTAGCCCATCCTTTGTGATTGGAGATCCCATGAAGAAGGTCCAATGGATAAGAACAAGTCACTTATCAACTCTACTAGCATTGAAATAATTTTTTATTAGTCCCTTCCTATGGTTGAAGAAAGTGCTAGACATTGCATTACCGAGAGGCTAATTTTTACATCTTATAAAACTTCTAAGGATTTTTCATATCCCTTATGGATGGTGAATGATTTGCAACATACACTTGATGAAATCACCTATATGAGTGTCAAGTGGGGCCACTTATATGGGATCTTGGCAAGATCTTTAGAACACTTATGAATATTGGGCATGCACATGGCCTAGTAGCGTAAAACAATGATAACGACAAGGTATGTAGGGGTGTAATGTGATTGGTAGGCCACTATCACACGACAAATGTTCTTAGTTCAATTGCATAACTACACCAACCATATTGTGTGTTAAGTCTAATCAGTCTAAGTTTGGTTCAATAGCATAGCTGCACTAAGTTTGACACACTATACTCAATAAAAGAATCCAAGAACTTTCTTCTACTATCTTCTTTCTTGTATGCTTAGCCTTTGACATATGTAGGGACTGTTGTAGCTTGAGGTATCTCAAAGTCAAGAGTCCCACATCAAGTATCCTAGAGTACCCTTATGAATTTATATACCAAGATGCTCATTTAGCTTCCAAAGTGGGTAGCAAAAAAGGCAAGTCCTTCATGCACAATCCTAGGCCTTGTGGACTCAACATATTGCAAATTTGAATTTGCCAACACCCAATTATGGGCCACAACCCACTTTTTGCTTTGGGCCTTTCTTATACTTTTCCCTTTTTGACAAGAATCTTACCTGAAAATATCTTTTGTTAACCGTTGGAATTTGACTTGGTCTAAATAAGATTTTCTCTCCTTACATTTCAATTATTGACCGAGTCAAGCGCACCTTTTTTGGATCCAACAAGTGTGGAGTTCACTAAATCTCCTATGTAACCTTTTGCGACCATTGTGCTCTTTCTCTTTCCATGCCTATGTATACTCTAATAGTGCTCAGTTTTCATATCATCACAAACACACTCTTCTCTACTTCTCTCTCTTTGTCTCTCTCGCTCATTCTTAGGCTCTTTAAAACTTACAACACCTTCCTTTGACTGACCACATTTATGACACCCTTTACCTTATGATGTATTTCCTAACATTTAAGTCAATTAATTAAGAAAGATAAATAATCATACAACTCATTGGTAATAAATGATACTCATCATATAAATCTCAAACTCAAAACATGTTTGTAATCTCAACAACTAGAAACTAAAAAATTCAACATAAGCATAAATCGTCTAGCATAACAAAGGTCAATCAAAATTACTCAAGTTTAAAACATAAAACATAACTAAACTTAAAACCACATGTTCCGAAAGAACAACCTAAAAGAAAGCACTAAAAAACGAAGAAGAGACAACATCATAGAAGCATCAAACCTCGTCTTGTACCTACTTATCATCATCTAAAAGTGGTGTTCAGCCTAAACAAAACAAGAGGAGTTAAAATACAACATACTACTATCAGGGCAACCTTGGCAAGGCTGGGTAGCATACTTACAACAACAACAGGTAAGATATAACACACAAATCCACAATAAATACTATGTACATGCTATGATAGTATGCATCCTACAAACTACTCCATATACATGTGGTACCAACTCTACTTAGAAAAGTAAGCTAGGGACAACACTACTAGACTTCTCCTCTGAACATAGTCATACCATGCTAGCATGATATCCTCTGGTAGTACGTTAAGGTCTACTCAGCTTTTATTGTGTGCCCTAGCTTGTGGGATTAGTCACGACCTTTAGAGTTTCCATACCAAGTAGCCCCTAGTAGGTTTAATGACCTTATTGATTTACTTATGCCTACTACACCGATTTCATTATATGATGAATATCACACTAAAAGGACTGCTTTTGGGCCCTGACACTCCCACTCAACAAGCTTCACCACTCTCTCAACAAAGGAAGCCATTGAAAGCTCCAAGCTTGTATTCATTCAGTGAGTATCACACTCACCTAATGAATAGGCCAACAAAAGAAGAACTTTCCTCTTCATCTCGCTCTCACCCAGCGAGAGACACCTTTCACCCAGCAAAAGTGCAACGACTACAGTTTGCGATTTCACGATTGTTTACATAACTCAATGTAAATCTCAAAATTAGACGAGGGAAACCTAACCAATCTAAGTTCACTTGTTTCCTATGGATTTAGCACACAAAACGCATAAGAAACAACATTCAATGTTCATCCAATCCCATCCAAATAATAAAAACACCTAAATCAAAATCCTAAAACCCTTAAAACCCGTATGTTCAAGAACAACCACAAAAATTAAGTAATAGCAACAATTAATACAAAAATAACACATAATACTCACTAATTCAAGGGTTTAATCCCCCTTCAGAAACCACAAAAAACATGTAAAAATGAGGGTCTTAGGGATGATTCCACTACCCGTCTCACATGAAAGAAACCCAAAAATAGAGTGACAATCTCACTCCCCTTACCTCACATGAGAAAACGGAAAAAAGTAACCTTCAAGATTCTTCTTAGGATCCTCTCGTGCTCCCTTTGTAGGCTCCTCTATTTCACCCTCTATTCTCAAGAAAAGTTTCAAGAGAAAAACCAACTCAGGAATAGAATGACTCTAACGTGTAAGAGTCGTGTCAATTTTCAACTTAATAGACAAAATGCACAAAAATAGCCCAAAATCATTTTTCTTTATTTAATTAAATAAAAACTCAATTTTAATCTCACATATATAATTATCAGATAAAGTTTATTTTGAATTAATGACAAATATAAAATCATTCAAAAACTTGTTAATAATAATAATAAACATAATAATCATAAACAAGATATTTATAGACAATCATAAATAATAGAAAAATAAGGGTGTTACAACTTTCAGCTCATGGCAATCTTGTCCCATCCACAACCATGTCACAATATGGTATGCAAAGGACCTTGACACAGAAAAATCTTCAAGACCTCGACTGGAAAAATAGGACAACAACCCATGGCTCTATTGTTGGTACTTGGGACTTAGGAGTTTGTACTTGGGTTCAAGAACAACAATTGTCTCTTGTGGTGTGTCAACAAGCACCGACATTGTGTTTGTAAGTTGTAGCAGTGGAACATGTTCCCTTAGCTCTCAATATGTCTTCCCTAGAAACAAACTCACTAATATATCTATCACCTCGTGTATGTGTCATATTGTATCTGTATTACATAAATAAAAGTTAACTACATATATAATTATACATAAAAATCTTATATACACAATAAAAATTTATATATTTTGTTGTGTATCTTCGTTGTGTAGCCATACACAACAACATAAACTAGCTTCTATCAAATTAACAACACAAAAAAAAAAGCAAAACACAGTCAGAAGAAATGCATGTGGGAGAGAATTCACGTGGAAGAACGATGGAGTGAGGAAGAAATGAGAGGGTGAGGGTGTGAAAATAGATAAGCGGGAGAATTGGGGGTGGATGGGAAGGGGAGGAAGAGTGTGAACAGAAGGATAATTTAAGTATTAATGATAAATTCAAAAATTTTGGGGGAGGGGGTGAAGAGTAACAAAGAAAATTATTTGAATTTTTCAATAACTGCGCATTTCAATCCGATTGAAAGCTTATATTATAAAATTCATGAAGGGAATTCACCCTAATGACCCTATTAAAACTTCATTATTTAGTTTTTTGACAATTTCGTGACGTACCATTGCCCAACCACTAAAAACATTGACTTAATGATTTGGTCATAAAACGGCGAAGCTGACAATCTTAGTTGGATTACGTTCTTTGCATGTTTCTGAGTTCTGACTTTTCTTTAAGTTGCTGTTAGATCATCTTCTAGACCGGTGGATCGTGGTTTTTTGTTAACTAATTGTATTTTGTAATAATAGCTTTATTGTTAGCCGTTGACATTAGAAACTGTTACCTCATCTAATAAGATGCACATAAACTGTGACCTCATGCATTGAGTAGGATGATTGGGTGACCATAAATTTTTTATAGACCAAATTGGTGGCTTCTATTTTTCTATTTACCATTTGAGATCGATTCTGAACAGAGTAGTGCATTTATATTTTAAGCAGCTAGTTTCGTGTGCTCTTAAATGAGAGTAAATTTATTTACAATAAATTATTGTTTTAAAAGGTCAGAAACTGGCAGAAGAAACTCATCATTGAAATTTCCACCGTCCACCTCTTTCCATTTCTTTTACATGAAAAATATACCAAATGCTCTTTCAATTTTTTCCATATATTTTTTTATAAATAAAGAAATGGACTGTCCAGACATACTAAATATTTACACCTTTCGATCTTAGTACTTGAAGAATTATGAACACTTGGGACAGACTTGTCGAATATAACAAATACTCACATTTTTCAGAATCAACACTTAAATAGTTATATACCATCAATACAAATCTCACCTATCATAACATCTAGGGTCAGCACAATATTAAAGACCACCTATGCATATTGATGATCATGAAATCATGTACTGATTGGCCTCCAAACCAAACCATAATATACCGAACAATATGACTCGTTCCAGACCAATATTATGATCATCAGATGACCTCTGAACTGAAGCATAGGCATGATTCTTATCTGATCACACCAAGTCAAACATAATAGAGTTAGTTATAATTTTTTAGTTTGTAATTGATTTTAGAACTTTAGGTATGTATATTTCAGCATGGACAAAATATTTAAAATCTCAATTGATAGAGAACTACTTAAATTTCTTCTGATTTTTCTTAATATAATAATGAAAATTATATTATTTTGTTTTACAAATTGGTACAGAAACTTGAGTACTTCATAAGTGATGATAATAATAACCATAGAATGTTTTTAAGAAGAAAAATAAAAGGTATAGAAAAAAACAAAATGAATGGTTTTGATAGAAGTTTAGTTTATGAATCCAAATAAATAATAAATTGCAGTCAACAGAAGATTGCTCTTTTAAATGGGAGTATTTCTCATGTCATAATTTAAGACAAATTTGTTGACATTATAATATGTCAGTGTGCATCTCTTTCCATAATTTGATTAATCTCTTCAAGAAAAAGTAAACTAAAATAAAATTCAACTTCCAATGTGTACACAATCAATGTACGGAGGAAAACATCAGCCATGAATGTTACACCGATGGACATTCGGTTTGAATTTTAAGAGTGACGTAACGGATCTTTGATGAATATAATAAACTAATTAAATTATTGTTAATAACTACGTTACTATAATTAACAATATAGTTTAATATATTTAATCTGTGTATTCAGTTAATGTACGGAAGGAAATATATGGGCGTTATTCATTTGATTTTTTTAAGTAAAGGAAGGCTACTATTATTTTTTATCAGAAATAAATAACAAATTTTTATTTAAGTATTTAATATAATTATATGTTCAGATTTAAATTTGATTAAATAATATCATACCAGTTAATTTGCACGGTGATTTTTCATTTTAACTTTGACACGGTAGAAATCGACAAGCACCATATAATATATTAAAAGAAATCCTAACATGCCATATTAGTATTTTTTATTCAAATCTAATTGGTTTTTGCCAAAAATTAAATCACGATGTTGACAAATTGCAAGTCTTTTTTTTTTTGTTAGTCTAACCAAGGAAATTTCTCCTCTTAATTAATTAGATGCTCTATGTCATGTATGTTCTAACTTACTTTTCAGTGCTTAATAAATGCAAATTGTTCAAAGCCTTACCAACGGAAATCCATGCCAAAATGATATATATATTAGTTTGACGATTATTTAATAAAATAAAAAAATTAATTTTTTTAGGATAAGATTTTTTTTATATTCTCTTTTTTGCAAGATATGTAATTTATTATTGGAAAATATTTTATATTTTTAAATTTGTAATTTTTTTTATTTTTATTTTCAGATTTATCTTTTGTCCTAAATCACTTTTTTTTTTTTTTTAGAAAGAAAGAGTAAAAGTCTTCAAATCAATAATCTATAAATAAAGTTACATTAGTTGAGTAAGGTAAAAACAAGTGATAAAAACTCAGGTGAAAATAATAAACATTATCTTCTACACTATTTGTAAATGCATGTTTGGATAAGACATCTACCACTTGATTCATCTCACGATAGATATGGGAGAAAAAAGTATCGTGAATTTTGAACAAGCAAGTCCTCTAATATCTGATAGTAAGCTATAAAATATAATTCAAAGTGCACTCATCTGTAATCAAATTAAAGGCTACTTGGGGTCTGATTTAACGCAAATATTAGTAAATTCTCTAGCATAGGCAAGTGTTAACTCTTTATTGATGTCCCATAATTCAACTAGAGTAATGGAGCAAGAGCCAACCGAGCTAAATATCCCAACAAATATATGGAACTATGATCACAAAGCACTTGTTCACATGTAGCTTCTCCATGGCCCCATCGAAGTTAACCTTAACGGAGGAAGGTGTCGGGAAACTATCTAATAATTGTGTCAATGGAACGAGGCACAATATCCTTTATTAAGGATTTGTCAAAAGATTCACATGTGATTTTAGTTTGTGTTCTTATTACAATAGTTGCATCATCCTCCCAACTCCCCTTAAATACCAAATTATTCTTGTTTTGTCATATACAATCTAGTGCAATAGAAAATAACAAGTTTCATTGCAACAAAAGATGTTTGTTAAACCTAAGATTCACATACACCCATAACATGATATTATTTGAAAAGAAATCGGGAGAGTATCTTCCACCTGGGAGATGACACCAAACATTCCTTACTGTTATACAATCTCACACAAGGTGAAGGATAGATTTAGTTCTCTCACATTGCTGATTGTGCAATATGCCTATTGAGCACTTGCTCATTCATGACAAGGATATCCCGAGCAACTTTTCAAACATGGAACCACACTCGCTTTGGCACCTTGAGTTTTCATATCAACTTAAAGGTGGGCTCATTAGGAGTAGGGTAAACATTAGAAAACAAACTATAAGATTCCTTGGAGGAGAATTCTCCATCTTAGGACTATGCCCAAACCACCACGTCATTTTCCTTTTTCCCACAAGAGGGGACCATAGCAAGAATTCGTTCAACAACCCAAAGAGGAAGGCAACTTTGCAATTTGGAGATGTCACATTGGTTTGCCTCACTGTTGAAGCAAGTTATTGGCATCGCGCACTCAACTTCCGAGGAAGGAGGAAGCGCTAGTGATGATAACCTCACACAAGAAGGAACTCACACATTTGACCAAAATATAATCAACTTCCCATTATGAACCCATCAACCCAAATCATCTCTCACATTTAGCTAGGTTGCTTTTAGAACATTTCACAAATTAGACTAGATTAATTAACATTTATCCAAGGAAGGATATTAGAGTCATAATTATACTTTGAACGAATTGTCCACACCCAAAGACCTTGGAGATTATTGACTAGCCTCTAACCTAACTTCACCATAGATGTTTGATTAACAATATTCATCTTCTTAAGACCCAATTCACCATGGCTTTTAGGTGAACATATAGACCTTCATGATGTCATATGAATCTTTCTAGACTTATCAGTATCTCCCCATATAAAGTTTTTGCACTTCTTGTCAATAATGTTGCATATAGACTTTGGTAACATTGTTGATTGTATCACATATGTCGATAATTCTTGAAACACTGATTTGGTCAAAGTGACTCTACAAGCAAAATATAATTGTTTGGTTTTCAATCACTAAACCTCTAAATCACCTTGTGCACAATAAACTGATAGGTATCTTTATTGGCCCTCTTATAGAATATAGGGGCCTGTGATACTTTCCCAAGTCATCAGTCCATTGAAATCTCAATTCTTTGCTAATTTACACTTTAATTTGCCAAGGAACATTTATAAAAAAAATAAATTCAAGATTTATCATAATTCACATTTTATTTGAAACTTATGCAAAATAATTGAAGTATAGTTTTAATAAGTTGTATCTGACTAACTTATGCTTTTGCAAACAATAACAAATCAACAACAAATGCTAGGTGTGAGAGTTGATACCTCCTTCAAAAAAGCTGAATAAAATGTCAATTTTATTCTGTACAATCACATTAATAAACTAAAATAATCTTTCAATACACATGACAAATAGGTAGGGTGAAAGAAGATTTCATTTTCGAATCCCTCATGATGACTTAAATTTTTTAATATCTCTTTATTCCAAAGAACTTTCATTCACAAAGTAGAAATACAATATTGAAAAATGAAGTTTCTAATCCAAATTGCTTAGCATCCTAGGTTTGGGGTGCTTGTCCCGTTGCTTCATGCTATTACAACCTTATAAAAATTACTTAAATAAGAATTAGCTTCCAGAAGATACTAAAATGAAAATACGAAATTTTAAACAATAAGAAACTATAATTATAATTTTAAAAGGTAAAAAATACCAAAAAAATCTATATCAGTTGTAAATTTATCAAACTTCCAATTAATATGCCTCCTCGGGAAGCTATTAACATCTCCACATTAATCATAACTTTTCTAAAAAAATAAGAAGTTTGAAAATGTATATTACAAAAGTGTGAGGCAACTGTGTTCGAGTCACGAGACTCAAGACTAATATGACGACCCATTAATCATCATCCTTGTCAAGTGATCAGCTGCGGAAGAAGGGAACATGGCCAGAACAAACTTCAAATCACCAAGTGATAAAATATGGGGTCTTTCCAAGGACAATACTAATAGCAAAGTTGAAGAAATTGGAATGCATTCAACTTAATTACCAACATTGGCAACAAGAGAGGCCACGTTCTAAACCTATAAGTTTCCACTTCAAAAAGTATTTTTTGATTTTTGATTTTAGAATTGGACTCAGGGTATCTCTGCGGCCAGAAGTCATGGAGCTTATATCTGAAGTAGTTAAGGAACAACTCTTAATTTCACCCACAATATTGTTCTATTGATAAAAGGATAGTGATGCCTTGATCCAATCCAAATTAACAAGCAAAGCATTAATTAAAGATTATTTTTTTTTAAGGAAGGCTTCACTACCGATTCATTTCCCTCTTCCTCTCTTTATATAGTACGAAAGAGACCAAAACAAGGGTGCTAGTACCACATTTTGCAGCCGGAGGTGAACATGGACACAGAATATGCGTACAACAGCTACAGAGTTAGTACAAACGGAGCATTTGCAAAACAATATAATAGAAAGATACATTAGAAATTAGCAAGCTCTTTGGCTTGGAATTGGTAGTAATGAAAGCTGAATAAGAAGTGAACTTAGATAGTGTAGGGAAGGAAGGTTATTGGCATCAACTAGCAAGTCGACAATAGATGAATCATTCAACGAAGTTGAGCTTATCGAGCTAAAAGGAAAGATAAAGTTGTTGACAGAAAGGTGTCTAGAAATCAAGGAAGGAGAGCAACGTGTTCAAACTGAAAATGATGCATCCCTCCAACTTAATAGATGCGTGAGTTGAAAGATGCCGGAGGGAAAGTGTTAACTCAAATATTAGTTTAGACGAAGCACTCGTCAATGGCCAATCAACTATCATTTAAATGTAAAACCAATCACTGGCTAATTAGCGTCAATTAAGGAATCTTTTACCGACAGATTCAGCCGGTCGCAAAAGGAGGATTCTGCTTTGTCCATTTTATTTTAATTTTAAAAGATTAAGGTTTTTTATTTAATAAATATACAAATATTTTAATAATTTAGGATTTTTTTTTACCAACTCATATCATATCTTTAGTATTGATCTTCTAAATTAAATCTCTCCTCATTTTTGACTAATTCTAAGGTAATTATAAAACTCTTTCTTTTATTCATTATCAATATAACATTTAAAAAATTTTTGAGAACAGCATTCTCATAAATTATTTTCTTCTTTAACTTTATAATATTTATAGATTATTTTTCTCTATACACCAAAGTTTACTTAATTAGACATCTAAACAAAGCTTAAAACATCTTCTTGGCTTATAAAACAAAAGTAGAAAATAAACTAAATAAAAAATTTAAAAGAGAGTACACGTTATTTAATGATTGTTGTGAGGGGGAATAGATTATACATGAAGTACCCCCTTACTCGCCCCAATTTAATGGAATAGTTGAAAGGAAAAATAGAACTCTTAAAGAAATGATGAATGTCCTTTTAATTAGTTTTTCTGCACATGATAATCTTTAGGGAGAAGCCTTTTGACTATGTGTATCTAAAAAAGCGAATACCCCATGTGACAAGTCGCTTATAAGTTATGGAAAGGATATTAACCCAATTTGAAATATTTGAGAGTATAGGAGTGTCTAGGTAAAGAGATTTTACTCGATCCTAAGAAAAAGAATATAGGATCTAAAACTTATTATTGCATGTTTATTGAGTATGCTGAGCATAGTACCACCTATAAATTTCTTATCCTTAAGAGCGATATAATTAAATGTAATATTATAATATAAACAAAAAATGTTTAATTCTTTAAAGACACCTCATCTGGAGAAATATAAGACTTAAACTTTAAATTTAGAACTCAAATCAAATCCAAACTTTATTAATCCAATTTAATCATAGTGAACTATAACTTTATTAGTCCGTAACAACATATGAAATGTTTCAAAAAAAATTAAACTTTTAACAAATTTAGACTTCATTTTAAATTCTCAAATTAAATTTAAACTTTTTTTACTTAACTCATTATAACTTAGACCCTACTTCATGGCTCACATTGAACCAGATAGAGTATTTTATCCCCTCCACTTCCACGAATTTATGACCAACCGATTAAAGTGGACGCGGTGCATATACGATGACAATTTTTCTATTAAGTGACCCTTTGGAACGGAGATGTCTCAATTATTGCAGAGGGATAGTTGCTGACCAGATAAACAAAGGGAGGAATTGTCACATAAACAATTCCCTACATTTTAGGGAAAAGGATCAAAGCTGAAACAACTAGTTTTCTCATTATTAATGGTCAAGATTTTGACTTGGGCTTGTAGTACAGCTTAGATCAACATGGAAGACCATTCTTTCTAGAACGATGAAGTTGTATTTACAATATGAACTGAGTATTTAGATGAAATCCTAGCCGTCACTTACAATTATGATCACGAATGGCAGTTATCCTCACCATTGATGTCTTTCATGAATCCATATCATTGCAAGACATAGGTTTAAGGGGATTAAGGTGTGACAGAGGAGTTTAGTGGCTTAATTTTTGGTTTATAGACATATAAATATCCTTTACTTTCGTTTGTATTTCTCTACTAGTTTACCAGGTTACATGTTTAAGTGCTTTCTTTAGTAGCTTAATTAAGAATATACAGTTAAGAAACTGAATCTCCTTCTTAACAAAATTATTTAATTGAAAAGTGGATAATATCTTTGTACTTGTAAGCTGATTTTAAAAAATTTCAGCTAAATTATATTAAGTTAAATTATCGGGTTAATAATGAATCGATATGATCAATTTTTCTGCCACGCTCCTGTACAACCCAAATATTGGCAAGTATGCTTTGATGAGGAACAATAGTTTTATAGAAATTACTAGATCGAGTTTAAAGTTAATTAATGTGATTATACACTCAAAAAAATGTGATTATCAGAAATAAAATTCTGGAAAAAATCAGCTAAAATTATACTAAACTAAGAACTTTTGAATAAATAAAACTTAGACATCTTATATAGGATATTCTAATTGAATCCAAATAAAAATGAAATTAAACAATTTTATATTAATTATTAGTATGATTTAGATAATTGTCTTGTTTTTATTCTCTCGCTAACGAAGTTATTATCATATTTAATGTATTCACGTTTTTCTTTTGTACATCTCTTGTATCTTTCTTCATCGTACACCCCTTTTGTTGAATCATTAAACATAATTAATATTTATATCCAAATTAATCATAAACATTTTTTTATCAGTCGAAATCAAGCACAATACATTTTAGACATAAATTTACTTTAAAAAGTGTTTTCTACTAAAAAGTATAAAAAAAATATATTTTTTCAACACCAAATAGTGCTAAATTGTTAGTTAAATGAATTTATATGATATGACGTGCATCCGAAATAAAATTTCCAATTTCTCCTCCTAATGGAACAAAAGTGATATTTTCCCTTCTATCAATCCTAAGTTAAGGGAACCAATAAGAAAATTACAACTTCTATCCAAAAATTAAAATAAAATGTAATTGAGTGTAAAACCTTTGTGTAACAAAGCTACACCACAACATCATTATGTGGTTCAAAATAAAATTTCATGTCTTATCTTCTTTACGTAAAACAAACATGTGACAAGGAAAGACTGTAAGTTGTGCGTTATCTTGTTTCGTCAACATAAATGCATGGTATGGAACCAAAAAAGTACTATTCTTTTTCCTGGAAAATTCCACAGCTATTTTTGGATGACGTTAACAAGATTTTATTCAAGCTGTTTTGAAAATATGTGGTGTTAAATTTATTCTTTATACCATGCATTGACTAATTTTGTTTCTGTTCATTCATGAACTTGAACTTCCCATGAAAAGAGAGTATACGATAAATTATTTTTCATAATTAACGTATACACTACAAAACAAAACAAAAATTGTCATTAACGAATGCCAAAAGTTTTCGGTATATAATAGAAAAAATTCCACTGTAACGATTATATGGTTATGTACAGTTACCGAAGACTTACTCTCAGTAATTATGATACTTTTTATATTAAATAAATTAAGAGCACCTGCTAATTATTATACTATATCAATGTTAATAGTCAATATAAAAAATATAAAAATCGATATAATTATTTTATATGAACCCAAATCAAATTATCCAACATATTAAAATCATAATATTAGGCATCTCCTTTGCTAGAACCTAGTTTGGCTTTTTACTTTATTTTTTATGAGCTTATAGTGCCACATAAAATTTAACAATCTGTATTATTTTTTACTCTAATGTTAAAATTTAATATTATTTACGTATTTATTAAATTTTTTTTTAGCTCTTTCTCATTTATTTCATTTTTCTTTCTCACAATTTCACTCCTCTCCTCCACTTTTTTTTCTTTTTTTTGTCTTTTCTTCTCCTCTAACATTAAACTGATTTGTGCCAAAAAAAAATTACTAAATAGTCTACCGATTTTTATAGAAAAATGATTTTTACATGTGAAAATATTGTGTTAGTGTACTCCAATGACAAAAAATTTTAAAAATTAATTCTTATTGAAGATGAATTTACACAACGAATCAAACTAATTAATCAATCTAAATACTCGTCACAAACACGTGTAAATAGAATGAACAAAATATGAATTTAAACAAATTTTATTTATACTTCAAGCTATTAATATAAACTCCAATTTACTTACAACATTCAAGAGACAAATGATACAACATTTTGACTACCTATTACAAGTATACAATACTTAATTTAAAGTACAATATTCCAATATTTAATTCAATATAATGTTCTTCACATGATTCTTCATATTTTCCAAGCAGTCTTTCCAATAGACTATCCATCTTAACACACTTGCTAACCCATGACACTAAGTTTATTTCTTACATAAAATTTATTCATTGAATCTCGTCTTATGATTCCTACACACAAAATAAACATCACCGATTTTTTGAAATATTATAATTAGGAACGTAATTATCAAGTATATTTAAAAATATGTTTAGTTACATTTTAATATTCTAAAGAATATTTTTAAAATTTAAAATAATTAAAATAAAAATAAAATTTACAAGTGTGATAGAAAATAATTTCTCACATTCTCCCCTCATATGAGACTAAAAATCGCTTATAAGTAAGTAACTTTTTTAAGAATAAAAGATATTCAAGAATTTATTTTCATGACCTTTTATAAAAATTAATATTCTCACTTTTATAGAAAAAAAAATGACATGAAACAAGATATGGTTAAACGATTTTATCACTCTAAGATAGTAATTTGAATTTGCCAACAAATGATAGATTTATTTATTGAGAGATTGAATATATAAAAAAAATTTATTAAAAAACTATATTAAAGTAGACTTCACAGGACTACAAAAATATGCTAAAAAAAAAGTAAAAACTTATCTTATTGCAATTTGCAAGGATGAGACATTATTACATGTAGGGGTGTTCAAAAGAGTTTAACTAAACTAAACTGTGTACGAACTAAATCAAGCAGAAAAAATGGTTTGTTTGAACTGAACTGAAAAATAGTTTAGGAAAATCAAACCGAACTGTTTTTTAGTTTCTTAAACTGTACTATAAATTTTTAAATTGAACTATTTTAATAATCTAAACTACATTTATTTTGCAGTTTTTATAATTTAATTAATTTGGTTTAATTGATCAACAATTCTAGTTTAATTTTTTTAACACCCCTAAAGTAATTTGCAAAGATAAGACGTTGTGTGGAAGTCTACTCTAGCTTTGGAAATTGGTGATCCCTTTTTGAGTTTCATAGATATCACCATCTTATAGCACGCATCAAGTCCTTGCTTTTTCGCAGGCAATAGTTGTGCAGACTATTTTCCCTCATATGATATAATTAAGAAAATAAGAAATATTAATTAAGATAATTAAATTAATTAAAAATATTTTAAATAAAGATAATTAAATTATTTTTAAGTAAGAAATTTAATTAAGTAATATATTTATTATTTTATATAAATAAGATATTATATATTTTTATTTTTTATTTTTAATATATTATGATTTATGAATATTATTTTTTATTATCTTTAATATTAGTGTTACTTTTCACTTCACTATTTTATTTTTAACTAAATTATAATTTATTTAGATACATATAATTTAATTTTAATATATTATTTTTTCTTTGAAGATAAAATTACTGTTTGTGATATATTAAAATAAAATATAATCAGTTAAAATTAAAAATTGAAATGTAAAAATAACATAAAAATAATATTAAAAGTAAATTATAAATGTCTAAGTAAATTATATTTTTCAAAATATATAATATTAAAAGTAAATTAATGAATTGAAAAGTAAGAATAATATTAAAAGTAATAAAAATCATTGTTCATCATATATTAAAAATTAAAAATAATCATATATAATTATCTTATTTATATAAAATAATGAATACATTACTTAATTAAATTGGACACCTAAAATAATCTAATTATCTTAATTTAAAATATTTTTTATTATCTTAATTAATATTTTTCATTTTATTAATTGTATCAATACTAAACTAATTAAAATTAATAATAAAAAATAAAAAATAAACTAAGAAATTATAAAATTCAATTAAAAATAACAAAAACTTATAATAACTAAAATTAAACAAAGCCATAAAATGCAGAAACCACATTTTGGATAAATTTTACATATAATAGTTAATCAAATGAATCTCTATCATGGGCTACTAATGCTATTATCATTGTTTAAAAAGGAGGAAAATTTGCGTTTCAAATACAAAATATAATTAATGATATTGTTTATGCAATAAAATTAAATAACGGTAAAATAAAAGGTATCAAAAAGAAAATTCATGATACCTCAATTGGCAAACCGTAGCTTTTTTTCTCCTAGAGAAGGATTAACAATATTCTTTTTTATACTCATTTTATTATTAATTATAATTTATTATAAATTATAAATTTTGCCTCACATCTACGTTAAAAAAAACATATTAGCTATAAAATATTTTCTCAAGATAATAATAGTTGTATCTAATACTATAAAAACAAAAAGAAACAAAAATATGACAATAGCTGTATCTAATGCTTCGGAAAAAAATAAAATAAAATAAAGCAAAACATGTTTAAAGCTAAATAAACAATTTAGTTTCATAGTTATTACAACTTCTGATCTTTTTTTTTTTTTTTTATAAAAGTACAATTTAAATTTTTATGTTATTTGAACTACCTTCTTCGTTCTTCTTTATTATTACACTACTACAAGATTTTTTTGATTTTACTATTAATTTTAACTACTACTTAAATTAGTAGTTAAATTATAGATAATTAACTATTAATTAATTAAAATATTATTTTTTTCTAGCTAAATTTAAGTTATATTCATTTATATTTTTTATTATTATAAATTAATTAAAAAAATAACTACAAATTTTAAAAATTTACGCTATAATTAATAAAAAACATATAAATGAAAATAATTAGATTATTTTAAATGTATAATTCAATTAAATAATATAGTAATTATTTTATATAAATAAGATAATTATATAAATTTATATTTAATTGTTAATAAATTATGAACACTAATTTTTATTATTTTTAATATTGTTTTTATTTTTCAATTCATTAAGTTACTTTAACATTTTTATTTTTAAATATATATATATATATATATATATATATATATATATATATATAGTTTACTTAAATATTTAATTTTATTTTTTCATTTTAATTCATTAATTTTGATTGAACATAATATAATTTATTTTTTATATATATTACAAGGGGTGATTTTGTCTTCAAATGCAAACGTAATATATTAAAAGTAAACTATAAGTACCTAAGTAAATTATATTTTTTAAGAAAAATATAATATTAAAAATAAATTAATAAAATGAAAAGTAAGAATAATATTAAAAATAATAACAATAATTACTAATAAATCATAATATATTAAAAACTAAAAATAAATTATGTAATTATTTTATTTATATAAAATAATAAATATATTACTTAATTGATTATGCATTTTAACAAATTCAATTATCTTTATTTAAAATATTTTTTATTATTTTTATTATTATTCTTATTTTGTTAGTTATGACCGTACTAAACCAATTAGGGTTAATGGTAAGAAATAAAAAAAATATTAAAAATATAAATATTGAAAATATAAATATTGAAAAATAACAAAATTTTTTTGCAATGACTAAAATAAAAAAAATCATATTTATAAGAATTTAAAATATATTTAAGAAAAATATTAATTATCTATGCAAGAGAAATTATATTTATAATTTTTTTATAATGAAAAAGAAATAAAAAATTTAAAAATAAAATAATATAATTCATATTCTAGCTAAATAGAATAAATATAATGTTATAAAAATATTAAAATATATTTTATGTATAATATAATTCTTTGTAAAAGATATTATATTATTACCTAATCATATATTATTATTCAATTATTAATATGATTTTTAAGATAATTATTATAAAAGTTAATATATTTATTATATATGATAAATTGTGATTAAGTAAAAATATAAAATTATTTTACACTTTAAATACTAAATTACTTTTTTTTTACTTTTATACCATTTTAAGTCATATCTAGAAATAATTTATGATTACTTATAAAAGTTGAAGTTCACAATTTTTTTTTATAAAAGTTATAAAACTTTATTTTCTAAAAGATGTAAAATTTGTACCTTTACTATATTAAGGATAATTTAAATCTTCTTACAATATATTTTTTTTAATTTTCTTTTTTTATACGATAAATATTAAATATTTTTTTATGATTTTTAAGATATTATATGCGTATTTATTTTAACATTTTCTTTTTTAAAGTAGTTAAAAAATTTATGAAATAATACATCAAGTCATTTTTTTCTTTAACTTTATTAACAGAATCTTGGAAGATTTTTTTTCTGTAGAGAATTTTGAGTTGGGGTTTAGACCCCATATAATTAAAAAAATAAATAAGTTGATAAAACGTGAAACATTGTGAATGTATGTGATTGAACTTTTATAATACACTTTACTTTTTTTTTTATCCCTTCTCTCTTCTCTCATTTTTATAGTTCATTATAAGCTTCCATCACTTATTAATGCTGAAAGATTTTTGTTTTTCTTTAAATATTTTCTTATGGTATTTTTTACTGTAAAACTGTAGGCAGTGATATATAACTATTTTTTTTTGTTATTAGGTTTGTGTAAAAGTAAAAATTTAACATATTTAAATATTTGTAAGCTAATGTATTTTTAAAAAATATATAAAATTCTATTTTATTTTAAATATTTATACTGTACTACACAAGTAAAAATTATAAAGTAATAAAGTGATTAGATAATTTTTGTTTAACTTTTGATTTTGACACCAATAGTCAATAATTTATTATAACTATCACATCAAAATAGTATTAATTTATCATAATAATGTTCGATAGATCAAGATGTCATATTCGCATTGGGCTAATCAGTGCCCGTACGCCCATAGCTCTCCATTACAAAAAATTCAAACCAACAAATAAAATTATAAAATTTTGCTCCCAAGTCTCGTCATTGTTTTATTAGATTGAAAAAACAAATATAAAAAATTTATAGAATGGTACTTATATAACACGAGTATGCTTTTTTTTTAAGCATTCTATATATGCAAAGTATTTATTTTTTAAAATGGTGATTAATATCTAACTAGAACGATGAATTCATCGAAACGATAGTGGGTATTTAAAATTTAGAAATTTTTATTATACTAGTTAAAAAATAGACATAAAAGTGAACATTAAAAAGAAAAAAATAAATAAGTTAAATAAATTTTTTAGTTAATAAAAATTTAAAAATTAACTAAAATAACATGTTAAATATAATTTAAATAATACCTAAACTTGTTAGTTGCGAAATCAGTTATGGTTAATAAAAAATTTAAAGAAGAGGACGAGAGAGAAAACAATAAATAATAACAAAAATAAAATCAGTCATGGTGTAGTGTTAAATAGGTATTGTTTTTATTACTGTTATAAATAATATTTTTTATCTTTTTTAAACAAGAGAAAGAGGGAAAATATTAAAAGATGCACATTTGGGATGAAAAAAATAAAAGACAAGAACTAACAAGACATTTTAAAACTAGAAATATATTATGAGTAAAGTGTATTAAATAAGTATATCTTATTTTCTAATAAAATAAAAGTAGGTGAAATGATTAAAAGAAACCATGAATCCAAGTTTTATGTTAGTTTCCAGAAATGTGAAACTTTGAAAAGTCTTGATTCTCTTTCCACTCCCACTAGGGAGGCGCACACAATTTGACTTGTACTCCTCAGTCCCCACTTGTGTATATATACACTCCACACCCCTAATCAAAACAATCCCCATCTCCCATCCACAAACGCGCGTTTTGGTTCAGCCAAAACCATGTCTCTGCCAGCTTGTTCAGCCGATCAACTGGCCCAATTCCTCGGTCCAAACGCGACAAACGCGGCCGCCGCGGCATCCCTGATCTGCGGCCAATTCGACGCCGTGGGGAACAAGTTCATCGACACGGGCTACGCCGTGGACAACACCTACCTCCTCTTCTCCGCCTACCTTGTCTTCTCGATGCAGCTAGGGTTCGCCATGCTCTGCGCGGGCTCCGTTCGCGCCAAAAACACCATGAACATCATGCTCACCAACGTCCTCGACGCCGCCGCCGGCGGCCTCTTCTACTACCTCTTCGGCTTCGCCTTCGCCTTCGGTGCCCCCTCCAACGGCTTCATCGGAAAACACTTCTTCGGCCTCAAAGACGTCCCCTCCTCAGTCGAAGGCTTCGACTACAGCAACTTCCTCTACCAGTGGGCCTTCGCCATCGCCGCCGCCGGCATCACCAGCGGTTCCATCGCCGAGCGAACACAGTTCGTTGCGTATCTAATATACTCATCTTTCCTCACCGGCTTCGTTTATCCGGTGGTCTCGCACTGGTTCTGGTCCGTCGACGGCTGGGCCTCCGCCTTCAAAACCGGAAACCTCTTATTCTCCACCGGCGTCATCGACTTCGCCGGCTCCGGCGTCGTGCACATGGTCGGCGGCGTGGCCGGACTCTGGGGCGCGTTAATCGAAGGCCCGAGAATCGGCCGCTTCGATCACGCGGGTCGCGCCGTTGCGTTACGCGGGCACAGCGCTTCTTTAGTCGTACTAGGAACCTTCATGCTTTGGTTCGGTTGGTACGGTTTTAACCCTGGCTCCTTCAACAAAATCTTAGTTGCCTACGGTAACTCTGGAAGTTACTACGGTCAATGGAGCGCGGTTGGGAGAACCGCGGTTACTACTACTCTAGCCGGGTCAACGGCCGCGTTGACTACTTTATTCGGGAAACGGGTGATATCCGGTCACTGGAACGTTACCGATGTTTGCAACGGTTTGTTAGGTGGGTTCGCTGCTATAACCGCCGGTTGTTCGGTGGTCGAGCCCTGGGCCGCGATCGTGTGTGGGTTCTTCGCCGCGCTCGTTTTGATCGCGTGCAACACACTCGCGGAGAGGGTTCAGTTTGACGATCCCCTGGAAGCGGCGCAGTTGCACGGAGGCTGCGGCGCGTGGGGGGTGATATTCACGGCGCTGTTTGCCAAAAAGGAGTATGTGAAGGAGGTGTATGGGACGGGGAGGGGGCACGGGTTGTTTATGGGGGGCGGAGGGAAGTTGTTGGCGGCGCACGTGATTCAGATTTTGGTTATTGTCGGGTGGGTCAGTGCCACAATGGGGCCTTTGTTTTGGGGGCTGAATAAGATGAAGCTGTTGAGGATTTCCGCAGAGGACGAGCTGGCGGGTATGGATCTGACCCGGCATGGAGGGTTCGCTTATGCGTACGAGGATGCTGATGATACCCATAAGCATGGGCTTCAGTTACGGAAGGTTGGACCCAACGCCGCTTCCACTCCCACCGCTGATGACCACTGATTGGTCATCATATCTTCTTTTTTTTTCTCTCTTTTTGCTTAGATTTTTCTTTGGACTGATTTTTATTGGTGGATGCTGGAAGTAAAAGATTCTACTGGAAGGTTTGAAAGTTTCTGTGGGGGTTGTTGTTGACTACGCAAGTTGGTCCTGGAAAATGATTGTATAAATGTATTTTATTTATGGGATTTATTTTCCTAGTTTTTGCTCTAACAAAGGGGGGTGCTGGGGGAAGAATCTTATATTCTAATACTGCCTTGCAATGCCTAAATGTTTAGTTAATTGGAAGTATATATATTTATATCTTTAATCTAAATAAAAGAATTAATATCAATTATTTGTTAAGTAAAAATTAATATGAATTATTATAGTTTCAAAACAATAACTTATCTTGATTACAGGGCATTGAGGCTTTAAATTTGTATTTTTTTTAAAATAGTTCTTTTTATAAGATCTTTGCTTGATTTTTTTTTAAGACAAATCTAGAATATTTTACCATATTAATTATTTTTTCACAAAATATTTTTAATTATGAATATATTTTTAAGTTAATATACAATCAATATAATATATTAATATTTTTAATTCTTTAGAGTCTAATTATATCTGGTATAAATAACATTTTAAGATTATGTCTCATTAATGTTGGAGTAATTTTAGAAAAACATAAATTTACGAAAAATTTAATGTTAAACTAATGACATGTACCATACAATAAATAATATAACACCATTAGTTTGTTACATTATATATCTCCAAAACAATTATTATATTATATACTTTTCTCTTTTTCATACAACTTATTGTATGAATTATTATACGAGTATTATTTCTCTTAATCAATTTCCTTAAGCAAATGGCCCTAAGAGTATTATTTCAAGTTGCATTTATTTTATTTTTAAACAAGTGATAATTAACTATAACAATTAAAATATAATTAATGTGTTTGTTAGAATTTTTAAATACTAATATATCATTATCCTTTAATACCTAGTAAATTTTTTGTTTTTGCCTTTCCAAAATTAAAATAAACTCAAAAACTAATTTTAAACATCTACAACTTGTTAAAAAAATATTAATTATATTGAAAATATATAATATAGTAATTTAAAAAAAATAGATGTATAAAATTTTTTTATAAATTAATATTTTCTTTTGTCATTTTATTAAAACATCATCACACCACACATAATTTAACATCTATTTATAAATAAACGAGCAGTTGATCACCTGATTAAAGTTTTTGAGTTTATGTACATTTTATATATGTCCTTTCATATTTTTATACATTGTTAAAAAATTAGGGAGACAAATTTTTCATGGGGAAGACAATTTCACTAGCAATTATACACTTTTATATACAATTAAAAATTGACTTTCATATTTTTATATATTATTTTAATTTACTAATTTATTTTGAAGTTTTGTTTATTTTTTTATTTATTTAAAGGACTTATTAATCTACTAATTTATTTTGAAGCAAACTTACGGTATTTAATATTACGCGTGGTTACGGGAAAGAAATCGTTTTAATTTGGTAAAAAAAAAGTTAAGCAGGTCACGTTGAAAAGAAAAAAAAAGTTAAATATTATGATAAATAATTTTATCATTTGAATAAACTAAAATAAGAATAATAATGACCATTTCTAATGTTTATTTATTGTTATAATTAATTTATTATTTATGTTTATTTTCAATAAACATTTAATATTATTTAATAAATACATTGATTAATAATATTTTCTTTTCAATTCTAAAAAATTAGTCAATATAAAATGTTAATAATTTATACAACAAAGAAAGAGAAATAAAAAAGAGTAATAGAAAGGACTTTGTCATAATCTTACTTAACTTAAACATAATTATCAGATATCCATGATCTAGATAAATAACCAAAAAAAAATTAGAAAAAGACGAAAAATATATAATGTTAAATAGAGATAGAAAAATGATGTTATCAAGTTTGTTGTAGAAGCCATTATAACATATATTATAATTAATTAGGACTTATAATTTTTTAATATATTCTCAAGATTTTTCTTTTAAAAGGTTGTCCTATTAGAATTTATACTAATTCACTTCTTTTCCAAAAAGATTAAATTTTCAAAAGATTCCAATACGATGGGTACACATTTAAACTCAATTTAATATTTAAAGGGATAAAAAGAGAGACATGATCTCCGTACACATCCTTCCCCCTCTGGATCCGTTAACTGACTTTTTTTTATCTTTATTTATCCCTTCCTTCTTTTCTAATTTCTGTTTTTTTTTTTTTGTATATGCAGAGGGACCACGACCAGAAACAATATCTAATGTAAAAGAGAAAGAAGAGAAAGAAGTGGAGAGATAAATTGAGCCAAGAAAGAGAAATGTAGACAGGAAACAAACTCTTTTTTTTTATCATTATTTATTTTTATTTTGTTTGAATTTGCGAATTTTATGCGAAAACTTTGTAAATTTTCATCACGAGTGTATGGAAGTAGTTTTTAATTTTCATGCCTCGAAGTTTTTTTTTCATGTCGTCTTATGTGTTACGTGATGTAAGTTAATGTAGTGTAACTACGCGTCTTCCACACCCCATCACATATGGATGATGATAATTTTATATTTTTCTTTTGTTTTATTTTTCGTAGATATTTTCTGTACAATTGCATTGTAATTTTAATTGGCCGTGCATGGTGGGCTCTAGAAGTTGAAGATTCTAGTATAATAATTAAATAAGAGATTATGTTCAAAGTGCACAAATTTAAGTACACACCTCGACTATGGGATGTAAGCAAGAGAGAAATCAGAAAAAAAAAATTACAGACGTAAAAAATAATGCAATAAAATAAAATAATTGCATGAATTTATAATTATATATAATGCGAATACAGAGATTTTAATATATATTTTTTAATATTTATTTTCTTTTTATAATTATTTCTATAAATATTATTTTATTTTTTTATCTTTATATTACATTGCATACCTTTCTTTATCTTTACTTTATTTTATTTTTAATTAAAAAAAAGGCACGAGGGCCTTTTTTTCTTCTAATAAATATAATAACCTAAAAGACATGTACCTTTTGGTGGGGCTTGATGTTGACTTCGAAGTTTGAAGGTTGCCTCTCCACGCGACAATGAAGGAAAGATATTTGATTTGTGGAGTTTATTTTCGTAGTTTTCTCTCTTAAAATAAGGGAGAATCGTATATATACTGCTTCGCTGTGAAGCCTGAAAGTTGTATCATTAATGTTTTTTAAGTGTGATCTATGTATAATAATTTTATAATATTATTTTGTTGTGTTCAATTTTATTTTATTATTAATTATTTATATATTTCTTTTTATATAATTTATTGTACAAATAATTTTTATTTTAAGAATTTGTGACTTTAATGCTGAACTTTGTAAATTTTCATCGTGGGTATGTAAGTAAATATATGGAAATACTTTTTAAAGTTTCCTTCCCCAAGGTTTGTTTTTTACTTTTTCGAGTTATATGCAGGCTTGAGTAAAAATTACTATAATATTTGTCGTTATATTTATATTTTAAAAAGATATTTGTACTCAATTTTAACTTTAATTATCATTCTATATTCATTGGATATTTATATTCTATGCATGTAATCCTGCTTACAGTAAATGTAAAATTAATAAATTAATAAATTAATAAAAATATAAATTAAAGAAATTACTGTAACTGAATTGAGAAACTATTTTAAAATCATCCAAATAATTATTTAATATAATTAATCTTAAATAAAATATTGTAATTCATTAAGTTAATAAATCCTATCGATAAACACCATCGGTTATTTCTAATACTTATAAAAAAAATAACATATTATTGAAAAATAATAAATCGAACAAAATCACTATATAATTGTCACGGTAAAGGTAGTTAATTTTGTTGTAAAGAATGTGTTGATTGATTAAGATAGTTTTGTCGATATTTTATACATGATTTTTTGATGTGTATAAAAATACATTCATATCATGAATAATTTGTGGGTTTCTTGGGAGAACGTACAAACACCATTGAGTATATAGACCTACTCACGATTTTTGATAACTCTAGTGCACTTCACATGATCTCAATCCAATACCTCATAGTAGTGGCCAACACCTCCTACAATGTCTTGATCAACCGATCGACGTTGAATGCCCTCAATGTCATTGTCTCCACTCCTCAAATGGCTAGGTAGTGACAATCAAAGTTGACTAGAGGATGACCCGACAATGTTATATAGACAGCCTCAGGGTGTCAACCAAACCCTATAAGGAAGGCAACATCTCAACACACATTGAAATCTTGACTAGCATCGAGCTTGACCCCATCCAATTGATCAAGGAGCTGAACCCATTGAAAAGCTTGAATACATACCTTTGACTAATGAGGAGCACCACACTCATATAGGGGAAAGGATGCAAGGACCCTATCAAGAACGACTAGTGTCCACCCTTCAGAATCACACCGACCTATATGCATGGCAACCATCCAACATGCCAAGGATAGATCCAAACGTCCTTTGCCACCATCTCACACTTTGTGCAGAAGCCAAGCTAGTGGCACAACAGAAGAGAAAGACAGGAGGCGATAGACGAAAGACCATAGAATAAGAAACGACCAAGCTTAGAGTCACCAAGTTTATCCGAGAGGTCAATAATAGGACTTGGTTATCCACCATGGTACTAGTCAAAAAGTACAACGGGAAGTGGCAGATGTGTGTCAACTACTCTGGTCTGAATAAGGCATGTCCCCAAAACTCATATCTCTTACCGAACATAGATCGACTAGTCGACAGGGCATCGAGCTTTCAAGTTTTCAGCTTCCTAGATGCGTATTCCAGTTACAACTAAATTCATATATACCTACTGGAAGCAAACAAGATTGCCTTCATGATGAATAGGCCGACCTACTATTACCAAGTCATGTCGTTTGACCTAAAAAATGCAGGGGCCACCTACAAAAGGTTGATGGATAAGGTATTTGCTAACCACATTAGCCATAACCTCGAGGTATTTGTGGACGACATGGTCATGAAATCTAATATTCTCGAGAGACATATCAACGACTTAGAAGAGACTTTCACCTAAGTCCGAAAATACGACATGAGGCTGAATCCGGACAAGTGTGTGTTTGGGGTCCAAGGTGGGAAATTTTTGGGCTTCATTCTCACTCATAGAGGCATAGGAGCCAACCTTGACAAGTGTGAAGTCATCATCAAGATGAAAAGCCCCCAAAATGTGCAAAGGTTGACAGGGTGGTTAGCCTCGCTGCCTATCGAGGGCAGCCAAGAAGGCCCAACCCTTCTTCCAACTCCTCAAGAAGTTGACCTTTTTCCATTAGAGTGATGACTATGAGAAAGCCTTCCAAGACTTCAAACAATTCCTAGCCTCACCACCCATCATAGAGAGATTGGTGGACGATCAAGACCTATGCTGATATCTCACTGTCTCCGAGCACTCCATTAGTGTTGTAGTGGTCCAAGAGGCTGGAAAGATGTAAATTGCATTAGCAAGACACTACAAGTCACAGAGTCCCGATATCAGATAATAGAAAAGCTTGTCCTCACTCTGATTACCTCAACCCGACGGTTATGTGATAAGCGTTGTGTTGGTCATCACTTTTCCTATCAAAATACTAGATTTTCCTAAGATAAAGTAGCATAGAGTCAACTTAGGTCATTCTTCTCAAGGACACTTTGGTTCTAATATTTCTAAGGTGCAAGGCTGGAAAAGATTACTAAACTGATTACATAGAATGTGAACTCTAACTAGCAAATGTAATTGGGAGGTTTTAAACAGGGAAAGTAAATTGCAAGAAACATAAAGATTAACTAAGGCAATTAAAGAAAAGTAAAGATTTATAGGCTAAGTAAGAAATTATACCTATATCTATCTAACATATATTTAGGGCATTGGATACAAGGAGATCAAAGAATGATGTTGCTTTCAGATTCCTAACATGCAAGTATTTCCTCACCAACATATTCCTAAGGCAACTGCCTAATGTTCATCTGTTACTGACTGATGGCTTACACAATCGCGACCTCGAGTTAGTAGGGATTAAGCTTGTGGTTGACGTAGATTATCTAGAGATTATCTATATTATTACTTAGGTAGTTTTCAGCCAGACCCTAATCTAAGTGTAATTCATTCTTAACATGCACAATCGTAACAAAATCAATAACATATTAACTATAGGAATTACAAACATACAAGTGCAAAGAAACATATGTATTCATTGATTAGTCAAAATACCGATACAAGATGGATTCAATGAAAAAGATGATGGTCAACTTCCCATGACAACCGCCAGTGGTAGCTGTAGTGTTCAACCAATTGAGAATAAAGAACATGAGAGGTAGTACCCTTTAGAGCGTGCCGTGAAGATAGATGAATCTGTCCCTCCTAGTCAGTCTATCTTTAGCAACTTTGCTCAGCTCGAACTCTGCCTTACATTCACTCAAGCCTAAATGAACGTCTTTGAAGCATTGTTGAACGAGGTATGAAGGGAAATTAGGCTTGGGAAATGGAAAGTGTTTAGGCTAAGTGTAGTTGTGTATGATTGATCTACTAACCACGAACATTGACATGCAATCCTACTTATACATGCATCAGCTACTAACTCTATAAATGTATTAATTGAAATAACAGATTTAACTACGTGATCTAATAGAAATACCTGAATTAACTACCCTAACTACCACGTGCTAAATTACATTTTATGCACGTGCTTGAATCTGCCAAAGTGGAGTCGGTCTTTTGATGCTGGGATGGATCTGGTTTTGAATGGAAGTCAACATTTGATTTGGAGATCGGCATCTGGATAGACTTGGATGTGGATGTCACCTTGGTACGGAGTCGGCCTTCGGAGTTGCTCTACAGGAGTCAATATCTTGACTAATAATGATAGAATTGGCATCACGGAATCGGCTTCATCCGGCCTTAGTTGGGATGACTTCATTCTAACCGAGATGGAGTCGGCCTAGAGAGTTTCGTTTGGCCTAGATGACTTCCTCTAGCTGATTTGACTTTGTCTAGTCTCTCCTCTGACCTGCAAAACAAGACTTATACTTTTGTTAGCTAAAATCAGTAACTTAGCTTAGATTTGCATTTTTCTTAGTCTAACCTTGGAACTCTAAATCTTAGCTAATATATGATTCTTAACCACAATTTATAGTCTATCCTACCCATCTAAAGACCTTATAAGGGGTATAAAATACGTAATCATTATGCCCCTACTTCCACTCTCATACGATGGTAGTCCAAACCGACCACCTTATCTAGTAGGTGCTGCAAAAACTCATGTTAGCCGAATAGATGACAACCTAATTGATGGAGCTATCTAAATTTTCCCTCAAGTTCGAATCGAGGAGAGTCATCAAGGCCCAAGTGTTGTCCAACTTCTTGGTTGAGATGACATCATCCCCAAAAGAAGACCTATGGTGGGTCTTATACGTGGATGGCTCTTCAAATCCAAAGGGTGGAGGTTGGTGCACTATGAATACATTGCCACACCGACTTCCAACTGGTGGCTGAACACGTCAAGTGGATGTATCAAGTAAAGGATCCCCTACTCCTAGGGTACTACCATCGGGCCTGAACTGTACTCCAAAGGTTTGACAAGAGCGAAGTCCAACACGTTTCCCGCGTCAATAACTCCTGTGCTGACTCCCTTTTGAGGTTGGCCACAACCATGGTTCCCCCATCGTATAGTCCTCCATAGGGTCTTGCCATCACTAGTGATGGATAGGCCTGAAATACTACATGCTGAAGTTGAAGACTGAGAATGGATGACCCCCATCTGGAATTATCTGAAGCACGACACCTCCTTCGAGGACAAAGGCGATACTGCCAAAATTAGGCAAATGGGCAGTCTGTACCTTATCGAGGTTGACCACTTATACAAAAGAGGGTTCTCCACCCCCTCCTGAAGTGTCTAACAAAGAATGAGGCCAACTACATCATGAACAAGATCCATAGAGGCATCTACAACTTTCACTCAGGTAGACAAACCATGGTGGCACGCGTGCTAAGGTTGGCTACTAATGGTCGACAATGAAGGAGGAGTGCCACCTCTACATTTGCAACTACCAAGAGTGTTAGACCCACGGCCTCATCGATAACTCCCCCGCTAAAGAGCTGTAGCATATCACAGCACCATAGCCCTTCTTGATGTGAGGAATGGACATCCTTGGGCCATTTCCCATGGCCAAAGGACAAGTAAAATTACTGCTTGTTGACATAAACTACTTCACAAAGTGGATCGAGGTCGAACCCCTAGCTACGATCACCACTCAGAAGGTTCAAAGATTCGTGTGGCAGAACATTATATGTAGATACGGAATCCTTAACTCAATGGTAATCGACAATAGACCCAATTCGTTAGCAATTCCTTACGAGAATTTGATGAAGAGTTGTAGATCATGCATAGGGTGACCTCGGTCGAACACCTCTAGGAAAATGGCCAAGTCGAAGTCGCCAACAAAGTCATCCTAGGTGAGCTTCGACATCAACTCAAAAGTGCTAAAGGATTATAGGCCAAGCAATTACCTAGCATCCTATAGGCTTACCATTGCTCTCCATAATCGACTAACGTTTGGGACTGATGCCATGATTCTGATTGAAATTGGGGGAACCCTTATTGAGGAGGAGCTCCTTCGACCCTACGAAAAACATGTCCTCCCTACCAACAAACCTCAACCTAGTGGAATAAGTTAGGGAACAAGCATGTATAAGGTAGAAAGCCTGTTGACAACGGGCAACCTATAGATACAACTAAATGGTCAGAGCTTGAGACCTTGGCGAGTCTGACCTAGCCTAGCAGTGGATAGGAGACACGAGGAAGAAGAAAGAAGAAGGGAAGCTCGTAGCCAACTAGGAAGGGCCTTTCCGAATTTGGGAATCACTTGGCAACGATGCATATCGCTTGAAATAATTAGATGGCATGATCATCCCGAGGACCTGAAATTCCACACACCTCAAGTATTACTTTAGTTAGCTTAGCGATGTACTCTTTTTCCTATCCTGGTCATTGGTCCCTTAGGAAAACATTGTAAAAGGGTACTTACAGCCAAAAAGGTATTTTAACGAGACATCTTAAATAACTCACCCTCTCCTATTCCCATTTACCGCACTCGCACGCACTTGCTGAGCACCCCTTGGACCATCAGGATCCGAGTGAGGAAACACTAAAGCACCCAAAGGTGCACATCTTCGCCGAGCATCCCTCGAGCCACTAGGATCCGAGCGAGGAAACGCTTATGAACCCAAAGGTGCTGTCTTCGTGGAGCACCCCACCCAAATCCGAGAAAGGAAATGCTTAAGCACCCAAAGGTGCACGTTTTCGCCAGGCACCCCTCGGGCCACCAGGATCCGCACTTAAAGGTGCACGTCTTTGCTTAGCACCCCTCGAACCACCCAAATCCGAGCAAGGAAATGCTCAAGCACCCAAAGGTGCATGCTTTGTCGGATGCCTTGCTAATGCTATTGCAACAATCACACACTCGCAAACAAAACTCATACAATGAGCGAATAAACATAACTCGATGGATGTATATAGCTTGACATATATAAATATAATATGACAATCCAAAGAGATGAGAATAAAAGAAATACTTTTTCATTAATAAAAGATAACAAGTACAAGGCAGCATAAAATATAAATTACATTAAGACTCATCCTTGGATAGCTCCACTAGACCCACCATCACCCTGTTCTTCACATCCTTAAGAATGCTTACAACGGTCAACTCGAAGTCCAGTGCGACCACACTCACTTGACAAACAACCTTCGCAAACCCCGCCTCATGCTCCAACATGATGGCCAGCTTGGCATCCTTCAAGTCCTCGTCACGCGCCTACAACGACTTAGTGAGCTTGATCACATCGGTTAGGGCCTCGAAAACAATGGATAAGTTGCTCTCCGTAAAGGATGCAACTTTTTCCTTTTCCTTGGCAAGCTCCTCCTCCTTGGCTGCCAACATTGACTGTGTCGAAGTGACGTCCTTTAGCAACTCGTCCAAAGTTCGCCTCACACTCGCCATCTCCTCTTTTAGGATGCTGACCTCCTTTCGCAGCTCCTCAAACTCCATAGCCCTAATGCCTAGTTCCTTATTCTGCTCATGGGAACATTTGAAGGTGCCTACCTAGAATTCTGTCATCGCCCAAGTCTAGGCTTGATAAACAGTCATAGCCATCATGGTTGCCACGGGGCTCGCCTTTATTAACAAATCACGATCGTGCTCCAACAAGAAGTTGGGCTCGATCATGTTCTAAGGCCTAAAGTCGAACCCTTAGAGCAAACACTTGCCGCTTGCCACATTTATCCGTGTGAGGTTAGGAAACTGGGTCTTCGAGTCTTGGGGAGAAGGAGTAGGCTCAAGAAGCGGTGGCGGTAGGGGACTACGACCTCGTATAGCAGAAGGGCCCTCGACTCTAGTAGGCGACTCTTTCATCTTCTTCTTGTGCGAGTTGTCAGCCTCAGTCGTTGGTGTCGGAATATGTGAGGCCTCAAGCTCTCGAGCTAGCGTCATGTTCTCGGCAGCTGCTTCCCTCTCAACATTCTATTAAATCTTCAGCACGCGGAAATCAAATTTTCCCATTAGTGGTGCAAAGACAAAAGAAACCAAAATTAGGAGATATCGGCACGTGGCCAACCGACCATACACAGTAACATATACTTACCACACAAAGCCTTGACCGGGGAGTCGACGAAAACTAGCTTGACGACGTCTTTGCAGTTCATCATCAGGGGAATTGGTCCAAAAATTCCATGTCTGACTTATCCCTGATCGACATGTCATCTTGTATCCAATTGAACTTATAGGGACGTTGCCAATAGAGGGGAATCAGCTTGCGGTCAAGGGTGAATAGGACCTCATGGATAGCCTAAACCTTGATGAAGCGGCCTTTAAACTTCTTGTATGAGGTGGAGTACGTGTTGAATAGGCAAGTTTTCAAGATGCCTGTTAGGGACACCCACCTCGTCTTCGAACCCAAGCGGACCACATAGTAGTGGAGAAACTTGGCCATAGTGGGTTGCATGAGGAGGTAACGGTAGATCACCTTGAATGTTTGCATGGCTGCCCACCCATTAGGCTGCAACTGGTTGAGGGTAATGTCCAAGGTCCGCAAAATGTTGGTCTTAAACCTGTCAAAGGGAAGGTTGACACCGAGGTCTCGTAGTTGTGTCTTATACATATAGAGGAAGTCCTCCTCCCCTTCCTCCGCTCCTATATAGATCTCCTAGTCCGCCAAGCATGGCTCCATTATGAAGTTCCATTCATATCTTGGTGACCCCATTTGCACGGTTTGGCCACCATCCCTCTTGAACACAACCATGAAGGGTATGCTTCCACCTCTTTGCTCAATCAATCATAGCCAGGAAGGCGGATGGGAGGGAATACCTTCCTCTGCATGGGAACCTACTGGTCAAAGATCATAGTTATGGCCTTTTTTGCTGGAGGTGCCACCATAGAGGCCCTCGATAGGGCAACGAGTGGCCGAGATGCCACCTCAGCCACCACTCGGACCGACTTAGTGTTAGATGCACTCAACAAAGACGACCAATAAATGTGACCTCGACCTCTATCATCTAATCCCATAGCCTAATGAAGAATTCATGAAACTCATGACGTACCTAGTTAAGGTTGGAACAAGAAGATAAGGCCAAAGATCTTGAAAAGACGAAACAAAGAGAGTTTGATACGAGAGTAGGGAGCAAACTCGAAAGTATGAGAAAGTGAGGATCACCATCACCACCTTCAATATTTATAAGTACATTTTGGGCCTTTTGGGCACAATTAAAGGCCCAATCCACAACATGCAAAGGGTCGCGAGCAGCAATAGGCTGAAACTCAAAGGTTGCTTGCACGACACCCAGACGGTGCATTAAATGGGTGCGTTGCCCAAGGCTTTGCCTTAACAATGCATTCAATGTGCATGAGTGCAAGTTCTAATGGGCCCCCATGATGCAAGCACGCTCTAGTCACTAGGTCCCCTTTCGGGTCCTCAAGACTCGGGGGGACAAGCATACTCGTCGTGTTGAAGACACTTTGGCCCAACTCGCTTCACCCTGGCCAAAGCCGACCAAAGCTCGACCCCTCTTAGTGCGATATGCACTAGGATATGCACCAAAACGCTTGATCAACACATCTGAAAAATTGAGTCGTATGAGCAGTCGCTGTAGATGGACTCAATCTCTATAAATAGGGAAATACACTACTTGTGTCAAGTACACTTAATTTTCCCCATGCTTGCACATATCTCAACCCATACTGACTTGAGTGTCGGAACATCTTTGCAAGTACCCCCTATTAGCGACATCTCGGCTTACGTTAAAGGTAAAGAGGAGAGGTCGGAGCTCAGATACAAGAGCACGACCAAGAAGAAGAAGAGAAGATTTTCCTCAATTGGAGAAGTTCCCGCTGAAAGTTCTAGATAAAAATTCTTGGTAGGAGCACTAATACTTGTCAAAAAATAATATAGTGACACTAGTTTATAGTTATATATTGTTAGAAATATGAATGGATTGAAGCTAAAATGCCACTATCCAAAGTTTTAGTTACATATTATTTAACTTACTCGTTTTGTTCAATATAAAATTTTTTAATGTTTAGGGTTTCTTTATTTATTATTTCTTTATTTTATATTTAGGTTACAAGTACTGATCATGAATCCAATTATTTTTGCTACTTTCGTTATTGCTGCTAGGTTGGTCGTAGGATTTGTTTGTATTGGACCAGGAGTTAGTTGGTCAAGATATTATTGTCGAGCAAGCTATAGAAGAGATTACACAATAAGTAGAGACAGAGAAAAAAAATACGGAATACTTCATTGCTTAATTTGACTTTTATGCGAGCTTTAACAATTATGCACTTCATCAAATATTATGAATTCTGGATATATATCTCGAGATTTAAATTCAAGACTATATTTTAATAATTAAATTAATTATTAAATATATAATTAAATTTATAATATTTTAATTAAATAATTATATATAAAAATATGAATACATAATAGATGTAATACTATAATATTCGTTTCGATTAAATTTTGTAAATAAATTTTCAGCCTCATTTCCTGTAAAGCAGATATTTATTCTATCTATTAGAGATAATTTTGAAAAATATTCATACGATATTGTGATGATATATTCTATGGATAGGTTATGTGGAGATAGTAAGCGTTTCTAGGAGGGAATGTAAGTTAAAACATTAAAGGCCATGTGATTGTGGTATTGTATGTGACTGTCATCTTTGATGGTTTTTGTTTGGATATGAAAATTGTTTGCATTTGAGAGTTAGCAAACGCGCATAAGGTTGCTGTCAATGTCATTTCCATATATATATTTTGCCAACCCTTTTCTATTCAAAAAGTTTTATGCCAAACACTGCATTAAAATATTTCCAGTAATTGCTCAACAGCACGTTTAAAATATAAAATATGAATACCAGTAAGGGAGAGTAATAGACTCTTTCTTTTTTGTTCAAATTTTATAAAATTACAATAAATTTAGTAAAACAATTCTGAGATTTGCAAAATTTAATGATTTTAGTTAATAAAAAATATATTTAAAAAAGTGTATTACATGCTGTATTATTTTCTTTGTTTTGTATTAGTGGACGTTTTTGGTTTTTAATAAAATACTAAAACTTCAATTCTAATTTTACCTCTAATAAATATTATTGTTTAAGAATACTTAATAATGTATTTATATAAATTGAAAAAGAAAGTAAGGATATCTTAGTAAAACTAACTACTAATAGATACTATTACCTTAAAATATTCGAGAAAAAACTTTAAAGGTCGGTTAAATTGGAATGGAGTACTAACATTTTTCTTACCAATATAGATATTGCTCCCTTATCCTTTTTATAACATTAGACATTTGGCTTCATACTTCTTATAAGTTTTCTGCATTAATTATTTTTGTATTAAAATAACCTTAATTTTGAATCGTTTTTCTTAGTTCAATGAATAGTAGGAGTAGGCAGGAGTACATTAATGTTTTAGATGTTTTAGAGTGTAACTTTACATTACAGTGATAGAATTTTGAGAACGACATTTTACATCTACTTAATAAAAATTAAAATAATAAATAAATTACTAATAAAATAAAATAAAATCAATAAAAATATTTGAAAAAAGAATAAAAGTATGTCTCATTAATGATAAGGATAATTTAAAATATATATATTTAAATTTAACTTAATCCTTGTGAATTATTCTTTCTTTAAATAAAAAATTTTCCTAAATGATAGACCAAAATATAAGAAAATCTTGATCAATTTTGACTTATTTGATGACATCATTTAAAAAATACTCTTTATTTAATTCAGATATTTTTAATGCTAATTTTTTATTATTGATATTAAATTTTAAAAAAGAGCAATTTAAAAGTTTTTTTTAAAATAAAATTAAATGATATTAATTAATTTTTAGTTACCACATGGATTAATTTATTTTATTTATATTTCAACATAAAAAAATTGGTTAATTAGGCCTTCTAAAAAGTGAAGAGGAGAGAAAGTTATTTGAAATGAAGGCCCATGATCTAGGTTGAGTAAATTACGGAATTCCGACTCATACTTTACATCCATTTGAAGTGTGAAAACAACCATCTTTGAGATGGCACCAACTATTTGAGCTCAATGATTGATTCGTAGAAAGACTATTGAGTTCTCATGAGCAACTAAAATTGATATAAGAAACAAGAACACTATCTGTGCAAACGCTTATCTCTCTTGTATTATTTTTGTCTTTTAATATCAATATAAGCTACAACACGACAAAAAGAGTATTCAAATTTTGTATATCTAATTAAAAATAATAAACACAAATCTAATTAAATAAATATATTGATACAATGCTCGTTATTTTTTTTTTTTTTTTGTGTTCCAATAAGTTTGCTATGATTGGTTGTTAGTTTATGTTTCCGACAACTGGAACGAAGAATGGAAAGCCGTGACAACGGCAGAGAAAAACAGCGGGTGAACAACATAGTAATTTCAAAGACATTTAGTTCGTTAAAAGAGATTTAAAGTTTAAGATTATATTGCAATGATTAAATTAATAATATATATATATATATATATATATATATAGGTGTATATATGTTAGGAGTGTAATATTGAGTAAAATATGAAGCTTACACAGTATCAAACCAAGAGTTTCTTGGCTAATGAAATAATTTTTTTAGTTGAGTTCTTTGTTTATATTTAAATTTTAATAATTGATGATTTTATTGAGAATTAGATTAAAAAAAATATTTATAAATTGAATTAAGGTATAATATCAAATATGAATAAATAAGCAAAGTTTTAATAGAAAAAATGATTATTATGAAATTAGCTTTAGTATAATAAATGTTGTTATAGACATTAAACTTTAAAAGAGTGATAATATTATAAGTTTCATATTGAATAAAAAATAAAACTTGTAATGTAATACTTAAAAGTTAAGATATCTTTCCACCATTAATATTTTGAGTTGAGTTTTTTTTTTCTACGTTTAAGTTCTAACCGTTTAGGTATGGAATGAGAAGGATCATGTGATGCTACACTCGTCCCTATTCAATTTTGTGCTAAATCTCCCACCTGAGACTCACTGAGTTACCTTACTGATTAATTTTTTATAAACACCTATAAAATTTGCATAGACTTATCGTCCCTACCCCACCTCAGCACCACAGTTTTCATCTTCATAAACAGAAACACTATTTATAGTTGCTCCACAAACATGTCCAATTACAAGTTTACATGGGAAACATCATCGAGTAGTGTTCCATATAATCTGATTATTCTAATGCTTTTTGAATCTTGCCTAAATTTATTTCTTCGTACCCTCTACTGCACGAGGTATTGCTGGGCATTTTAATATATTCTGAAAGTACCTAGGCTAGATCACGTGCAAGACTTAGTTAGGTACGAAACACTTGCTTATTGAAGTCTCTTATTAAATGAGTGGGGTGCCTTTCAAAACTAGATCATGTTACCCACCTAAAATAAAGCAGCCAAATAATAAATTAGTAATTCAGCATGTATATGTTTAGTGGAGAAGGTAATCTAAATGCTTTGATTCGTAATTAGAAACTCATGTTAGTGTAACTTGGTGTTTGCAGTGTCATTGAATCTTGAATGGGTTGCCCCATGTGAAGTAAATCTTATTTTATTTGTGATTTGTATTGGGAAGAGTATCTTTTTTTTTTATTTATATAATGGGAGGACTATCTTTCTTTAGGATGAAAAACTTCTTTTTTATAATGGTGTTTCATTGTGTCACATCAATAAAAAAAATTGCCATGTTATTTAAAACGTCAGTTTTTCTTTTCTTTTCTTTAAACTTTATTATATTTCTGGTATGAATTTTATAATTTTGATTAATGGTATTTATAATTTTTTTAATATTTCATCAATACTTTTTTATTTTTTTATCATATTATATTATTTTTTCTCTCTGGATATTATTTAACCTATTGAGTATTCTAAATATATTATGTATTAATTTCACATGTTCTTTGTTCTTTTGATAGTTACAGGAAAATTTAGACAAGGAAATTAAGGTACATCTCCTTGTGAGATAATTTTTTTTATTAATTTTAACAATAATTTATATATTATCACGTAAAAGACATGACAATTAAATTTAAGTCGTAGTTAATGTGAAAAATAAAATTCAACAGCATGTTCCAACTCAGTTGACTCTTTTATTCATAATATTCCTATTTCTCCTTGGGTTTCATTATGTAATTATTGTTATGTGATAAAGGCCTAATTATAACAATGGAGTACTAGTCCATTTACTGTATAAATTCTTAGTTGAAGAATTACAAATTTCGTGTTTTGCCCTTTGCCAATAATAGTAATAAATTTTAATACTCGTACAACTGTTTATGTTATAAAATAATTTAAATAAATTATTCCAAATGCATTATAAATACTTGGAAAGTAAAATACATTGATATTTAAATCGGTAAGAATTCTAACAAAGTCACAATAAGGTCAAAATGCACCAACCTATATTGATTGAGGCTTTAATGTTTGAAAGACTATGGGAGCCCTAATTAATTAATTTATTATATATATATAGTTGTTTCAAAAATAAGTCTTTTCCTTCAATTCTTTGTTTTCTTATAATTTAACATATAAAATATATTACTGCAGCTGGTTAAAATCATTATACTATAAAAGAATGAATAATGAGATAAAAACTAAAGAATCTCTCTTTCTTTTTATATATGAAATCAAGTTACTTTCTTATTTTTATTTTTTAATATAATAGTTCTATAAATAACATATATTTATTTATTATATAGTAAGAAAATAAAAAATAAAGATAATATATATAATATGTTGAAAAAAAAGAATATATATATATATATATATAGAGTTGCCTAGCCTCGTTGCCTAACCTCCTACTAATTGAATAAGTTCTAAACGTAGGTTTAATCATTCAACTGCTACAATAGGCAATAATAAAGTTTCAATTTTTACTTAAAGATTAAATTACTTAAACCTCCTACTATGAGCTTATTATAGTGGGTTAATATTCTACTGAAATTGGCTCTTCTAATGTAATTATGTATTGCTTCTTAATTTTATAACACCTATAACGAGGTTTTACATAAAATTAAAATTTTTTAATTAATTGTTCGTTCTAAATATAGTTTTATTTTGGATTTTATTTGGCGTGTCCATATATATACACTGTAAAAAGTTAAAGATAGAAAAAGTTATTAAAAAAAGAAACTATTTATTATCTTCCAAACACTGAAGACATCTGATACTTGATCTTTAAGGTAATTTAATTAATGCTCAGACATACGAGCATATAATTAAAAATCTCTTTTTTTATTTAATTAATGCTCAGAATTTCTAATTAAAATTGGATATAATCAGATATTCATAAATTATTACTAAAATAATCTTTTATGAATTAAATAATATTTAAAATTACCAAATGTTGAATGCATGTATATTTTATATTTTAATTAATTTCTTAACCAAGTGAAAATAATAAAAATACGTCCTGTTAAATGCTCTAAATTACAAATGAAAATATATTAAATAAATTTTATATTTTTAACAAAATAAATATTTTATTTTCTCATAACAAAACTTTACTTTTAATTTCTTGTTGTGTGTATTCTGACACGTCATTAAAAATTCCTTTGATATATATATAATACAAAACATTCACTTGTACTTTTAAAAAATAGGACTACTATAATAACTGAATACAAATTAATATTCATTGTGTGCTCAATTTTTACTGTTTAAAGTAATGCACTTAACATAAAATTTTATTTGTATTAATTATTATGATAAAATATGTTTCATTAAAAGAGTTAAATTTTATTTATGAATTAGTTAAATTATTTAGATAAAACATTAATAGAAAGGAAGCCTTTTAAGTTCATACTTTCTTATTTTTTTAAATAATAATAATTTTCAACAAATTAAAACTTTCAAAGTGATCCATAATTCGAAAAGGAAGGAATATATAAGTAATGATGTATACAATACAGCAAACTGTTGCTTTCTAACCCACAACATTGTTACTTTAAAAAATAAAAAGTCAAAATATTTTATTTAATTTTGTGAAATAATGGAAAAAGCTGAGGAGTTGAAAAGAAGGCATAAATAAAATAATAGAAAGCACGTAATATAATATGAGAGTCAATGTAGGCGGCGACATCACAATCATTGTCCATAAAGTTCTTTTATTGATATTATTAATAAAAAAATGGAATTCAACAAGAATTAACTTTCCGTCACCAACTTTTGCACGGTTCTTATCATCATCAAGTACACGTATCTTTACAGTATTGATTTTGGAATAAAAAAATAATTTAATCGTATAAATTTTTAATTTTACATTATTATTTAATTAAATATTATTTTTATGTAATTTTTAAATAATTATTATAAATGTTAATATGTTAATTTATGATTAAATAATAAAATATATATTATTTGTATTTAACTTTTATATACTATGAATATAAAAATTTAATAACTAATAAAAAATAATATTAAATATAATTTTTAAAGTAGTTAATAATTGTATATAATTTTTTTATATGATCATTTTATAAATTATTTATTAAAAGAATTATAAAAATATATTACTAATATATGTTATCATGATTTACAATATTTTCTTAGAATACTAATTAATAAGACATTTGCTTTTGAAAGGCCGGTAAATAATTGTTGAAAAACAAAAACTTTGTTTCTCAAATTGTTGTCGTCGGATGAGGATTTTTGTTCAATATAACTGCGCAAATGACATCTTTGTCTTAGAAGACTTTGTAGAGAGTGTTGGAAGAATCAAGAATGTGTTTGAAAAATGATTTTTGGGAGCTATTCTTATTTAGAAAGTTGGGTAATGTTTTGTGGACAATCGTGATGTAATATTTTAGATTTTGTTGTTTTTATTAAATAACTTATTTGCATTATTTAATAAGTAGGAAACTAGGAATGAAAAGTAAGTCATAAATTTTAGTTAATTAAATTTGTTGTTATTTTCTAATTGAGTTTTAGTTGTTGATAATAAGTTATATTAATTTCTGTAAGCAAACAATCTAATTTGCATGATGATTTACCATTGATAAATAAAAGTTAATTATGTTTAATAAAGTTAGAAATTTAGAAAAGATTCTAAATACTTTGAAATAAAATATTATTATTTTATTTAGGGTTGAATCCACCGAAACAAATATTAGTATTTTCTTTAACACTCGGAAAATTATCAAAATACTTCTAACTTGTTTTAAACCAACTAAAAGGAGAAGGATTCTCATTAATCTTAATTAAAAAAAGATCTTGTACCAAAATCACAAGTTACTTTTACTCATACCATGCTGGAGCTTAAGTCCAAATTGTTCATTTCTTTAAAAATTCATAAGACTACTCTACCCTGTGTTTGGCACAGGTTCAAGAAAGTCATAGGAAAAGAAAAAAAACAATTTTTTTAATTATTTAGCCAATTAAATTCAAATTTTAAATTAAAAATAATTCCTATTACTAATAAGCAAAAACTTGTCTCACGAGTTTATTTTTGACCTTTATTCTCTTTTATCTAAAACAAGACACTCATTTCTTTTGTCTCTCTCCATTTGGTTGAATCCCCATACAGCCTCCATTCTTTTAGCTTCAAGCCTCCATAATTAGTGAAAATCTTAATCTTCTAGCTAGTGTGAACCAAGTTATTTGCTTGCTAGGTTCTTCATTCTCTTCAAGTTCCAATTATTCTATTCTTTTCTTTTCTTATCAAGATCGTGTCAAGCTTCCGTTCTCTCTTTATTTTTGTTTCAAAAGCTTTTGATACTTACTCCGAAAAATGATAAAATCTGTGGTATTTGGAGATTTTTGTTGAAGTTTCATCGAGGTAAAGGGAGACAAAGACACAAGTTAAAAGAGATACAATGGATTTGTGAATTTTGTTCTTGTTTTTGTGTTTAGGTTAACCTTAAATTAAGGGTTATGCCTTTGAATGTTTGTTGTTGTGAAATATGTAAATTTTATTAGAAAAAGCTTGATTCTTCCATGCATGTTTTGAGCTTTGAAAGCTGTGATATATGTTACTGTTTTATTGAGTTTATTATTATGCTATACATACTGTCTATAATTTTGTTGAGCTTGGATCTTGATAATTTATAATAATTTGGTTTGTGGAATATAATTTATTGCGACAGCTTGTTACTTGAACATTGGACTTGGAATTTATGGTAAAAAAAAAAAATAAAGACACCTTGGAAGCTTTATATATGTACGCTTCACCCCTTGGAACCGTTTATATAGACACATTGGATACCCCACCCTTCATAAAGTTCTGTATTCTAAGGCTAGATCACATGCGAGGCCTCGTTAGGTTTGAATCACTTGCTTATTAAAGTCTCGTATTAAATGAAAGGGGTGCATACCTCCAAAACCAGGTTATGTTACCTGCCTTAAATAAAGCATTTGGGAAACAATGGTCTTTAGGCCAATAATAAATTACTTGTTCAACATATGTTTGGTTGAGAAGGAATCTAAATACTTTGATTTGTAATTAGGAACGCATGGAAGGGTAAGTTGGTTTGTGTCGTATAGTTTTTTTTTTTTTTTCATATACACCAATAAATATATATAAAGTGAGAATGAAAAATCAAATTATCGCAAGAATATATAATAAGGAAGAAATTCCAAAAATATATCAGTAACTTTTATTTTATAAGTTGATTTTATAGAGTTAAGTTTTGCTCAATCTTATATTGTATAATGGTAATATTGTTTATTTTAGATTTGTTATTGGATCACTTACTATATTATTATACACCAAGTGCAATAATAATCGACGTGAGAGGATGTATTAAAAAAATTCAAAATTTTCATTGGCTAGAGATAAAGCATAAATAGAACATATAAGTAAAAGACAATCCTTACCTTATGAGCTAGATTGAAAGACACTATCAATCTATTAAAAAATATTTTATTTATAATTATTATAAAAATTAATATTAAATATTAACTGCTTGTAATTAGATGATGTATATTTTAATTAATTTTATAAAAGTAAATAAAATAATATTTGAGAAATGTTAGCAATAATTATTCTAACACTCTTTTTTTAATGTTCTATTTGTTATTGACTAAAATTTATTAAAGTTTATAAATTTTAGTGGGTCTCTTTCTCATATAATGAGCCTATATTATAATTTAAAGATTCCTTAAAACATTAAACATTTTCTATAGCTATCCGCATGTGGGAGCTTACTAACTTGTTTTGCTTTTTACATTATATTTCCTTTTATCTTTCTTATCACATGTGCGATGTTATCTAGGAATCACTCTTTCGTATTCACTTCTTTACCTAAGATGAATCTAATTAGATTAAAAGCAATACACCCATTTCATTTGACCAATTGTTTATTATCTCTTGTTGGTATATATGGAAGACTCATAATAAGGAAAATTTTTAAGATAAAATATGGATAAATTGGTATATTCTCAATCAAATTCACTCTCATATTTAATTCATCTTAACACAATCTATTTAATTGAGACGAAAGCCCAACGACTATTAGTGCTAGTCTTTTAGTAGACACAATACTGTGTTTATTAGATCTTAGTTTTTATTTTATGTTTCTAATTGATAAAAAAAATGAAACTTACCCAAATTTAAAGATGCTTTTACAAAATTATAAAAAATTGGGTAATTTTACAAATTAAAATACTTAAAATGATAGAAACTTGTTAAAGCGATACAATATGTCATATATTAAATCAAGTTACACTACATTTGATCTAAATCCCCTAGAAGAATTGGGAAGTTATGTTGTTATTTTGACCGAGCAAGTTATCTTTCCTTAGTCATTAAGTATTAATTTCTATTATTTTATAGTATTGTCCTGCCTATAAAAGACAGTAATCTGTATCGCATTATGGATGAGTTTTAGAATGAATCACTGAATCAAATACTGAATGCAAGTTAGGAATTCTTTTCCTCTATCTATGAATGTGTGAGTGTGAGGAACAATTCTTCTTCTTTCTCTCGTCTTCCATTGAGTGTGTGTGGGTTTTATGAACCTGATTTAAGAAAATGCAAGATAATAATTGTAACAAGAAAATCTAGAGATGACTCAGAAGATGACATCCCAAGTATCACTATAATGCATGTCGATCTATCTCGGGAGTGATGTAGTCAGATACAGAAAAAAACACAAGGAGCAAATATCAAGATGGTAGGTAAGCTCAATTTAATTATTAGAAGTATCAAGGGGAGAACATTGGCCGATAATTGAGGATAACCAAATCCACCATAAATACCAATTAAAGACTCTACCTGCATAGAAGATAAACTACACTCTACTATCACCTTCCTCTATGGCTAGGAAAAGGCATACCAATGCATGGCTAACACCGAAAGTCTGGAACAATGGGGTAAAAGAATGTATATATACACGATTTTTAATTTTCACACAAGATTTTCGATATAGATAACTCCTTATCTTTGGAAATAAAAACTTTAGAATATGGAAGGACTAATTACCCTGACCAATGTCTTAAAGCATCAGTTGAAGAAACAAAAACAATTTTTTTTTATTAAAAAGTATTATTAATACACTCTCTTCGTAACTTCCAATATAAATCAAGACTTTTATTCAGTAATTCTTTAAGAACATTGATTAGAAAGACCCATTACCATTACCAAAAATAGATAGAAAGTAGTGAAATAGGGTTTAGAAAGAAATGAAAAACCACTCGGTGTCTTTCTCCCACTTTATGTAAGGAAGAATAACGTTGATAATACATTAACACTTTTTTCTCGTAATTTATTGAGCCTCAAAATATTTAAACTAATAATAAAGTGTGTATATTCACATTTTTCTAAAGAATGGATCGATATTTACACAGTTAAAAATGAACAATGCTATTGCTCGGAGTAACATTCATATCTGTGCACAATTGTACACAAGATCTTAGCCGGAGGCACGCACAAAATTTCTTGTTCACATCAATAGCGGTGCACACTGCAAAGTTAATTAAGATCACAAAATCTGTCTAAAGAGCATTATTTGGTGAAAATTCCTCTAGAGCAAACCCAACAACCAAAATTGAGTCCTGCAAAGTTCCCTTCTGCCCAAAAATGAGACAGTTAAAGAATGTAAATTTGCTTATGTTGATGAACTTAATTCATCATCTAATTCAATCAAGACTACACATATGTTGCAAACAACCTTCATAAAATAACTACTTGGTTTCTTTTCCTCCGAGGAAGATGTAAAAAAATCACTACATCCAACTCATCCAAACTCAAGTTATATGGTATAGATTATTATTACAGCATCTTTGTCCATGTGCCCAAAAATGGAAAAATAGCAATAAGCAATCGCAGCAGTAGAGGTGTGTCGCTTTTTCTTTCTCTCCTGCTCAACCTACCATCTTCCATAGGCATCCTTTGTGATCCATCCATAGCTTGGGAAGACTTTGTTGCCGGTCTTGACCTCTCCAAGTCATCCCATCCACCAAAACTCGGCACTGCTTCTTGGCTGCCTCTATCAACGGAACCATTATTCTCAACCACCCATGATTGGTAGCTCCTCTTCCCCTTCCAGGTTTTCTGGTTTTCTTCTGGTTCTTCTTCAACCCGGGCACTGTATCCAGGGTTGCGTTTCCTCCTCTTCCTGTACTTGCGTTTTGGTTTGCTCTCAGACTGTCCCCATAATTTCTCAAATGCTAGTGCAAGTGCTGACTGACCAAGGGGCAATGCTAATGCCATGAGGAAAGCTTTGGGGCCACTAGACAGCAACCATGATGCGAGGATGATAGGCAGTGTCCAACCATAGGATTTGAAAATCTGCATTTTGAGAAAAATAAATACATTGCAACAACTCATGCCCACAAAAATGTTTCTATATATATATACACACAGGTAAGATGTTGTAAGTTTACAGAACAGAAACAACAACAACAAAATTACAAAAGTCATATTCCACTAGGTATTAAAAGAGGTGCTACACAAAGATTTCTCACCAAGACACTCATCCTAGTACTACTCTCATCCAAAAAAGTCTAGCTGCTTAATTTATGATTAAGTTTTTGGACAATATTATACTTTTACATGACAAAGCAATGATGGCCAATATATTCATAGAACAGAATAAGCTCCTAATACATAGGTGATACAAACTGATAATAAATAAAATCGGAGTAACTAGACATTAATTACTGTGGAAAGCTTTGTGCCTACAATGATTGGATAATTAGAAAGAAGTTATGGAAAATTTTATAATGATACAGAGGGCAACAACTCAGACAATTGCAACTAAGGAAAATGAGAATGAAAGAAAACAAGATACAGATTGTGAGAAAATGCTAACACAAATCTTTCGAGTTTGGACTAAGATTGATTGTGCTACCGGTGGTAAAAGTGCTCCAAAAGCTGCCTAGAACAATTTGGGTATATTATTACAAAACAGTGATCTCTCTGCTCTAGTGACGGTTCATGGTTCAATGGCAGCAACCATTATTAATAAGTTATGGTTCAACATATTCAATGTAATATGTTTATAGAGCAGTAACAAAGTAGGTTTCAGTCACCCAAGCTGAGCATTTTCAGTCCCAATAGGAACTACCTAAAACCACTGTAGCTTTTAGCTGACACAATTATCTTCAGGGTGCATTGCTTCAATAGCTCAAGTGATGACTTCAACAAATAATCCACTGAAAATCAGTTGTCTGCCAATTTAATAAACAACCATTTTGCTCTATATTAGACATAGATAAATATACTCATTATCAAAATCTTTGTCATATACTTTATCATGCAGTAGAAGTTTATTTCCAATAGAAATATATGAATGTGAAGAATGGTTTCTTATGGCACTCAACTCACAACTATATTTCCCATTACATTGGTTACAATTAAAAGTTAGGAAATTTGATAGAAATCTGAACAATATTAGTACTACTATATACTAGCATTAAGAAGCTATGCCTATGAATATTAGAGAAAGAATGAATACAAGCGTTCCTCTCAGGATTTCAAAAGCCTGAGATCTCTCACTCAACAGAATGCCCCTAATCTTCTCTCACTATCTCTTTATAGCCTGTCTCTGTCAAAACTCAGAATCTGTTAGAAGTCTAATTAGCAGTCACTAACTAACTCTAGCTCCCTTACTAACAGAAGTCACAAACCGGCCCATTGGGCCAATTATCTAACAGAATACATTACATAAAGCTTCAACAGAAGCCATGGTTCAAATAAGACATTTAGGTTAAGGGTCAAGGCATTACTTGAGGTTTGTCTGATAATAAAATCAAATTATATGTATTAATATGCCTGCTCCAACTGTTTTAGATTTTGTGCATGGGCCATACTTTGTTCTTTCTTCAGTTCCATGTATTACAACAGCTTACTAGACAGATATCAGTGACATTTAAGGTCCAAAGAAAAAAAAATGCATATGCTGCTTTTATACAAAAAAGTCCTCCTCCTACCTCTCTATCTTAGTAAAAGAAAGTTAAATCCAATAGAGTTGCACTTAGTTCGAGACAAGCCCAAACAAGGAGAAATCAATAGTACCCTCAGCACCTATTCTCACACTTTAACAGTTATCCTATAAAAATCCCAGTCCTGAGTGAATCATGAATGGCAGGGAAACAATAAAGAAACACAAAATATCTATAATCTCTTTTATACAAACATCTAATAGAAATTCACTATATCACTACATCATATTAATAAATAGGATAATGCAATCAAATAATCGAATCTTATTAGATGTCTTGAGTATATATATATATAAATTAAAGTGAAAATAGAATATGCACGAATAATATAAAACAATTTTACTCAATCATCTAATCATAAACCGTTTGTTAATTTTTATAATAATTTTCTTAAAGTCATGTAATCGATAATTTATGATTGAATATGGATATGACTATGGAACTTTACATTAAATTCTAAAGTATTGAGTTTATTTATTCATGTACACATGCAACTAATCTTAAAATTGTAAGACACGGGAAATAGTAATCATTTAGTCTTCTCTGAATATACTTCCATCTATATCCACAAATTCCAAAAATTAAAATAAAATCACTCTAAACCAAAAAATTAGAAGAAAAAAAACCGCCAAATTTCCCTATTAAAAGGGCATTATTCAAATAATTAAAATAGTAAGTGGCTAATAAGTGTCAAATCTCACACTCGGAGGACATGTTTGGTTATCCAGTAAGAAGTAGTTAGACACGTGACAAACAAAAAAACTAAAAGAACCAAATACGTAAACAAGAGAGACAAGAAAAAAAACATTAAAATTGGTTTACCTTGAGAAACCAGACACTATCAATGGCTTGTTCCCAAATCCCACTAGGTTCTTCTTCGTCGTCGAATTCTGGATCCTCATCAGACCACCAGCGTCTCTTGTTCCGATAGCCTTCTTGTGGTTCCTCCTTGGCTCTGAAATTTCGGGGCCGAAAGGTTTCGGCGTTGGAATCCCAACGCGGGAAGTTTTTGGAGGAGCAAGAGACGAGAGAAGGGGAAAAGGGTCTGACACGAAGAAGGGGTCGCCATGAAGAGAGTTGAGGTGGCGGAATAGAGTGACCCAGAAATTTGGAACCGTGCCAGCACTTGTGCTGCTGATACCTCTCCATTTCTCACCACACCTCTTCATTATCTTTCTCCCAAAATTATAAAATGTGGAATGTCATAAAAAAAATAATAATAATAAATGAGCATCTTGTAGAATATAACAAAGTGAAACATGAAGATACATTATTTCTTGGATATTGACATAAGTGTCTCCTGGGTAATTTTTGTAAAATTTATAACTTTTATTTCTTTTAAATATTATTATTTAAACTTAATTTATTGTAATTTAAATTTGATTTAATTTTTATGTATTAATATGTTATATCAAATTAAGATTTTGTTTTAAGTAAATTATATTTTAATATGATTATAATGTTAATCTCAATTTGATTCTAAATTTCCATATATTATATTAATAGAAATAATATGTTTTGATTTAAATAATTTATTTTTATAAAATTATCTTTTGATTTATTCTTACTTGATAAATAAAATATTTATTATCTATAGCAGCAATAAAGGCAATAGACTTTTTTGGTTTACACATCTTTGTGGAATAAATTAGCTTTTAAATGTATGGTCTTTATCTTTTATGTAACCTCTCCTTTTATTGGTATAAATTAAAATGCTATTTATTTTTATTTTTTATTTAGAAAATAGACTATATGTTATGTGTGTAAAACTTTATATATCTATTAAACTCTTCTATTTTTTTTTCCTTTCAATACCTTTTCGCTGCATGCTCCCAATTTATAAACTACTCCTCCCCCACCCTTGTTTTTTTTTTTTTCCCTTTACTTTCAATATATTAACAAATGAACATGATTTCTTTACCATCTAAAACTAACATATGTGTCAATGTATGGAAAAATATATTGTTATAACAAATTGTCTTATTCAAAAATAAAATAAAAATGCCGCCACAAGCACAACAATTCTTGTCTTCCCGCTGGTTAAAAATAAAATATCAATTTTTAAAATTTTTTAAGACTATATTTAGCAGGCTATTTTAATTAATTTTTAATTTTTTTACTAATTAAAATATTTGTTTCACCTTGTTAGAGGGATTACTAAACAAGTTTTTTTCAAGAGCTTTTAGTATTTTTTTAAGACGTTACTTCAAGTAATATTTTTTAAAATGATATGACTTTATTTTGTATATATTTTTTTTATGTAAGGAAGAATTTTATTATTTTTACTCTTTTATCGTATAATATATTAATAATAATAAATAATATATTTATTTTATTTTAATTTTATTGAGAATACGAGGGAAAGACATATCATGAAAAATTTATCTATCAACTTGACACTACATCCAACCAAAAACCTTAAGACATTAGGTGTAATTAGGAAAGAAATAGGAGCATAATATTCTAATAATTAGATAATTGACATGTTTCATAGGAGTATGTCCTAATGAAATTTAAAAGACGGGGTGAATTACATTCTTAGATTTTTTTTGTTGAAGGTTATATATATATAATTATAATTTATGTTATCAAAGTTTTTACTAGAAAAAAGAAAAGGAAAGATATAAAATCATCATTTTCACTAATATACTGCTTAATTTAATCATTCTTATTCAACGTGAGACTTTTAACTCACACTCGTACTTCAACCATTATTATTATTATTATTAGATGTTTTTATACTACAGTATTTATTGTAACTATTATACTATTTATTTTAGTATTATACTTCAAGATATTGATAAATTATTTTTTTAATTTATTTTTATGTTTTATGAATATTTTTTATATTACTTTATTTATTTTAACTATTATATTATTTATTTTATCGTTTTTAACATTATACTTCAACATATATTTTTTTGGTATAGTATACATATTTTTTGGTACAGATATTTCAAGATATTTTAATCATTATACTAAATAACCTAATAAAATTAAAAATATAAAAATATCATATAAATATGTCTATTTCTGTCATTTTACATTTATCAGATACTACAACATATAATTTTTTAAGACAATTTATATTATCTTTCTATCTAGAAAAATTTATTTGTTTGTTATCAGACAAAATCCTTGGAAAAAACACCATATGATCTAACAAATTATAAAGTTAATAAGTATTATAAATTGTAATTCAATCTTGGTTTCTAGACTACTTACTAAGGGTCAAATCCTTGTAGGCTTATTTATTTGTGATGAGTGCCTACGTACCAACTTACGACTTTCTTCCATAACTCTGTGATAAATAAATAATTATATAAATTATATTATAAATTTTACAATTATAATACAAAACATAAAGCATATGTATTACAAACAAATACTTACGGTTCGATTATTGTTTGAATATCTTTGCTTGACCTCTTTTCTGACAAACAGAAGTAAATCACAACATTAATTAATTGTCCATGCGACTTGTATTGAGAAACAACTAATGACATGATGAGAAAAAAATTAAAATCATTCGTAGAAATTGCCATAGCAATTTACTAAAAAAAATCAATATACAAGGCCTAATTATTCTCTATATGGTCATTCACGCAATGTTATAACAATTTATTAAAAAATATCATCATACAAGGCACAATTGTTCTTTATATCACCATTCATGCAATGTCATAAAAAATTATTAAAAAATATAATGATACAAGCCTTAATTATACTCTATGTGGTCATTCATACAACAATACACTACAATAAACCCATATCACTATCAAAATTAAAAAAAAAATCACTTACCTAGATGAGAAAACTACACTTGTAAAATGAGACTTTAGCATCTGTAAGGTAAAAATGCATATTATCATAATGAAACAAAATAGACCATACCAAACAAAACAAAACAAAGACAAATGAAATGTCATGGTAAAAAAAAAAAAGAACACACTAAAAGGAAAAAACACAAGAAAGAAAGACAGAGAAACTTACCTTCGTGATCGAGGTGAGAGAGACAGGCGAAGCATGGAGCATTGGTTAGGGGGAGAGGATACAAATGAACTGGGTATGGTGATGAGGTGGTGGTAGAAATGATGACGATGGTGGCATAAGATAAAAAAAGAAGAGAAGGTTTGTGACCATAAATAACGAAGGAGAAATGAATAGGTAAGGTGCACTCTTAGATTATATGACATTTTTACATTAGTTAAAATTTTGACCAATGTAAAAAAGACCCTTCCTACATTGGTTGAATTTCTAACTAACGTAAAAAGTTGATTTTACATTAGTAAAAATTTAAAGAATGTAAAAATATTTATATAATTTCAAAAACATCACTGTGTTTTCTTTTAAATTGAACCTTTGTCACCTAATGTAAATGAGTTTGATATCAAAGCTCATTTTTACACTAATGAATAATCAAACTCTTATGATCGAAATAACAATAAAAACATTATATGTTATTCAATAAAAAAATTATAGGTTGTTGTGAATTTGAATAATTTTTATTTTTATTTTTATTTTTTACAATTAAAAGAAAAAGAACTTATATTTTAATCTAGTATAACATAAATGTTTATAATAACAAAGGATTATTCATCCATTGATATCACGAACCATTGCATAAATTAAAATTATTATATTTTATATATTAAAAATGTTTATAATTTATTATAAAAATTTTCTCTGCCATCTCCATTTTAGAACATGCAGGATTCCAATGTATCAACAGTAGACTAAAAATAGTCAAATGAAAGGAAACAAATTTCATAACATCTGATCATACCTCACAATTAAAATAAAATTATAAAAAAAAATATAATAACAAATATTGAACTAATAAATAAAAAAAATTGCTTTGTGTGAGTCTCCGTTGCTCTATTATAAAAAAAAAGTACATCAAAACTCTCCCAACAATAACCACTGCTTTCAATTATTTTTAACAAACTAGACTGCTAACACATTTAACTGTTTCCTAATAGTATATAACCAACTTAACTATTTTTTTAACAAAGTTAATTGTTTCCTAACAACATATTAATGTTGATGTTGCCTCTGTCTTGAAAATAAAAATACAATATCTAAAAATATTGATCATATTGGTGCATTACAATTTATATTACAGTAAAAATTACAAAAGAATCAATATTAGCGACCGCAACAATTGGTCGCTAAATCCCATAAATCGGTCGCTAAATCCTTTAGCGACAGAAATAACGATCGAATTGGGTCGGTGGTAAAATCCTAGTCGCTAAACAAATTAGCGACCGAATATTATTCGGTGGCAACATTAGCGACGGAAATATAATATAATAAAAGATTATGTTGCTGAAATCCATCGCTATTTTGGTGGCTAAAATTAAAGCTGCATATTAGGTTAGCGACGGATTTAGCGACCGAATATGACGGTCGCTAAAATTTTTCGTTTCTCCTTTCTTTTTTTAAAATTAGTAATATATATTATGAACCTGCCAAATATTTATCAATAATAAAAAATTTATTCACACTATAAATAACATATAATAATAAATTTGAAATAAACAATTATATATAAAAACATTAACAATTAAAAGTATCAAAATGATTACTAAAAATTAAAAATCATAATAATAACTATGAACATAATTATCCTAAACATTGTGAAAATGATTGCCTATTACATCATCTTAAAGATACCATCCTAAGCATTATCACCATGGTCGTCATTATTATCTAGTGCAGTGGGGGTGGCATAAGAGATTTCAACTACAAGTGTTGTAAAATAAGTTGCATTTGTTGATTTTGTTGTCGTATTTGCTCACTTTGCTCCTCATGATTATGCAACAATTGCACCACTTTCTCCTCAAGTGACTTCTCCTTAACCGTTTTTTCCTTAAGTTCATTATTCAATTTTTCAATTGTTTCACGCATCTCTTCGATTTGTTGTACCATTGGCATGTCTATTCTATTAGTTGGAATACGTGTTGAATGCACGAACTTGTTGGTTAAACTCCCAAGTCCATATACATTTCCTTTTTTATTCTTACCTCCAACAACTTCTAAATATATGTCATTGTCGTTGATCGGTACAGAATTGGAGTCATTTGCAGATGATGCTTCCTCTATAGATGATTTTTGGACTTCTTGTCGTCGTTGTTCATATTTCAGCTTCAAAAAAAAGTTGAATCTTTAATTAGACTTTTATTAATCGTTAATAAACTTTAAAGTAATGCTAAAAAAGGTAAAAGATTGAATTTACCGCAAGTTCACGAGTTTTGTCATTGACCCATTCTCCAAACTTTAATTTTTTGGTTTTCTCTACCACCTCCCAAGCAATTGGCGGTCATTGCAATTGTGTAGCCTACTTAAATTTAAACAAAAATTGAAATTATAATATAACCAATCAATTAAGTAAAATAAAAAGCAATTAAAATTACCATTTTTCATAATGAGCCAATGTAGATATAGATCCACCACAATATGCTGAGGCTCCTTTATTAATAGCTCGATTTGCCTTGTTAATCGACCTCTTATTCTGAAAATCTGTAGAAGCCCAATGTTTGTCCAAACTTGTTCGAACATTTGGTGGAATCCAAGTTGCATTGTGACCATTTCTAATCTTATTCATTGTATTTTTGTAAATGCATGAACCCTTTTGCTCAAAAATGACTCTGATAGTTTTCTCTTATGATGGATCCCAACTATACTCTTTCTGCATTAAAAAGTAACTAAGAAAAATGGAAAAAAAATGAACAAAACAATTGAAATTGAACCAAAAATGCAAATTACCTTAAATTCTCCAAACCATAGATCGCGAACTTCAAGTCGTACCTTCTTCCAACTCGGCCATTGTTCATCAAATTTTTGTTTAATGATTTGTGAGATCACACGAGTAGGACCATGGGATGGTGTAAATCTATGGAGAATGATTTTGTAAATGTACATATTTGAAGAATGTTATTTAAAAGATGAACTATTATATTAAAATTGACTTACTCATTATTTATTACTTGAAGGAAAGGTCTTTGATCCAATGCATGTTGAGAGTGTGGAGATGAACCTTCTGGTGTGAATGAATCTGGTAGTGTTGAAGGTGTGACCACTATATCACCTACTTCGATAGGTTGTGGTTCCTCTTCAATTGTAGGAAGTATGGCATGTTGGTGAATGGGAATTGTGGACTCTGACATTGAGATGTGATTTATGGAAGTGGGAGAGTTGATGGTGGGTTCACCTCTCCGACTAACACCACGACCTCTACCACGGTTAGGTGGTCTACGACCATCACTTGTACCTCTGTTTGCCATCTGTATGTAATGATTATTGTATATTACAATTAGGACTAAAGATTAATGAATATAGTGAAATATAAAATGTTTAAGGTTTAGGAAACTAATCGAACTTAGAAAATCAAACCTGATCGTTTTTACGACACCAAAATGTGTCGCTTATCTTTCCCGTCATAATCACTACAAGTAATTGTTACAAACAATGGTCATACAAATGTAGAAAGTTATTAACACAACAAATGTAATTCATGTTATTGTATAAATTACCTAAGAGGTATCTGTATCATTTAAATCACTCTCACTTTCACTCTCAATTGTTATGTATTCATCCTTGTCTAGTTCATCAAATTATGTTTGATCTAATAATTGTGTGTTTACTTCTTCTCCACCACAATAAATGTCAGCAAGAGATTCGTTAATGACATCTGAGTCAATATGCAATACTACTTGAAGCCCAACAAAGTCATCATCTTGGTACGGAGCCTCTTGCTCAATCTAAGATAATGTATTATTAACAATTCTACTCCTTGCCTTTGTCTTGATTACAGCCAACCAACCGTGATGTCCCTCAAGATATGTTGTGTAATAAACTTGTTCAGCTTGTTGTGCAAATATGAATGGATCGTATGCTTTATTATACCTTCGTGTTGCCCGTACCTCAACAATCTCATATTTGTTATGTACTTTTGTTCCTATATTAGGAGTGTTATCAAACCAATCACACTTGAATAGAACTAACTTCATTATTGGGAAACCAGTGTACTCTAATTGAATGATATCAATCACGTTTCCATAAAAGTCAGATTCTAATTGACCGTTAGTTCCTCGTACATAAACACCATGATTTATGGAATTCATGCCTTCACTCCAGTTAATCGTGTGAAATTTATATCCATTGATAATGTACATAGGCCATGATTCAACTTTTCTCTTAGGCCCCTATGCCAGATTAATCAATAACGAGTCTTGAATGTTATTTTCTGAATTTAGAACCTAAAAAATTAAACGACCAACATCATACACTATATTAGGGTGGACAATATAACATTTAAATAATACCAAAAAGTATTAACGTACATATTGTTTGAACCATGTAGGAAATGTTGACGAAATGTCACTGTCAATTTCAGCATCTGAAGCTGTGGGATTAAGCTCTCGTAAAAACTCAGTATATATACTACAATGAAAAAAGTATATTAATCATATTGGTCAACAAAACATGAGTAACATCTATAATTAGAAATACTTACTCTAAATATGGCTCAACATGTTCACAATTTAAAAGAACATATAAGTGAGCAGCTTGAAGGTCAACTTGGTCCAAAAAATATGATATGGCTTTGCCACCTGGTTTTCCTGGGTAGTTAAAATTTGATATAGGAGGAGTAGATGAAGAACCTTCACCTGAATCAACATTACGAGGTATTCTGGTCCTTCTCGTTTCAATTTTATTAGGATAATAAAATGAGGCAAACGTTGATGTCTCCTCCACTAAATAAGCTTCACAAATAGAAGCCTCTATCCTTGCCTTATTCTTTACTTTATTTTTTAGGGAATGTAGAAACCTGACAAAGAATATGAATCCACAATCTCAAGAACTATTGGTTAACATATATAACATAATGGTGTATAAATGATTACTAGTTTTATACCTCTCAAAAGGGTACATCCAACGATATTGGATTGGACCACCAACTCTAGCCTCATACAGTAGATGAATTGGAAGATGCTCCATTGAATCAAAGAAGGTTGGTGGAAATATTTGTTCCAACTTACAAAACAACACAAGTATATTACCGTCCATAACTGTTAGGTTTTCAACATTTAATGTTTTCAATGTCAGTTCCCTAAAAAAGTGGCTAAGTTCAACAAGTGGGTTCCAAATATGTGTTGGTAATGAGTCGAATGCAATAGGAAGCAACCGTTGTATGAAAACATGACAATCGTGACTTTTCATTCCATGTAACTTTCCTTGGTTAACGTCGACACATCTACCCAAATTATAAGCATACCCATCTGGCAACTTTAGTTCTTTCACCCACTTGCAAATAGCAACTCTTTGAGATTTGCTCAATGCATAAGCTGCTTTTGGTTTGAAAAGTTAGACACGACCAATATCTTTCAACTCAAGCTCTTTCCGATTGCATATTTCTGCTATATCCATTCGAGCCTTATATGTGTCCTTAGTCCTACCATTAATGTCCATCACAGTGTCAAATACATTCATAAAAACATTTCTCTCTATGTGCATGACATCAATGTTATGACGTAGAAGATATGTGTTCCAATACGGCAACCTCCAAAAAATACTTTGTTTTTTCCAATTATGTTGAACACCATAACCAGGAATTTCTTGTTCTTCTTCTTGTAAGTCATACTAAAATGGTAAGTGTGCAACTCTCTTCCATATATCAGGACTAGACAACCGAGGAGGAGGATGTGATGTCTCAACACACCTTTTCTTGAAAGAATTATTGTTTCTTTTGTATGGATGATTGAGTGGGAGAAATTGACGATGACAATCAAAATAGGTGACTTTATGAATGTGCTTTAATATGAATGCCTTAGTTCGTTCCATACATATGGGGCATCCAAGTCTCCCAGCAATGGTCCAGCCAGATAACATTCCATAAGTCGGGAAGTCATTAATTGTCCACATCAAAGCAGCTTTCATCATAAAATTTTGTCTCAACGACACATCATAAGTTAGTATGCCATCATTCCACAACATACACAACTCATCAATCAGTGGCTGTAAGTAGACATCAATCTTGTGCTTTGGATTTGATGGACCTGGAATTAAAACTGTTAGAAACATAAATTCCCGCTTCATGCACATCCGAGGAGGAAGATTATATGGAGTTAAGATAACTGGACAACATGAGTAAGTTTTTCCATATTGACCAAATGGATTAAAACCATCTGCACATAACCCTAATCTGACATTCCTAGGGTCTTTACTAAACTCTGGATGAAGTCTATTAAAATGCTTCCAAGCTTCGGCATCAGATGGATGAAATAAGAAAGTTGCGTCCCTTTCATTGTCACTATGCCATCTCATATGCGATGGAGTGGCTATTGAAGAGTACACTCTTTTTAGTCTTGGAATGAATGGAAAGTACCACATTTTCTTCATAGAAATATTCTTTTGAACCCCCCTCTTAGTGATTGATTTGTATCAATTGGTGTTACAAACAAGATACTTTGTTATGGTCTTGTCAGAATTTTCATTATAATACAATATGCATCCTTTTGGGCAACAATCAATTTTCAAACAACCCAAACCCAAATTTCAAACCGACTTTCTAGCATGATACAAATTTGTCATTATTTTGTTAACTTTAGGCATCGTCACCCCCATTAATTGCATCATACGATTAAAGCACCCTTCTGACATGTTATAGTCTGATTTCAAGCTCAGAGCTGCCAAAGAAATTGACAATTCAGAATGATTATCGCATCCTTCCCACAATGGTGCTTGTGTAGCTGTAAGCAAATCAAAAAACAATTGAGCTTCAGGATTAGGATTTTCTTCCATGTTTTCTATATGTTCACCAATTGAGGGTCCAACATGATCCATGATCAACTGCTCGTAAGGATTGAATTCTTCCCTTTGTTCACCACTTGCCTAGTATGAACCTTCGACCACCGGTGGAGGAAATTGTGGCAATTGCTCACCATGATTTGTCCACCAATAATAATTCGGCATAAACCCTTGCTCATAAAGATCATATCCCACTTCATCAACAAACTTGAAAACTAAACATTTGCATTTGTTGCAAGGACATCTTAGTTTTTCACCTTGTAACTGAAACTTTTCTTAAGCAATAACAAATTGTAAAAACTCGTGTACTCCTTCAGTGAACTCATTTGTCCAACGTTTATTAGCATCTATCATACGATACATCCACCTTCGATTTTGTGGAATATCTATTTTTTATACGAGGTACAATAAACTGTATAAACAAACAACTTTTAATGTATGTATAACATTCTTATAATACAAATAAATTTCAATTACTGATTGGTTGGATGTACAGGACATACAATAATAAAAAATTACAACAATACAACAAGCAAGATACATCTTACGAGCCTTTGTTTTCTCATCTAATCTCACACGCACATTAATACCTTTATATAAATAACAAATTTATCAATTTAACAGTTTAATTGTAAGTTTTTTATAAAATAAATTTAATCAAGTTTATGTAAGATGTTATTTCATAGTTTTAATTTCTTTTAACTTATATTATTTAAAATATAATTAAATATTTATTATTAGATTACATATTTATCAATGTGTACTTAAAACTTGATATACATGATTAAAATAATATCACATGATACTTGATATCTTGATTATAAAAAAATTATTAAAGACGTAGGTTTATTGAGACTTATACACGACACAAATTAATAAATGTTGACATCATGTACAAGTATTGATAGACTTGCATCATGAATAATTTATAAATGATCAGTTTTATCAATTTAGACATTGAATCAAGTGATACTATAGTAACCATGTAATAATAATATAAAACATATAATAATAATAATAATAATAATAATAAAAAAACAATAATAATAATAATAATAATAATAATAATAATAATAATATTATTATTATTATTATTATTATTATTATTATTATTATTATTATTATTAATATTGTGTTTCCAACTTTAATGTAATATACATAAGTAAAAATAAATACTTTATCATATAAATATCCTATTATAAATTTAATAAAATATAATATATTACTTTTTATAATATGGTGTTGTTTTATTATTTTAACAATAATCAATTATTATTATTATTATATATTTTTTAAGTATATATTATAAATCCACCTTTTATGAAGGTAGATCAATACAGTTTAAGGTAGATCAATTAGTTAGGTGCATATTCTTAGGTAGGCCAACCATGAAGCTGATCACCTAGCTAAACATAGCTTTATCTATCCTAGCATTTTCATATTTTGCATTTGCTCCAGAGTTCTGACTTTATTAGTCTACACATTATACGTGGATTCTAGTATCCTTTTTACCTTTATCTCCTAATACAGTAATAAAATAATAAAACAACACAACAAGCAAAAATATGTATCAGAAAGTCGTCGGAAAAGCTGTTGGAAATGCTACGTTCGTCACCGGAACACTAGCTGGCTGCTGGAAATGATTGGGTCGTCGCCGGAAAAGCAGCTCCTTGCTGGAAACAACAGGGTCGTCGCCGAAAAAACCAGATCTATTCACAGATCTGAAGGTAGATGCAGATCGGAGGTGGGTCGCGGTGGTTCAGGCAGTGACAAGACAGTACAAAGGAAGAGAGGATATGGAGGAAAGCAACGAAGAAGATTTGCTAACAGAGATGAGTGCAGGAAGAAAGGAACAAAGAAGAGATTTACTAACAGAGATGAGTGCAAGAGGAAAGTAAATAGAGCAGTTTTGATAGATATAATACTTTATTATGTTATTATAATATTTTATTAAATAATATAAATTAAATTGTTTATATAAATATAAATTAGTCAAATTATAATATATAATTTTATACATTATATATCATATTATTAATACATGTTTAATTAAATTTAATCTAACATGATTTAATTTATTTTATCAATTTAATTAATTATTTATATAATTTAATATTAAATATTTATTATTTTAATTTTATAAAATATTCTAGTTATTATAATATTTTTGTAAATAATATAAATTAAATTATCTATATTCTAAATTAAATTATTTATATAATTACAAATTAAATTCTATATATTCAAGTTATATACCTGGTAAGTAGCAAGGGGTGTAACTTAACTAACATTTTCGAGTATGTACCCTTGTATTTTATTATTTGATTAGAGTATGTACCCTTGTATTTTATTATTTGATTAAAGTCTGCTAAAAAATCTAAGCTACAATCTTTTTGCTAATATTGTGATAAGTTAACTTATCCCAATATTATATTTATAAAGGAGAAAGAGAATTAATCAAGGAGAGGACCCATCTCATATTGCTAAAAAAAAACTTATGGCAGGTCAAACAAAGCTCATAATATCACCATTCCCAGGTCAAACATCAACAACATCAACCAAATGACCCAAATTACCTAGACCTTAAACAATTATAAATATCTTACGTTATAAATGAATAATATATAGAAGATTATGTTAAAATCTATTATTACGTTCCGGTAGGTTGTTTTTGTAAAGCTAACTTTTTATGTTATAAACGAATAATATATAGAAGTTTACGTTAAATAAAACTAAAAATAGAGTATTTTAGATAAATATGAAATAAAAATAATAAGAAATAAAAATAATAAGAAAAATTGCTACTAAACATACTATTATTTGGATAAATATAAAAAATATCTTAAATTTAAAGATAAATTTACTAACTTTACTTTATTTAAAAAGTAAAAACACTCACCTCATGTAAAATAAACTTCAACACCCTAATTACTTGAAATATAGAGTCAAATTACTCAGTTAATTAATAAATTGCAACTAAACATACTAATATTCGGATAACTATAGAAAATATCTTAAAGTTACTAACTTTACTTTATTTAAAAAATAATGACACTCAACTCATTTAAAATAAACTTCAACACCGTAATTACTTGAAATATAGAGTCAAATTACTCAATTAATTAATAAATTGGTACTAAACATACTATTATTTTGATTAATATAGAAAATATCTTAAATTTAAAGAGAAATTTACTAACTTTACTTTATTTAAAAAATAAAAACACTCACATCATGTAAAATAAACTTCAACACCCTAATTACTTGAAATATAGAGTCAAATTACTCATTTAATTAATAAATTGCAACTAAACATACTAATATTCGGATAAATATAGAAAATATCTTAAACTTACTAACTTTACTTTATTTAAAAAATAATAACACTCACCTCATGTAAAATAAACTTCAACACCCTAATTAATTGAAATATAGAGTCAAATTGCTCATTTAATGAATAAATTGGTACTAAACATACTATTGTTTGGATAAATATAGAAAATATCTTAAATTTAAAGAGAAATTTACTAACTTTATTTTATCTAAAAAATAAAAACACTCACATCATGTAAAATAAACTTCAACACCCTAATTACTTGAAATATAGAGTCAAATTACTCATTTAATTAATAAATTGCTACTAAACATACTAATATTCGGATAAATATAGAAAATATCTTAAACTTACTAACTTTACTTTATTTAAAAAATAATAACACTCACCTCATGTAAAATAAACTTCAACACCCTAATTAATTGAAATATAGAGTCAAATTACTCATTTAATTAATAAATTGCTACTAAACATACTATTGTTTGGATAAATATAGAAAATATCTTAAATTTAAAGAGAAATTTACTAACTTTACGTTATTTAAAAATAATAATACTCACCTCATGTAAAATAAACTTCAACACCCTAATTACTGGAAATTTATAGTCAAATTATTTATTTTATTAAAAAATTGCTAGTAAATATACTATTATTTGTATAAATATAGAAAATATCTTAAATTTAAAAATAAAATTTCTAACTTTACTTTATTTTAAAACTAATTACACTCACCTCACATAAAATAAACATCAACACCCTAATTATTGGAAATATATATAGAGTCAAATGACTCATTTAATTAAAAAATTGTTACGAAACATACATTATTTAGATAAATATATAAAATATATTAAATTTATAAATAAAATTACTACATTTATTTTATTTTACAAATAATTACACTAACTTAATGTAAAATAAAATTGAACTTCGTAATTACATGAAATATAAAGTCAAATGACCATTTTAATTAAAAAAATAAGTTAAACATATTATTATTTGGATAAATATAGAAAATATATAAAATTTAAATACAAAATTACAAAATCTATTTTATTTTTTAAATAATTATACTCACTTCTTGTAAAATAAACATCAATACACTAATTACAAGACATATAGAATCAAAGAACTTATATAATTACAAATAAAACAATTATTTCCACAAATAATCAAATTATATATAATTAAAATACACAAATATTATAATTTATTTTTATTTTAAAAAATATACTCATTTCATTTAAAATGAATTTCATAACCATCATTACAAGAAATAAAAACTCAAAATACTCTTGTAATTACAAATAAACCTTGCTAGTTTTTTTGCATAGTCCAAATTTTTTAAGTTCCATCGCTAATTTGGTCACAAATTCAAAGGTTTCTATTTTTCTTTTTCCGTCGCTAATTCGGTCCTAAAAGTCTCTATTTATTTTTTACAACGTTATTTTCGGTTGCTACTTCGGTCGCAATACTTAACGTACTGGGTCCCCTGTCCGTCGCTAATTCGGTGGCTAAAGTTTCTTTTATTTTTTATTATTATTTTTAATTTCGGTCGCTAATTCCGTCGCTAAAATGCTATTTTATTTTAAAATATTTCTATTTTCAATTGCTAAATCGGTCGCAAAATCTAAGACAATGGTTCTCTATATTCTGTCGCTAATTCGGTGGCTAAATGTTCGTTTTATATATTATTTTTATTTTATATTCGGTCACTAATTCTATCACTAAATACATTTATATTTTTTATTTTAAATATTTTTCGGTCACAAATTCGATCGCAAACAATAAAGTTTTCGTTTTCCTCACTCGGTCGCTAATTCGGCCGCTATCTTCGTCCATTTTAATTGTTATTTTTTCCTCATTTTTTCGTCGCTAAATCAGTCGCAAAAACAAAACCTTCACTTGTATACAATTTCCGTCAGTAAATCCGTCGCTAACAGTGACCGTTTATTTCTGTCGCTAAAACGCTACTTTTTTTTTTGTAGTGAATTACCATGCTTGCATCACATTCATATGTTTACCTATTAATCAATGGCTTTTGCTAACAAAAATGTGCCATTAAACCTCAATAATATTTCAACAACGCTTGATAGTTGCAAAATATTTCACCAAGAAAATTAGTTTGGACTTCAGATTATGCGATGTATTGATCCTCCCGTGTAGCAATAGCAAGATGGGAGCTTCTATGGTTCAAGGTTAGAGAGTAAAGGGATCTACAATTCCACCAATAGATCAATTATCTTTCCTTTATTTTTAGTTTTTTTATTTTAATTATACCAAATAAAATTAGTTATTCATGTAATTCTAGATAATTTCTTAAGTGCAAGAGAAAGAGATCATTAAAAAATAATTATATTTTTTTCCATGACTCATAAAGATAATTCCCAAAAATCAATAGAGGTTGAAACAATATTATATTTTTCACCCAAATTTAACTTTTTGTTAAAGGTGTAATATTTTATTGTTCCTCCCAATCAATTATATAAAGCAACCCTGACAATGATAAACATTAACTTTCTTCAAACATGTAATTAAAAGAAGAACATTATATAGAATAATACTGACGATGATAAACATTAACTTTCTTTAAACATGTAATTAAAAGAAGAATAAAAAGTCATCGAGCCATAGATTTCTAGTTCTGATGTAATAAAGTAAAATGTTTTTCTTTCTCTTACTTTCCATATAGAATATATTGTATTGTGGCAGAATCTTATTCTTTTCTTTCGTTTTTTATATATGTAATATGTTAATATATATATATATATATATATTAATCTTAGTTGCTTGCTCAAAACCATATGCAATCTCTATGAGCTTTGGTTGTGAATATTTGAGCCCTCCAAAATTAATGCCAAAAGGAACCCCTCTATCATTATATATCCTGCAGGCACATTGAATCCTGGGAATCCTCCAATGGCAAGAACAGGGGCAACAAGTGATCCTGATGTCACTAACGCATCAAGCTTATTATAGTTCATCAATTTTTCAAACCCTTCTTTGGATAGTCTTGCCAAATTTGCCAAGGCTTCCTTCTCCTTCTCACCAATTCCATCTGTCGCTTGGGATGCCAAAAAAAGGTCTTCACCATACTCATTGATCTTTTCCTACACACACAATAGTTATTTGATACGTTAATTTCATCCATTTTCATAAATGAGTTTAAATTTTATGTATTATTAGTGTAAACTATCGACTAATAAAAATTTATAATAAATATGCATTTTATGCTCTGAACTTGAATATACACATTAATTTACTAATATCATATTTTAGAAGTCATGGTAAATATAACTTTTAAAGTAATTTATACTAATTAAGAAAAATAGTTAACATTATTTAGTTTTTACTTATCTCATTTTAAAAAAAAAATATTTTTTAAACTTCTCTAAAATTTGATATTGAAAATAAAAAATCAAATATTAAATAAATGAATGATATTTTAAAAATAGTTTCATTAAACATAATTGTTTATATTTAAAACACTACAAGAATTTTTTGATTTTGCTACTAATTTTAGCTACCATTTAAATTAGTAGCTAAATCCTAACTAATTAACTAGAATATTATTTTTTCTAGCTAAATTGTACAAATTAGTAAGGAAATAACTACAAATTTTAAAAAATTTACTACAAATTAACTAAGATTATTTTCTTAACTAATTTGCTACTTATTTCATACTACCATTCAATATTATAATAATTTTGTAGCTAATTATTTTTACTAGAAATTAGCTACAAAATAACTATTGATTTTAAAATTAACCACAAAATTATTTTGTAATAAATTTTAAATTTTCTAATAGTAATAACATATATTAATTTTTTTCTTATATTTGAGGCGAGAGGAAATAGTGAGAATGTTAATAACATATTTCTGTGCCACTCTTTTTAATACATTATCTATTTAAAAAATTATTAAAAACTACAAAATCATGGGTGAATTAAGTTGACCAAATGAGAAGTGAGAATTGCAAAATTTTATAATTTTTAATAAATTTTAATCAATTATAAAATAGTATGTTTTAAAAAGTATATTAAAAGTGAGTCACTAACTTTTTATAATAATTATTATAAAAATTAATAAATTTATTATATATAATAAATTGTAAGAAAATATTGAAAAAAAAAAACTTTACAACCTCAGAATGTAGATTATTTACTCTTAATAAACATTATCATGGAACTAGTGACTACAAACCAGGTCGGGATTCCTTTCGTCGAAGACTAAGATATCAGCCAAGGATCTAACTGGAGAAACCACCAAGTCTTTGAGATATGCATTTATGGCCATTTTGAACTCTGCCAAACGAGCAACTCTTTCCCCACTTTCCTTTGGATTCAAAATAACATCAATATTCGCTATTTCAAGACCATCTATGATTATTGCTCCCTCATGCCTTCAATTTCCCAACAAATATATATTATGTCGATTATAACTTTAAAAAAGCTCAATGATAACTTCAAATTTTTATTTTAGTTTGATTTCTAAGTTTAAGAAAAAACAAGTTATTCATTGACAACATTAAATAATTTTACATCATATTTGTTAACTTTTTATAATAACCACCTTAAAATTGCACAACTAATATTTATTGTTAAAGGGGTAAATTGATATTTTAATTTATTAAAGTGTCTCTTGTACTAAATTAATCATTTTGTCCATTTTTTACATCAATACCATTAATTTTGACTGAAGTAATAAATATTCATATAATCAAAATAATTAAATTAGTATGATAACCAATTTCAACTTAACTCAATTAGTATTCATATTAAAATTGATTAACTAAACTGAAAAAAAAAGTGAGATAACCAAAGCTTATTTGAACCTACTCAAAATAAGATTGCACATAGATGATACCTATTTGTTTTGCATATTGACCTTATTATTAAATATTTTTCTTTACCTTAAGGTTTTAATATGCTTCTCAAATGCTGGAACCACAGCAGAGTTATCTGGAGTTAGACGATCAATGAAAGGGTGCTTCGATCACAATTACCAATCTTTTCCCTTTAAGCCCGTCAAGTTTGAGGTGTTCTTTAAATCCTAGTGGAGGATTAAGTCCATTGTAGAAATCAACAATTTCGTCAAGAACATACACAGCATCTGCTACCGTCCTACAAATAGGTCTGACACACAAGATTTTGATAATGAGATGTAGCTAGTTTATCACATGTTGCTTTTATTCATTAATTAAATTTGAAAAATAATGTTTATAGTTTGAAGGTGTCGTACCCAACAGTATGTTGCCTAGGGCTGACGGGGATAACTTGATCCATGCTAGTGATGCAAACAGTTGGTTTGATGCCTACAACTGAATTAAAGCTGGCTGGGCATAAAATTGATCCATCACTCTCAGTTCCAAGTGATACACTCACAAGATTAGCAGAAGTAGATATTGCAGATCCACTACTAGACCCGCATGGATCTGCGTAAGAAACATATGGATTCTGCAAACACCACAACATGGTCACCCAAATATTTTTGTTTTCATGGTGTGGTACACCATGTTCACTTTCACATTTACCTATAATACTATTTTGACCTCCTCACCCTACACAATAAATATTTAGTTTTATAATTAAAATTTATAATAAATAAATATTTTTAATATATATAAATTATATTTTAAAATTATATTTAATAATTTAGAATTTTAAATATGTTTTATGTCCCTGAAAATATGTTTCTGTCCGATTTTACTTCTTACAAAATTTTTGTTCCTTTTAAATTTTTGTTATTTTTATTCCATAACTATAGTTAATTTAGTGTTGACATAGTTAACAAAATAAATAATATTAATTGGGATTATTTAACTAATAAAGAATACTTTAAATTAATATAATTTAATTTTATAACTTGTTTTTTAATATATTATGAAGAGTGATTTTATTATTTTTAATATTATTCTTTCACTAATTTACTTTTAACATTGTATTTTTATAACTTATTTATTATTAATATATTATGAAAAATTATTTTATTATTTTTAATATTATTCTTTATTTTTAATTCACTAATATACTTTTAACATTATATTTTTTAAAATTATTATCAGTTTTAGTTTATGTGTTTATAGTTTAATTTTAATATATTATTTTTTATGTTATATTTTACATTTCAATTTATTAATTTTGACTTATTATAATATGATTTATTTTCGTAATATATATTAATGAGTAATTTTTCTCTAAAAACAAAAGTAAATTGAAATATAATATGATAAAAGTAAATTATATTACAATTAGACAAAACTAGTTAATTTAAATGTAAAAATAGTTTAAAATAATATATTAAAATTAAATTACAAAAATTAGTTAATTGAAAAATAAAAATAGTACCAAAAGTAATAATAATTTTTAAAAAATATAAGTTAAAAGCAAATTAATAAATTAAAAATTAAGAATAATATTAAAAACAATACAAATACTCTTCATATTAAAAATAAGTTATAAAAATAAACTATATGTAATTACATTATTTATATAAAATAATAAATACATTACTTAATTGAATTATGTACCTAAAAGTAATATAATTATCTTAATTAAAATATTTTTTATTATCTTAATTAATATAGTTTATCTTATTAGTCATATCAACATCATACTAACTATAATCAATGGTAAGGACTAAAAAACACAAAGTATAAAGGATTAAAAAAAACCAAAAAATGCAACTTAAGCCTAATTTATATTAGGTTAAATATGTTTTTAGTATATGAAAAATGAATAAATTTTAATTTTGTTCATTGAAAAAAAAATATTTGATTTTCATCTTTAATTATTATTTTTGTCCTCATGTCACACTTATTAACTATTTATATGTTTAACGAAAGGCAAAATGATTATCTAAATTGCACATAACTAATGTTTACAATACTATGTCAATGTGTGTAACTTTAAAAAAAAATTATAAATCTCTAAAATGAATATTATTTATATACCTTAAAATGAACATTAGAAACAAAAAATAATGATTTTAGATTTTAGAGAATAAAAATCAAATAAAATTTTTTTACCAAATAGTAATTTCAAATTTTAGAAAGATAAAAAATAAAAATAAAAATTTACCACAACCAAAATCAAAACTCGCATAAAGATTAAAAACATATTTAAAATTTTAAATTATGATATAAAAAAAATTAATTTCTTAAAAAAATATTGAAATTCAATTTATAGATAAAAATAAAAAAATTAATTAAAAGAAATGGAGAGCTAAGAAGATCTAATATACAAATATAAATTAAGATAAAAGAAAAATAATGGAAAATGGTTGACCTATAACTTGTTTTGTTAGCTGCTAAGATAAAACATGAAATGTCCATTAAAAAAAATGAGAAATTTTTTTAAAATGTCTGATTGAAATAACAAGAATAGTGAAAATTTTGTGTATTTTAATTTGAAAAATAAGGAGTTGATACTCAAAATTTAGTAGGCATAGCAGGATTGAATTTTAAATTTGTATATTATATGTAGGAGATTAATCCCATAAATGAATCTTAATATATTGAAAAATTAATCTTTCACTTCTAAAATAAAAACCCTGAATTTATGAAAAATAAAATAAAATAAAGGTGATAAAATGATTAAGTAACCTTTCCTTGGCCACTCCAAGCATTGGGAGCAGTGGTAGAGCGAAAATCAGACCTCTCGCTCAAGCTTGCCTCTCTCTGACAAACCCGATTATATAGTTAACAGAATGATTAACATTGCCCTGAGGAATGGCCCTCCCAAATTTAACGATTTTTTGGTACTCATCACAGTAAATTTGTAAATCTAACCACAAGCAACTGAATTATGTTCTTTTACTTTTCATTACACATTGTATTATGCACCTTAATCCAAGGAAAAGTTAATATGTTTTTAGTCCTTACATTTTAATAGAAATACATGCTTTTTATACTCTCTGAATAGGAATTAAAATCATATCGCCTTTTATAAACGTACGGACTAAAGCATATTAAATTTTTATTGGGATTAATGTTGAATTTTAATATATTTTGAGATCAAAAATATATTTTAAGCTAAATTTGACATTTTTATTAAATTTATATTAAATTAAATCAATATTTTTAAATTTAATTACACTTTTGATCTTCTAAATATCACAATTATATGATTTTGTTCCTCTAAAATTTCAATTACACGAATTTAATTCAGATATTACAATTATACAATTTTATTCTCCTTATCTTATTTTTAATAAATATTTAACAAAATTTATTAAAATGATACTTAATAATTTTGTAAAAATTAACATATTAGCTAACACATATTGACATGATTTATTTACACTTTTGACACATGTTCATCATGAGTGTAATTAAGTCTAACACACATGAAAAATAAAAAATGTAATTAAATCACGTAAGTATATTTATCAAGTAAAAACACAAACATAGATGTTGTTACATCATCATTCAATGTACATTGGTAAAATATGTTAAATATTTAATAAAATGACTAAAATTTCACAATTACGATTAAGATTCAATTTGAACAATTGAAACCTTAGTATCAAAATCACACAATTATTATATTTGAGAGACCTAAAGTGAAATTATATTTATTTTTACTAATGGAATAAAATGAATTCAAGCAATCATGCTTAAGAGAGCACTTGAATCCGAATAAGAATGCACTTTTAATTTGTTTAAGTCTATTTTAAGAGCATTTTATTTTTAAGCTAATCAAACGATAGCATGTTGGGAAATAATTCGGGCAGCATTTCCTTGCAATGAGCAGTTGTCATAAACCAATACCATGCAAATTGAAACCCACTACTCGACCGAGTGGCATGCAGCCCACTAATGTGGTGGCCCTAAACCTTACAATATATGGATTGCACCAATCAACACTAAAAACTTTTAACCATCATAAGCCCACTAACATATTCAAATTACTGCACAAAATACAAATGCAATCCATCGGTGAAAGTCATTTAGGTAAGATGTTAGTTAAAGTTTTAATATATAATCTAAATTAGAGTTTAAGATAGTTATTTTATAACTTAACAAATTTATTATATATATATATATATGTTAATTTACAATTAAATTACTGTGTAAAACTATTTTACATCATTAATATATAACATTTTTTCTCTTTAAAGAATATAATAACCATTGATAATATAAAATAATTTTATATAATTATCTAATTACGATATTATGATATATATGGTTTTATTATAAATTTTTTTATATTAAATATCAGTAGTGTGAAAATTTTGTACATTGTGATTCAATCATAAATTGACATAATTTTTATACTAATTACCTTAAAAATCATACTTAACTTGATTATTTATTGGTTAACAATATAAAAAAATTATTAACGTGTGTATATATTAAACTCTATATTATTTTTATATATAGGGTACTATCATAATTTTATTCTAATATGTTATTTCTGCAAGTAGGTTGAGAAAAGAAGTTATTTAAATAATTTAATTATTATATATTATTTTTGTACTATCATCTAATTATAAATTGTTATATTTAATTATTATATTATATATATTTTTAGTAAATAATTTATACAGAGATAATGCAAAGAGTTTTTACCCTATTATTCATTTACAAATTCACATGTTTAGTAATTTTGATAATTTTTATAATAATTACTTAATTAATATAATTTCTTATTGATTTCCAATATAAAAATTTTGACACTGATAGTTCATAGAAGGAAAACTCAATATTATTTTTATATATAACCTAGACTATTTTATCATAATTTTATTCACATTTTTTTAATATGTCATTCGTGTAAATATGTTGGGAAAAAATTATTTAAATAATTTAATTAGATATATTATTTTATAATATTATTCAATTATAAATTGTCATATTTAATAAATTTATTAAATTTTAAAATAATTATTTTAAAAGTTATATGTAAAATGATTTTAATTAGTTGATAATATAAAAAATTATATTTACAACCCATGAAAATTAATGTCTTGTTTTAAAACTGAAAAGAATATTTATATACAATTTTAAAAAAAAAAACTGTGCTAGATCATATTTATTAGATCCAAACTTATCAATAATTAATTTGATACTTAAAAAAATTATTAATGTCTATTTCAATGTAAACACATTTATTAGATTCAAAGTTTTTTTTATTTGATTTTAATATAACTTATCTAGATATATAAGTGATTTTGTTTTAAATATCATTTTAGATAAATAATTTTGTTCAATATATTTCTGTAAAACTTTATTATTTAATTTTTTTAGTATTTTTATTTATCATACCAGAATCTTAATTATTTAAAAAATATATTATTTTTGAAATAAAGAATTATGAAAATAATTTTTTAATTCAATGAAGATATTTCTTGTTAATAAATATCCTTGACTACAATATAAAGCTTACGCATATTTTAAAAATATTGGTTTTATTAATTTTAATTAAAATTTCATTTTTATGAAAATATAAAATAAAGTGATCTATTTTATTTTTGAAAAGATTCTCACAATAATTAAAAAAATTGAAATTAAAATAATATTACCACAACCTATTTTTATTTTATAATTTAGAAAAAGATAATTATTTTCAATTTTCCATCACTTGGATGTTTAAATTAATTCTTATCTCATTAAAAAATAGATTAATTTCTAATGAGATAAGAATTAATTTCTAATTTTGTATACATTTTATTTTTATTTATTATATAAGTTATTTTACATTTTCTTATATAAATTATTTAGCATGGTTCATTCAATCAAAATAATTTGTAAAGATAATATGATAAAAACATTTATAAATAATTTATTGTAATATTTTATTTTATATAAAGTAAGATAATATTTAAAAAATAATTTAATCAAATTATAAGTTTAGATAATTTTTATTGTGAAAATATTTTTCCTAATTTTAAAATTAAAAATAATTGGTTTGATTTTTAATATTTGTTTTTTTTTAATATTTGTTGTTTAACTTTAACATAGTAAAACTTGTCAGACTCTCTACTTTAAATATTATTTTACGTTGCAAAAATAATATTCTTAAACTTGTTAGTTACCTTAACAATTTTTAAAGAATTAAAAAAAATAAAAATATTTAAAAGTATAATGCTTAATAGATTAAAAAGATTAAAACAACATTTTTATAAAATAGTTTTATTTTTAAATTTTGAATAAGTATACTAAAAATATTTATTAATATTTTTATTTTTAAATATAATTATTTATCCTATTTAATAATAAATTATTTAAAATTATATAATTGTAATAATTGAGAAAATAAATATTTCATGGTGTTTTTACATTATTAAAATTTGTTCCTAACTTAAAAAGTTAGATTCTTATCTTCCCTAAAAATATTTTTGTGATAAACATATAAAAATTATTCAAAAAAAATAATATTTTCTGAGAATATTTTTTTAAAACAATATACTGAATATAAACATGAAAAATTAACATTCTCTACCTCAAATTTTAATAAAACTAAAAATTTTCCTTGTCTCAAACGCCCAGTAAGTAAAACACAATAAAATATTTTCTCCATTTCTTTTTCTCTCTGTTTCTTCTGTTACTAAATTCTTGAGAAAATAAATGATACTCTTCATTGTATATTATCTCTAGTTCATTTACTTTTCCAAAAGTTTAATAATAAAAAAATAAGAGAAAAAGAAAATAGAGAGTAATACTAGTCTTGACTTCGAGTTAATTGTTTTCAATAAATTACCTTATTCTTATCTTAGTAGGTACTTAAAGAATTACTAATTAAATGTTAAAAAGCTAATAATATTTTTTATCTAATGGGCATCTACGATTCTCACTTTTTTTATTTAGTTTTTTTTTTTTTTTTTACTTCTCACAGTTCTGTCTCTTTTTCTTCTCATCGCTGAGACTCTTAGTACCTAGTTCTTATACTTAACTTTCTTTTATTTTTTATATATTAATTTTTTCTAGATTTAAATACATTTTAGATTCTGCAAATACTCCTGTGTGTAATTTTATTCTTTTTAAATCTTGATATTTTTTATTCTCATTTTTTAGTTTTTATTATTAATTCTAGTAAGTTAGTGATGAGGTAACTATCAAAATTAATAATATTAATTAAAATAAATAAGATAACAATAAATATTTTAAATTAAGATAAATAGATTATTTCTATATGTATAATTTAATTAATTAATAAACTTATTTACTTTTTAGTAGAATTAATGTACTTATTATTTTATATAAATAAAATAATTATATATAATCTAATTTTATAATTTATTTTTTAATATACTATGAATAGTAATTTATTTCTTTTAATATTATTCCTATTTTAAAATTTACTAATTGATTTTTAACATTGTATTTTTAAAAAATTATAATTTATTTAGAAATTTATAATTTAATTTTAATATATTATTTTATTTTATTTATAAATTTCAATTTATTCATTTTTATTGATTGTGATATAATTTATTTTTAATGTATTATATTTTAATTTACTTTTTTCTATGAAGATAAAATTGCTGCTTGAGATATATCTTAAAAATAAATTATAAAAGTAACTATCTTATTTATATAAAATAATAAATACATTATTAAATGAATTGAATACCTAGAAATAATTTAATTTTCTTAATTTAAAATATTTTTTTATTACCTTAATTATCTCAATTAATATTATTCATTTTGTTAGTCATTTCAGTATTATACTAATTAAAGTTAGTAATAAGGACTAAAAAAATGACACTAAACAAATATCAAGGATTTAAAAATAACAAAAAATCTTGCAATAACTAAAACCAAATAAAGTAATATTTGTAAAGATCTAAAACATATTTAAGTTTTTTTATTATTATTTTCTTAAACTTGACGATTTTGGGTTTGAAGTGATATGTGTTTTGTAATAACTTATTTTGGTAACATGTTTGTGATACTATTTTTATGTTTTTCTGTCATGTTTGGATTTTGGTTAAGTGATATTTAGAGGATTGATGAGATGAATATAGGGTGGAAATACTAGTGGTAGCTTTCAGTTACCATATAAAAGAAGAGGAGATTGAATATTAATGTTAACTTATGAACTAGTGTAGAGATTAATTTGCAAATAATGAAAGTTAAGTTAAGAAGTAAAAAATTCTTAAATAGTCCATAATAGAAGGAAGATTAATTTAGGTATTAAATTAATTTTACATAATTAGTAAAATTAATAATAAGAAAATTATAATTAGAACTTAATTATATTAATTAGTAATTTTCATAAATTTTAAATAAGGGCATAAGGAGATAAAATTTCAAAAGTCTCTTACATATTATTATTAAGCCACTAGTAGAAATTTAAAATTTTCAAACTAATTTATAAAAGAATTAGTAACATAATTTTGCACCTGGTTGACATAAATATTAAAATTATAAAAGTTGTTAATATTCAATATGTATGATCAAGTTGATATTCTCTTTTGTGATATATATAGGTGGACTATTCTTTTAATAAGATTTTTTTTCTATACACACCCGTTGTCACTATATAAATTATTGTCCACATGCTTAACTAACCCAATCTCATTACAACTAAGATCAACCACTTGTAAGTTAATCAAGCTAGAATGAGAAATGAATATAGACATAGGCCTAGGAAGCAAGAAAGTTAGATGATACTTTTTTGGTAATAGATCACATGTATTTCCTACAAGAGTCAAGTATAGTAGAACTATTATGAACCGATAAAATTCTCTCTCTAAATATTTAACACAACTACGTCACTAAGACATAAACTTGAAATTACTTATTAAACTAAAGCAATTATATGATAATTGATTCATGCGTTAAATTGTATAAATAGATGACACTTGAGAAAGCAAGAAGGAAACTAGCCAAAATTCCTTTTTTACTCAAGGTTGTATATGTGAACAAAATTCTATTAAAGAAATAAAGTTTAACCAAAAAAAAAAGTTGAATCAAGATAACAATGCCATATAAAGATTTCAAATCAATAGAATAAAAATTAGACTGCTTCAATAATTCTACCAAAATTTCAGTAGAGATACTTAATTCACCCTCATAGATCCTGCAGTATGTTCAAGTTACTCATTTATAAATTTTGCAGCAAAAAGAAAAAGTATTTTGAAGTTTCTCATTTCATTATGGTACGAAACTTTACACCTTCGAGTGCTGAATATTTCATAGCAAATGTTACATAGAATAAAATATGTGATTCAATGTATGACTCGGTGAGGCAAGAAGGAAGCAACATATAGGCCAACATTAGCATTAGCAAAAATGTTAAACACAAAATATAACAGCATTGGGGTCAGCACATATTTTGAAAGTGGGAGTAATTAATTTATACACCACAAAAAGTGAAAAGGAATTCCTCAGCACATAGCAGCAATTAAGTGCTTCATGGTAGGTATACTAGCATCCCCTTCTCATTTATATGGCACCATTGTTGAACACCTCTGAGCCTTCCCAAGTTTCTATTAATCTTCTGAACGTTTTCCTTGAGCCAAGCTTACACGCATAGCCCTTCCTTCTAGCTCCTGAATGCACAAGTTACATAGAAGCAATAAGCAAAATAACATCGATTTTTTATCCCATGCCCTATGTGCATAAGTTAAAAGGCTTTAAACGCACCTTCTTAAATATTTTTAGTTAAAAGAATAAGTATTAAATATCTTTTGTATTTCTAAGGATAAAACTTGGTATTGTTTTTTCTTATTAAAATTGGAGTTTCATTTTGTTAATACAACATTAGTAATAAAATATTTAGTTAAATGTCAATGCTGTCATGAAAATTACATTTCAATTTGAAAATCAACATCGAAAGTATATATGGAATTACATCTAAAATCTTTCCATTTTATCCCTTAATGTAACATAAAATAAAAGAAAGGCAAAATGTAGATACATTTTTAAAAGTGTTTTTAGTGTTATTTTTAATTAAAATTGAAATTTCACCTCCATAACTTACTAAATTTTAATGCAAACATTTATTATGTAGATTACAAAGATAAAATTAAATTCATATAAGAGAATAGCACAAAAAATACTTAAAAAATTGCATCTAAATTTTATCTTAAAAAAAAAATTGATACAACATACTACAAAAAGGCACAACCAATACAAGAGAGAAGAGATGGGAAATAGCATACCACATTATTCAAGGCTGCAATGGCAGATTCCATCTCTGCTTTTGTTGAATAGCAAACAAAGCCATAGCCACGTGACCTTCCAGTTTCTCCATCATATAAGACCCTAGCTCCAACCACATTTCCATATTCTTGAAAGGCTTGTGTCAAACTCTCATGTGTTACTGACCATGACAGGTTCCCAACAAAAAGCTTATATTCAGTTTCAGGGTACAAGGGCTCTTTTGGTTTTGGTTTGTTAGAGAAGTTCACTCTCAAGGTTCTTCCTAGGAACTCCTGAGAAATTCACTTACAAATTTCAGCATGAAAAGGGGAAAACCAAATTAACATAGCATGTGAGCAAATGCTGGACAAAGGAAAGATGCAGTGATCCTTACTTTTCCATCAAGATTCTCTATTACTGCATTACAATCTTCAATGCAACTCATTGTCACAAATGCAAAGCCTCTACTTTTTCCAGTATCCCTGTCGTAAAGAACCTAAATATATATAAATAAATCATTAACATTGCAGAAAACTTTGGAATGCATCACACATCCACAGGATATCAAATCATAAAGTGCAAGGTGGATTCCAATGAGTTACAAGTTTGAGGGATGTATGCTAACAAAGATTTGTACTATAAAGTGACAATATGCAACTAACTAATCTACTACTATTTTACTTTTTTATTTTAAAATAAATTATTAAATTAGAGAATATTTATTAGAAATGAAAAATTTATCCATCTCTTCCCCTCCAAAACCTAACTCTGAAACATACCTTTAGACAAACATCAGAGTCATATATAATCACTATATACAAATCCAAAACAAATAAAATAACCAATTGAAGCAAAAGCCCAACAAGCATTATTTCAGACTCAAATTTCATTGCCGTTGACACATCCCATGAAAGCCTTAATCAAATTCCTTTCCTATCTACTAATTTAGAATATGTGCTGCATTATTGAGGCCGAAAACCAGAAGAGCATACACTTATTATTCACTAGTCACACTCACACGCCCGTATCAGAAAGTCATAGCACAATTAAATCACACATTGCAGAAACAAATTGAAAGCAGACACAAGTTCATAAATCAGTGTAGTACAACGTCAAAGAAAGATGACTTTAAAAGCATAGTAATTGAAATCAAAGAAATTTTATAAATTTACTCTAGTGTACTATCTTATAGTTCTCATGCATCTAATTTCAAGTTACTTAATTGGCTCATGCAGGTAAACTTGTAAACAGTTTATTCATTTTTTATACTTTCATCCTATCACAAATTTATCGTATTTATCGATAAATTTGTAAACTTTTATAATAATTACGTTAAAATTACATGATGATTTCTTATTAGTTGACTATGTAAAATTTTCTATAATGAAAATGGATAGAAATTAAAGTCTATTTATAAGAATTACATAAATACCTCAATCAGTTCTGCGCTACCATAATCCTGAATTAACCCTGCAAGCTTTGCACTATCAACACTATAAGGCAAATTCCCAAAATAAAGCTTGGTGGCAGAGGAATCAGAGTCTTGTGCTGGCACCACTTCTCCTTCATTCTCCTCCACTTTCTCTTCTTCAACTAAACCAACATCATCTACTACCTCATCAGTGACAACAACCTCTTCTTGTGCCACAGCAGCAGAAATTCTAGGCACCCACAACTTGTGTGAAAAGGTTAAAGGTTCCACTACATAGGAGTGTGACACAGATGCAAATATGCGGTTAGAGGGCACTGTTGCAACGAGGGGATCTATGTTCTTGGAACGAAGACATTTGACAGTGTTGATGGAAGAAGAAAACAAGGAGGCTATGCCTGCAGAAGCTGTGGCAGCCATGTTGTGGTGATGCAATGCAACTCAAAGTGTTACAGACAAGTTGATCGGTAATTTAGTGTTCAAGACATGATGTGAGAGAAAGTGGATTGTGTTTGGTGTTTATGCTTACGTGGCATGATTGTGTCCACTGTCTAGTGATGTAGGAAAGGATATATCAACACTCAAGATAAGATGAGTGCATCTCGAATAGCATTGTTGAAAATTTTTTGAAGGGTAAAATATATATTTTTCGTTTTGATAAAATATGTTAAATTTGATTTTTGTGTTTTTAAAATTTTTTGTCTATATTTAATTTATCAAAATATGAAAATTATTAATATAAGTTTCTCATGTTTAAAGTGAATGCATTTGAAATGAATGCACTCAAAAATATTGTTCATAAAATTTAGTGTTCAAAAACGTGGACTTGAGTCAAAGATTAAGCTAATGTTTATTAAAAACAAATTAATAATATTTTTATGGTAAGAAACTCATATTAACAAATTTCATGTTTTTTATGATTAAAAAAAACAAAAATTTAGAGAAATAAAAATTAAATTTAAATACAAAAAATATATTTTACCATTATGTATAAGATTTCATTTCAAATGTTCCATTTCATAAATACTATCCTATTTTATAGATACGTTATATTTTAAGGTAAACCTTATACTTTTGCTTTAAATTGACTTTAACTCATTAATCCTCATATTATTTTTTTAAGTACATTACGATTAAATCTCTTATTGTAGTAAAAATTTTAAACTATTAAGTGCCTAAATCATATAAAGTTTTTAAAATAAAACTAGGGTAGAATAGGAGAATATATAATAAAATAATATTATGATTACATTAAAATAATATAAGAGAGTAAATAATCAAATAAAATATAATTTCAATATTCAAAAACTAAGAAATATTTTAAAATTACTGCAACAGAATTTTTAATAAAAGATTAACCCCAATAATTATTAAGAATCAAATTAACAAAATATGATTTTAGTTATATTCTTAAAAATGATTTGAAAAGTTTAACGAATAAAAGTGAAAAATATTAATAATTCATTTATTGATATTTTAATCAATGTTATATTGCAACAATTTTAAGAAAATCCATATTATTTTGAAAATATGAAATCACAATTTATTCTATTATTTATTGATCTACTCTGTTACTGTAATTTATTTTCGTTTTATGGTTTAAGTGTTTAATGATTTCATATTTTACTATCATAAAGAAATTTATTTGTAATGTATTTATAAAATAGAAGAAAATTAGTTTAACATTTACAAAATAGAAGAGATTTTGGGTAATCAGTTAGAAGTAAATATTATAAAATAAATTCAAATCACGTAAATTATAAGCCCGGTGTGATGTGCTTATTTGTTTCAAGTTTTGAAAATTTTAAAAACTAAAACTAGCTTTTAGTTTTGTTTCTTTAATTTCAATTTTTTTGTGATTTTTAATCTTTAAACTATGTTACCAAACCTTAAATTCAAACAAGACAAATCACTCTTTTACTTTTTTTTTTTTTTCAAACTCATTTTCTAAAAGAATAATATTAAGAAGCGAAATAGGTTAGATGGTATATGATGGACTCCAACCTTAATCTACATAAGATCTAAATTGACCTAACTCATTTGTTAAAAAAGTTCACTTAAGGTTTTTTTAAAAGCCTATGTAAATAAATTAAGAAACATATTAAGCCTAATAGGTATACAACCATATTAGGTCACAAAATTATGTGATTTTTTTATATGGTGGTATGAATATTTAATAACTTTCAATCTTAACCTTTTATATATATGTATGATTGTATGGTATATATTTACTCATTTCACCTTCTTATTATAAACACTAATCTCACTTAATATGCTTCACACATATATATAAGAATACTTTTAAGAGAGTTACTGTTCCTCCTCATCCTCACCTTTATTTTGTTGCAATCTAATGGATAAATGTGTTACTATTAGAATTGTTAGATTGTAAGAACATAATTGGTGATAATGAAGAGTTATTCTTAGAGTAAGTGAATTTCTCTCCCTTTCTTTCTCTCTCTATGTATATATCATATACACATCATACATATACATAATACAAATATTATACATAATATAAAAATTATTTAATTACTAATAGACCTATTTAGGTTGATAGGCCTACTTGCCTTTTTATAGGCCTTATTATAAAATAGATTTGTATGCAAGCTTTTAAGTCAAGTTAGGCTTTTATACAAGTTAGGCCAAGCCTTTAAAAAAAGACCTACATCATATAAATAGGTCAAGTTTAGATTTTGTCTTTTTAATGAAAGTCAAACTTAAAGTTACAAAAGTTCTGTCTATTTTCATCTGTATTGATCATAGACGATGGAGGTTCAGGATGAGATGACAAAAATAATAGTAATAAACTGTGACAATACTAATGAGATGGTGGTAATAGTGATAATGGTGACAACTACCATAATGGTAATGATGATTACAATGATTGTAGAGATAATGATAAACAATAGTGATGATCTTGATGACTACAATAACAATAATGTGATTGTGAGAATAATAATTATTGTAGTAGTTATGATGGTACTAGTACTAGTAATAATAATAGTAATGGTTGCCACAATAATAATGATGAAGATAATATCAATGATAATGCTAGTCACAAGTAGTAGTGGTTGTGGTCCAAATGATAATTTATTAGTGATAACGATAACACCTATGATCATAGTCCATAGTCATTGTGAGTCTTTTAAGAAAGATAAGGAAATTAAATGATTTATTTTTACAACTTAAAACTAAAAATCAAAACTACTTTTTTGGTTTTAAAATTAAGTTAATAATGCTTCATAATTAAATTATAAAATCAATTTAGTTCTATTTTAGTTGATTTTTTAATTAGCATTTGAAAATAAAAACTTAACAAAACTTGTAACCACTTATTTTATGTCATAGAAACAAATTATTCAAATCTCTTATCCCTCCCAAAAGGTTTACACATTACCACTATATTCACTCCTAATCAACTACATTTATCATCAATGTTATTGCAGTTGTTATTACCATTAGTTACTCTAGCTTCTATTATTATCATCATTATTATTCCACCACCATCACAATCATGTCATTACATAGTTATTGTCGTTTTTATCATCAATCAAACACATTGTCACAAAAAAAAAACTTAATAAAAAAGTAATGAGTGATTTACATAATTTAAATTAAAATTTTAAAATCTAAATCCAATAAAATAAGAACTTAAAATTAAAATATAAATTTATTTTTTAAAATTAAAACTTAAGACTAACCATTATTTCAAATAAATTTTAAAGTATTGTTCATTTTAAAAATTAAGATAAAAACATATTAAAATAAAAATTAAAAACTTATTTTATTATTTTATTTTATTTCGATCCAACACATTTTATTTTAAAAATTACGTTACTTTATTAAGATAAGATTAATATTTAGGAGATTTGAGTTATTTGATATATTAAGTTCATCATTGAGTATTATATTAAGATTTCAAAAGTCATATCAAACATGATTTTTAATTATTTGATAGTGTAAAATATTTTACATTAATAATGCATATCCATTAAATTCAAATTCAATGAAAAATAGTACATGTCATAACAATATAAAATATTTGTACACTATCATTCAATTACAATTTATAAACTATTATGTATAATAAATTTATTAACTTTAATAATATCTATTTCAAAAATCATACTAAGGGGTGCATTTGATTGAAAGTTTAAAAGACTATTTTAGTATTAAAAAAGTCTTGTAGATTTTAAAATACTATACATGAATATGATGACTTATAATAATTTTTTAGAATTTTAAATTTTTTTTATTTATAAGATTTGTAGTTTGATTTTAATAGATTTATATAATAAGAGTTTATAAGATTTAAATTTTTTTTTAGATTTATAAGATTTAAAAAAAAAACTTTGTAAATTTACAAGATCAATCATCATAACTTAAATTTTATCCAAGATTAGCATTCTTTTAGTGACATATTAAAGAACAATATTTTCTTTACTTTAATATTAAATAAATCAATGACCATTTAATGAATTTTATCATCCAAATTTGATATTTCTTTTATAACGTGTCATATATTATTATTCTTCTCTCTATTTGTTTCTTTATTTTCATTAAATTATATTTTTTTTAAAATTGGCAACAATAATTTTTATACAAACAGAAATATTTTCTAAAACTATGGTTTTATAGTTGGTTAATCAGAGGTAGAAATCTCCTCATTCTCATATCTACTTCTCTTACAATAACTTGGTTTTTTAATAGGAGGCTTCAAATCTAAAAGAGAATGGGAAGATGGATTATACTAGCTAAGTGATGAAGGCTTTAATGATAATTCACATTGATATGGTACTATGAAAATGTTATTATTATGCTTATTAATTCAACAATTAAACAATTATATATAATAACAATTATCCTAGGTAGTGTAATTGAATAAACGCAGAAGATGAAAAAAAATTACACAAGACTTGGTACACGCAATAAATTTGATCAAATAAGTTGATAATAATAAAGACAAAAAATTGATTGTAAAGAAAATGTTTAAGATTGAATGAAAAAGATTATTAAGATATAAAAAATTATACGAGATGAGAAAAAAAGTCTAGCATTGAAAAAAAAAAAACTCAAGTCACATCAAAATTATGCATTCTAGTAAAAAATCACACCAAAATCTACCTTACAAACCATCCATCAAAAATTAGTACATTGGAGATAGTATAATATTTTTTTAAGTTATAAAAAACAATATCAAGTAAAAAATCATAATAATTCTAATTAAATATCGTCAAATTTTATTATTTTTATGAAAAAATTAACTAAATAACACAAGACTTATTTGTATTATTTAAAAATCTTGATTGAATATAAAAAAAAAATTTATTTCGAAAATATTTTTTAAAATCCTAATCCATTACCTCCAAACATAATTTTTAATTAATAAGCAGAATAAAATATTTTAATACGTTGTGATTAAAGTCAAATTCAAAACTTAGCGATAACACAAAAAAGACCTAAGTAAGCTGGTTGATGCAAGTTTATCAGCCACCCTCGGATCATGTTGTCAGGTATCGTTGATGTTGTTATGTGTCGGGTTAAACCAATAGAAACCGAGTAATATAACCCAAATCAAATCTAAAACCCTATCAGTATCTATTAGGGTTTATATTATACCTCATGTGGCGTAGACCCCGACCCGTTTCCGGCTACCTCCGCCGTTTCTCGACGGCGGTGCGGCGGCGCGCGGAGGACGAAGGTGCCTGGCTCTACTCCTCCGAGTGGTGGGGCTCCGACTCCGATGATGGTCACACTGTTCTCCGATCAACTTCCGGCAAGGGAAACGGCGTCGTTTCCGTCGTCGCATATCCCTCCTCCAGACCCGTTAGTTTCCTCTCTTTCTCGACATTTTTTGTTTCCTTTAGGTTCTGTTTTCACTAAACATTTCGTAAGTTTCCAAATGAACTTGAAATTTCAGAGAAATTAAATTTAAATTCAATAGATATAATTTGCACCTGTTTCAAATGAAATGAAAATTATCATAGATGTAAGAAGATATTCAACTGCTTTAATTTAATTGCTCTGTGTGACAATTTATTCGATTTTTTTTTTAAATGTTTCATTTCTTTAAAACATAGCCTTTGAAGTATTCCCTTTTTTTCAGATACCCATTTGCATTTTCTGCATGGTTTAGACAATTGAACTTTGGGTTTGCATGGTTTTCAGAGCAGAATGCATTGGTCAGGAATTGAAAGAAGACTGCAGCAAAGGTGTGAGGAGGTGGATCCTGGATATGGGGATGGAGGGAAGCTGAGGGTACTTGGATACCAGTGGCGGGTGCTTCGTTTCAATGATGTTACTCGCCAGAGCACCGCAAAAGTAATGGCTACTTACCGGGAAAACATGCCCGGCATCGTCTACCTCATGCAGCAACCGCATTGCTTGGCTGTTCCTTGTACCTTTCCTAACGATTCTGCAATGTGAATACAAATATAATTGTGATGGAATTTTGTCTCCTAGGGTCAGTTTGGTTTTTTAATAAGTTTTATATGAAAAACTGTGTAAGGAAATATGAGTATCAGATTGACTTGTGGGGATGGGGTTAGTGATTGCTATTATGCAATACTGTATCATTGTTAAGATGAAAGCTGCTGCTAGCCTGCTAGGAGTGATACTTGTTCAGTAATTTATGTATTTAAATTAACTATTAATTTGAGCAATCTTTGCTTGACTTGGGAAGGGTTTTGATACCCAAAATAAGTTTTATGCTATGCTTAGTCGTTGAATTCAATCAAAGAAATCTTCTTTGGATACCTTGTTTTGCTGCTTTGCATGGGCTTGAAACCACCTATCCTCTCTCTTTGTTCCCTTCTCTGTCTCTCCAGTTAAAAAATGATGCATTAACATTTTCTCTCTTGGTTGTTAGTTTTCTTTACTAAGTTGTTTTTTTTTTTGTTGGAGGAACTGTGAAGTGTGATGGGGACATAAAAAAGAGACAGGTGGTTTGATTCCCTTTGCGTGAAGGGCATTTCTTTGGTATTTGTATTTAGTGTTAATTTGGAAGCTCCTGCTTGCCATTTGATGACAATTGCTTGGTTGGCTGCCTAGTTAAATCTTGAGCATTGGTGTAACATTTTGTGTTTTTAGATAACTTATTTTCCTGCATCATTTCTGTTTTATGCTCACCACTCCATTACTTCGGGCCATTTGACACTAGTTGTCATGGTCATGGAATTTATTAATAAAATTCTAGGGGTATTTTTTCAGTCCTTGATTTCCAATTTTCTGATCATATCTATCCTTAAGAGTTGATTTACAGTTCATGTGGAATTGAATCCCAAGTATGTTTTTATTTATTTAATGTCATCTTGCAGATGTGAAGAGTATGGTATCAGCTGGTTTGACTACTATAGCCTCATGTAATTTCGATATTATCAGTGCACTTCAAGGAAAGAAAAATATGCACATTTTATGCATTGGGCATGGTGGAGGAAGCTTACCACTGTTTTTGGCGAGTAAAATCCAAGGTGAAAATTGTTCTACTTTTATTGTTTTTCTGGTTTTAAGTGGTAGCTTGAAGTATCCAAATTAAAAGATATTGCTTTTGAGTGGAAAAAAGAGAAGAAAACATCCATCATAGAAATGCTGAGTCTCATAAAGCAGGCTTCTATTGCATTCTTTTTTGTGTGACTTGGTCTTTGGGATTTCTTAATGATTTTCTTCCTTGTTCACTTATATTTGGCAAATTTATGGTTGTAATTGATCCTTATACACCTTGCTTAATTTTCTGTGCTCTTTCTAGGGGCCACTGTCCATGTGGTTGAAATTGATCCTCTAGTTATCTCAGCCTCAATTCGTGCTATGGGGTTCCCGGCTTTCTCATTCAAGACACAATCAGGTAACCGGACTGCTGCAAAACCTGATATCATTGATGAAATTATGTGGAAAGGCATCCATGAAAGGATTTACCTTTATGAAGCTGATGCTGAGGAATTTATTGTTAATAATACCAATCTATATGATATGATCTTTGTCGATGCTTATGATGGTGAAGATATATTTCCCCACAAGTTATGGGACCCAGATTCACTATTCCTCAAAGCCCTTAGTAATCGACTTCATCCCAAACATGGCACTGTTGTGGTAAACCTACATTCTGACTCTGACAACTTGAATCACGATGGATCTTTTCCATCTGCCTTTGAACAAGTTTTACCAATGGGAAAGTATGTATCTCAAGTTTGCCGATCATACAAAGATGTGCTTGTAGGAAAAGGAGGTTCTGGCCTTGCTTTTACTGTTGCAGTTCCTTGGGTCTGCAATACGTCCCTTATTGTGTGTAGAGGTTTTGGTATAGATGGTGAGTATTTGAACCGGGACTTTGTTTTTAACACCCTCATTTCCAAATCCCTTGAACTGGAACATGTTATGGACTTGCCATTCTCATGTTTGGAATACACAAAAAGAGGTTTTATTCTTGTTGACTAACTTGTTTATTACAATGTTAATGGTTGTCTGCATTCATCAAATTCTCAATCAGTCTCATTTTGCTATGAAACTTGTTCTCTTCCATGCTATGTCAATGGAAACATTTTAAACTGGGTTCACAAGAAGCAAATGAATTCTATGCACTTCTTTTTGGCATGAGCTTAAGGTTAATACATAGCCATTATGACTTAAATATGTTTTTTTTTTCATTAAATTCAGGGTGAGTTTATATTTTCTTTTAAATTTAAAAGTTATATAGTTTTAGTTCTTATAATGGAGAAATAGCCTGTTTTAATCCTTCAAGCTAAATGACTTTAGTTTGTTGACGTGGTTAATTAATTACAAGTGAGCAAATGTTACTTGTGTCTCTCAAGTATATTGAGCAGGGAAAGATTGTTCAACAACAAACCTCAATTTCACAAATTCCTAAATAATTTTAGAAAATGATTGTTTCTCAGTGTCTCATGAAAGAAATTTAATTTTGGGTGAGAATTTTGATTGATTCAAATAATTGTATAATTGCAAAACAATATTAAAAAAATTGACATAATTTTGATATAATGCAACTTGTAGTCTGTTAATCGCATAAATAAAATTATTAATATATTTTTAAGATAAGAAACTAAAACAAACTATCTTTCACTTTTTATGTTGAAAGACTTTTTACATTGAAAGACTAAAATAAACTATCTTTTAATTATAACGACTAAAAATATCATTTTAAATTTGAATGACTAAAATTAAATTCATATCAAATTTAAAAGATTAAAAATATATTTAAATATTTATTTATTCATCAGTATTTCAATAGTATTAACTTCTTTTACAAAGAAATTTAGAATAACCATACACTCATCTCCCATTTATTATCTTGGACAATCAAAGAAAAAACTACTAGTAATTAACTATTCTAAGTCTTATGAGGGACGAGAATTTACAAGCTGAAGAAAACATGAAAATTCTTGGTTGTTTACAAAGCATTTATATTGTTCTTGTCACTATTAATTTGTTTTATTTTATTTTATTCTATTCTTCCTTTCTCTTCAACAAAATTTCTTTTTCATAAGAGAAAAAAAATCACATTGGAAACTTCCAACCAATGAGTCAAAGGTTTCATAGTTGTAGTTTTGCTTGAGTTCCACGTGAAGCTAATGTAGTTAGTTGCACATGTTACATGTAATGCGTGATGCTAACTTAACACAGAAACCAGTCCCCATTCACTTAGACATGTACAAGCATTGTAACCACAGCTCAGAATGGAAGAATTGATTTTGTTTAAATAATCAAATAAAAATATTTTTAAAAATCAATCATAAATATTTATTTTTAAAGATTTTATAGAATGTGCATTTACAATTAACCATTTTAAGGATGAATGTATTATTAGTCCATAATAGGCTGTTTTAATAACTGATATAACTATAAGGATATATTTTAGGAATTTTGGCCATTATTCAAAGGCCCGGGGGGGAATGGAGTATTAATTTGAAGTAGCGTAGTCAAAAAACTAAAATAAATAATATGCCATGGCATCATGTATCAACAATTACCCAATATAGGGATGTAATAATCATATAACAATTTTTTACCAACCAACTCTTGTTGAGCAATTGCTTTATGTTTCTGGCTTTCTCATAATTTGCTTCGGTATCACATAGTTTTCCCTCACAGAAAGAACTACAACCAATGTTTTTAAATCGGATTAACTATTGAATGGTAAAAACACCAATTCAAAGTTCAATTTTCAAACTGTGATTAAAACTAACTTAAAAATAATGACTACCATAATAATTCCTTATGGAATGATAGTGTAAAATACAGAATCAATTTGTCGCCAATTATACCCAATATATTTCTGAATCACTTTTACATTAATTCTTTACAAATCGGGTTTTCAGTCAATCCAGTTTAGACAGGTTTGACCTACAGCACAACAACCACTACATATTCCTTAGTTAGAAATATCAAATTTAGATAAAATTTGTTTTATATCCTTCAAAAATTTTATATTTTAAAAATAGTGATTTTCATCCTCATTTTTCTAAGATATGATAGATTTTGCCTCGACTATATATTTCACATTAACTTGACCAGCAACAAAATTCATCATATTTCAGAAAATATAAAAACCAAAAACTACTGTTTTTAAAATGTAGAACGCAATTTTAACTAAATTTTAGATTATTTAAAACACAATTTACCCAACAATTTTTTATGGGACAAGGTTGATTGGAACTAGAAACCAAAACTTTTACTTTAAGCATTTCTCTTTCCTCAACTGATACAATAAGCCACTTCAGTCCAAGAAGGAAAATTTCAGAGAAACAATATTTACTAAAATTCTGCGTACCCTTCTTTCTGTCTTTATCTCCTCGTGTATATTCCCACTCCTCTAACCCAACAACACTGCATGACCTCTCCTCTTTTACCCTCTGCCACATCAGCATTTATTTTTAAAGGCCTTTGCCAATGCTTGAGATATATAGAGCACATCAAACTCCATTACTAATCTGATGTTAACTAACTCAATAACCCTTCATTTCCACCATTTTTCTGTTTACAAAACTTAAATTATCTTCATCACAAATTAAACAATAACATACATTTTTTTTCAAAAAAACTAAGATAATGTTAGAAAATCAAGTCATTATTTGATTTTAAAACTTCATAAAAATTATATAAAGAACCCTATCTAAGTTTTGTAAATTTTTTTACCTTAGATTCAATCAAGGAAACCTTAACTTTACCATAAAATTTCTGTGAATTTATAACACAACCACAAAGTCCCTAGTATTCGAAATTATTAATGTATATATATACTCTCAGTGAATGACACCAAATTAACCATATAGAAACAACTGTACTGTTATATTCACATTGAAATGAAATATAAACACCATTGAATGTATTGTACTCGTGATACTTCAACCGTACAAGCAAAATCAAACACAATGAGGAGGAAAAATTTGTGAATTTATAATACAAAACAGCAAAGTCCCTAGTATTCAAAATTCTTAATGTATACTCTCACTGTATTACACCAAAATCAAATTAACCATATAGAAACAAATGACAGTTGAAAGGACAGTTAAATGTACTGTCAGATTAACATTGAGTTGAAATATAAACCATTGAATGTATTGCACTCATGGTACTTAGACCGTATAAGAAAATCTAAAGCAATAAGGAGGAAAATTTGATCACTCCTCCGTTGAATACTAGAGACATATAATTGAAAGTTAGAATCATAGTACTCTAGACTGAATTTTCAGGTTTCATTTGCCAAAGACTTCATACACAAAAGCAAGAAGGGATAAAGAAGCATGATCAACACAAATGCTTGTGACGGAAGAGGTTAAAGGTTTTACAATGTCTATAAACAGTTACTAAAGCAGTGAAGAAGCACCACCTGAAACAATTATTAAACAAGGGCCCAAAATGCCTGGTGAACTCATGAGCTAGATATAATCACATTCACACCGAAAAGCTAGCATAAACAAGGTGGGATAATACAAGATAGTAGAACAAAAAAATCACAAGACAAAAAATTGAATGCCACTATCTACTATTCATTATTACGGGATTGCAAACTGAAGCACATACACTTATCTTTCATGACTTCTCCCTCACTTCCATACTCTTTAAATCTGTACTCTTCCTGCTTAAATGAAGAAGGCACCTTTCCCTCACTGTAGCATTGGTTACACAAACTAAAATGAGATTTTATCTCCTTAAAACGAGAACCAATAATTGGGTAGCGGCAAACAGAGCACACCATGTTGCCGTGCCGGTTTCTATCCCCCGTCTCAAGCTTCACTAGAGTAGGCATGATGCCAAAACCCCAATCTGGATCATCAAACATAACTAGAAACTCGGAGAAAGACACCATTGAAGTGTCCATGTCTCCACGAACCTCCATTAATTCACTAACCCCTTGGCTAGGAATATAAACTGCCCTTAACAACTTGATGTATATAGTGGCATCAACTTTCCTTATATTAGCACCATCTTCATTCATAGGACGCCACAAAAGTGCATCAAAGGCAACCCTTTTGCGTCTATCCGGAGGACCCCCACAAAGAGGAGCAAGAATAGCATAAAACATTCCCAGATCCAACCTGCCTGAACCATTCTCATCCAAAACAGAAAGAATCCTCTCATTTATGGCTTTTACGGCTCCTTGAAAAGTCTCGGGCTTTAGAAAGCTGAGTAATCTGTGAAGAATTTCTTCCAAATTCGGCTTCCGGATGGACTTTTCAGGAACTCCACTACCAGAATAGGACACCGGCACATCACGTTCACTCATCTCCTTCTTCAAAAGCTCCACGCTGCAACGACTCAACCTAGCAACCCTCTGAAGCGCTCTGATTTGCAGGGCAGTGGCTAGCTCCTGCCTCCCAGTAGTCTTCCCTCCAACTACCTTAAACTTAGATGCTTCAATTATGACATATGAGGACTCCCCGGTAACACCCCCATTACTAGCTTTGGTCTTCTTTTTCTGCAGCTGCTTCAAATGTGATATCGCATCATGCAACTCAACCCTATTTGTCATTTTCAATGCTTCCTTCAAAGCTCTCTTGGCCTCTTCAGTCTCCCCAGCTCCCAGCAGTGACACCGCCTTGTTCAGCTGAGCTCGCCAATGGTTCGGCCATACAGCCAACACCCTAGTATACATCTCAGACGCCCTCTGAAACCGACCCAGGTCCATATACAGCCCGCCTAAATTATAAAGGGCATCCACATGACCAGGCTTCAAATCAATAGCCTTCTGAAACACCTCAATGGCCCGCTCATCCTCGCACATCCCATGCAATGCCGAGGCCAAATCGCAATGGGCATCGGCATAATCCGGCTTCATGAAAATTGCCTCCTCCAATGCCTTCACGGCTGCCCTATACTCCCCCACGCCAAAAAGGGCACTACCCAAGAGCTTCAATGCTCTAAAATGCGTGGGACAAAGAATAGCTGCTTCCCTGTAATACTCACAAGCACTCAAAACCATCCCTTCACCCTCAAGGGAAATGCCAAGGTTGACATAAATCTGGGGGAGCAAGTAAGCCCATTGGTTCCCTCCAGCCTCAGCAGACTCAAGAGCCAAGAGGAACTCCTCCTTGGCCTCCTTGTACCTGCCAAGAACATACAAACAATTCCCAGCTCTAAAATGGGGCCTCACATCCACAGGCTGCAACTCACAAGCCCTCTTGAAACTAACCAATGCCTCCTTAAACAACTGATGCTCATACAAAACCCTCCCAATTGCCATGTGCCCATCAAATGCCTCCTCCCTTGACCTAGCACCATCAGCCCTCCCTCTCAACCCTCCCAATTCCTTTAAAAACACTCCATAATCATGCCCTGACTCCTCCCAAAGCACTCTCTTTTCCGAAATCTCCACCGAGGGCCCCAATTCACGCGACCACCCAGCATCCGAATAAGCATCAAAATTCTCATTCTTCAATTTCCCACCTTCCTTGGATTGCTTCATCTTCAGCCTCTTCACAAGAAGCTCCAAATCGTCCACAATCTTCCACGTGTCATCGAACACGATCCCGTGGTTCGGCGACACAGCCCAGGCCGCCGTCCGCTGCTTCTTCTGCGTCTCCACCGCCATCCGCTCGTCGACAATCGACGACGACGACGCCTCCGACGCCGCGAGCGGCTCCTTTGTGGCGGCGGCGGCGTCGGGGACGAGGTCGAGGGCCAGCGCGTCGAAGTCGCGGTCCACATCGCCGGCGCCGTCATCGTACGTGCGCAGCAGACCCTCGTACGTGAGACCCTTGTCGCCGTCATTGAACTCGCCGTAGGTTAGGAACACCTGGTCGAGGATCGCGTTGATTTGTTCGTCGCTGAATTTCACCCTAGGATTCACCGCGCCCACCAGCGCCGCCATTTCCTCACGGTTCAGACCCCCGTCGCGGTTCACGTCGAATTGGTTGAAAATCCGACGAACCTTCTCCGATCTGGTGCCCCTCGTCGCCATTTCCAGTCTCAAAATCGAAACTTGGTGGTGGCAACAATGATGGGTCGTTGCCGGTGAGGTTGTATTTGGGTTGGGGGAAGAAGAAGATGAAGAAAATAAAATAAAAAAATAATAATAAAAACCTTTTTTTTTTTTAATAAGGGTTTGAAATTGGAACCCCAATGAGTTGTTTTGGGGTCATAGGGATTTGGGGGTGGAGTCAGAAGGGTTACTTGTGGTTGATGATAATGATGCTAGGTGGTTGTGTTGTGGGGTTTGGGTTACTCTCAAAGGGACCATTTCAAAGGGGTATGAATTTTCAAATTGGAACCCTAATTTTTTTGTTTGGAATCTTTTATTGAGGTTTGGGGTTCGTGCTGGGGCTGATTGTTGGTGATGATGATAATGGGTGGGTGTGTGGGTGGGAGCTAAAGGGGATGATGATGGGACCAATTCCAAAGGCTATGATTTTTTAGGGTTTGAAATTGAAAACCCTAAATTGTTTCTGAAATCATTAGGAATTTATTTAAGATTTAGTTTGCACCATTAACTGTTTATTGTTATTTTCGTTTATCTTAAGGTGCTTTGTCATGCTAGGCTCAGCTGTAAAGGAATTGAAGAAGATACAGGCAAACAGCACTCATCTCACATACTCTCTCTCTATCAATTTTAATTATTTTTTTTTTCTTTTTGTTTGTGTGATTATATTGCTGGATATATGATTCATGGTGGGGCTTAATTAGTTATTTAGTTAACTAATCATCGTTATTAGGTAGGTGATAAATACATTTGTCATGCAATCTTTCGTCTGCAAATAACATAACAAAGATATAAATATTTTATTTTATCCCAATCATTGCATTATTTCAATATAATAGTTTTTCACAAAAAAAAAAAAAAGGAAATAGCTTTGGTCTTTGTATGCAAAAACAAATAATTGTTGTTCAAACACTTGAATTGTTAGTGTCATAGTGTGTACTTTAAACCGGTTCATTTTATAAAATAAAAATTTATATGCACTTTTTTAAATGTCTACATTCCTCTCCTTCTTGGTACAATTTATTGAGGTCAATAAATATTTTAAAACAGAGAAGGAAATAAATCATAAACATATGATAAAGAGAAAATAAATGGTAAGCATAATTAAGCGTTTATTATATAAATATTTATGTATAATTTATTTTTATAACCGAAGAATAGATAGAGATAAATTGTTTTTTCTATAAGTTGTCGAGTGTTTTCATATTATTTAAAAAAATTTATGAATATATCATAGGTTATTTTTTAAAATTTTTCAAATTTTACACAAATATCTATCTCATAAGATAAAATTATATAAATTCGTTTAAATCAATATACCTTTTGAAAAAAATGGCAAAACTTAGTTTTGAAGGACCTCTTTATTTATAATAATTTTTTTAAGTTTTAGATAATAATATTATCAAGGACATTTAGTAGAAGAGGAATTTTTTCATAATTGAGATTGATAATTTTTAAAAAATATGAATATCAAGAATAATAATTATTAAAAATAACAAAAATCAGTTTGTGACATGATATTTTAGGAATATTTAGATATATTTTCTTTAAATTAAGGAATTATTTAAGGATGATTGCGAGTCTCTAAATTTTTATTTTTAAATATAATTTTTAAAATAAATATGTTTAGTTAAAAGAAGGTTAAAATAATTTTTAATTTAATTTTGAAACAAATTTACATTTATTTTATTTTTAATTTATAAAATATTTTTCACTATATTTAATTATTATTTTTCTTGTTGTGTTCGTTACTTCCACCACCATATTATTGTTGTCACTCTTGTTACCATTATCCGTTGCCATTACACTATCATGAGTCTTACCAACACACAAATACATCATTAAACTAATTTTAACAAGATATATAATTTTTAAAATTAGTTTATTTTGAGACTAAAAATTAATTTTTAAAATCAAAAATACTAAAATTAAAAACTTATTTTGATTTTTACAAATTTTTAAACTTACAACTAAAATCCACAACCTGTATTAAAATTTTCACATTTGATTTTGATAAAACTTTCTCACGTACTTAAGTGATTTTTCTAAAAATATTATTTTAGAAAAATAACTCAGTTAGATATATATTGTGTAAAAATTTATTGTAAATATATTTTTTTATAATTTTTAAAATTATAAATATATTGGTGTAATATTTTATAAAATAATTTTATTTTAAAAGTTATATTAAATATATTTAAAATGTTTATTATTTTTAACTATAATTATTTATCACATTTAATATTATTTTTAAATTTATAATTATATTAAATGAGTTAAGGAGTAAATTAAGAAAGTTAGATTCTCACCCCTCTCATGATAATAATTTTGTAAAAACTAAGGTAAAAATCATTTCCAAAAAATAATATTTATTAAAAATATTTTTTTTGTAATAATATATGAAACATAATTTTCCATCTTCAACTCGAAAATACCCTTCTACTAAACTCCCTCTAAAAATACTTCAAGTTTATCTTAATTGTTGAGAATCTCTTGTAGATGGATACTTCTTGCTTTGAAATAAGTTTTTCTACATTCTTTAATGATTTATTTGTTTTAGAAGGTTAAGGAACACATTGAGGAGGGAAGAAAAATCAATTTTTTTTAATCCTTTGGTGGAAGGAGACTTGTCATTTTTATCTTCTATTGTTTGGTGAAAAGAGAGACTTGTCGTATGATATTTTTATAATCCATTCAAGAGTGGATAGAAAATGAAGAGAATAGTATTTTTTTATTTAAGTGTAAAATAATTTTACATAATTAATTATATTAATAATAATTAATTATTAAATAAATAATATAAAACTATTTTATCTAGTTAATTTTTTAATATAATATTTATAAAGTTATTTATTTAAAAAATTACATTATAATTATTTAAAATAAATAAATAAAATTAAGAGATTATTTCTCTCCCCGTGTCATTCCAATTAGGAAAAAAAGTATTTTCGAAAGAATCTCACAAAATAATTTCTTCTTTCTTATTTATTTTCTCAAACAAACCATAAAAATTTAGTATTTTTATATTATTTTCTCTTTTTTATCTTATTTTACTCTATTTCTATTTCAACCAAAATAAAGGAAAGTGTCATTTAACTTGTCAACACATGACATATGCCATGCATCCAAAATAACATGTTATGTGATCATATATCATACTTCTACGAACATATATTTCATAATTGCAGCATTTACGTACCGTTAACACACAAGAAATCAGTATGAATAAAACTCTTAGTTTTACTTTTCAAAAAAGGTGATATTATTACATGAAGATCAAGATTTAATCACATGATATGTGAAACTTTCTTAATAATAGCATTTGTAAAGGTCAACTTCAAATCTACATTGAGAATAACTCAGCACTAATTATTTAAATCTTTAAGAATCCATCAGTAGTGTTCTGTATTCCTTTTCATCACCATATTTTCTTCTCTCCCATTTCAGCTTTCAGCATCTTTTTTTTTTTTTTCCTCTCTTTCTTTTTCTTTAGAAATAATTGTAAGGGAGAAGCTACTTTGCTTCTTATCTTTTTAATTTCTCTTTTTTTATTTAATAAAATAACATTATTTTATTATAGTATTGTTATATTGCTCTAAATATATTTGAATACAAAACTGACTTCATATTTGCATTCAATTAGTTTTTCTAGTATAATGTTTTTATAAGCATGTAATCACCGAATAGGTATGATATGTTTAGTTTAATTAGGAAAAAAAACGTGGAAGCAAAGGGGAAAAAAATGAAAGAAAATAAAGAAATAATTATATAAAAGAGAAGAAAGTTAAGTATGTATACAAAATGAAATAAATATATTTAATAAAAAATTATAAAAATAAGAATATTTTGATTATTTAATATATAAGAGTACCTTTTCTATTTTAGAAGAAATATTGAGTTTTACTTTTTTTTTTTCTTCAAGTGACCAACCAATAAACCAAACAAAGAAGGATTTTCTTTTTTGGATTTTTCTTTCCTCTCTCATTCCTTCTTTCCAATTTTTTTAGTATATCAAACATAAAAGTATTTGCTTTAGCCGTAATTAAATATTAATAAAAAAATATATAAAAACTAATAATTAACAAAAAAGTGAGGGACAGAAGAGTAAAAACAGCATACAATGATGGAGGCCAAAGATCACGGGGGGAAACTGGCAGAGGGTCAAGCTTCCAATTTGGCAGCAAATTACTTGATCACAATTAGCCAATCAGGGGGCCCAACTTGTGAATAATTGACTACAAAGTTCAGTTTCTAAAAATCATTTTGTTTTTATTTTATTTTTTCAAAAAGAGAACAAATATTCATTCCATGAACTCAACCAAACATTAAATCCTTAGCTTTCGCCACTTTTCTTAGTTATGTAACTAGTTCTATTCATTTTTAACCAATTTTAGAGTTGCTTGGTTTTATAAGTCACTCGTAGTGTATTATTTTGTTGTGCGGTAAAGTAAAAGAGAATAAATTATTTTTTGACCTCCATGACATTATAAATTTTTGTAGTTTTAGGACTTTTACTGTGAAAATTTTTCATAGTTTTTTATTTGAATTTAAAGGATATTTTGGTATTTCTTATTTTAACTTTTCATTTAATATAAAAATTTCAATGAAAACATCACTAAATTTCAAACTATATATGAAAACTACCCAGTAATTTAATTTTAGGACTTATTTATGTTAAAAATAATAAAACATTGGCTATTACTATGATTATGTCAAGAGTCATAAAAAATAGAAATTGTTCATTAAAGACTACTATAAGAAACGTTGGCTACGATAGTTTTGAAGACTTGTCCATGGATACTGGCTCGTATTCCATTTCTAAGCCTAGCCCAATGCATTTTGGGCTTTGGGCTAAATAGATATACTAATTGTTTCACTTTTTTCTCAAAAGAAAAATCATAACCACATTATTAAGCTAATAGGTAATTGCTAACATATATTATAATAGGTAATTAGCATTCTTCTATCATTTTATATTATTATAATATTTATATAGTTTTCTACCTTAAAATATTTTTTGTTTATTGTTTCCCAACATGCAGATCTAAATATATGAAAGGAATATGATACGTTAATATTAGAGATAAGTTTTTAGGCTTACACAAAATTCAAACGGTCAATACAAATAATTTTATAATATATATATATATATATATATATATATATATATATATATATATATATATATATATAAACTTTAACATATTTTGTGTCCATCAATTTGTAACTATAACCAATTAATTAATGTTTATTATTTTCCCAACATGCATATCTAAATATATAAAAGGAATATGATATGATAATATCATAGATAGATAAGGTTTTAGACTTACAACTGATTATATATATATAATAATAATAATAATAATAATAATAATAATAATAATAACTTTAACCTACTTTGTGATAATCAATTAGTTAACTATAATCAAATAATTAATGCATTTGATTTGTTTAATTGATTGCTTAATTAATTTAATTTTTACTTTAATTATTTATGAAAATTATTATCAAATTAATATTTTTGTATAATTTTTCTTGTAATAAAATATATTTATTTTCTCCATTAGTGATTTAGATAACAAATAAAATATATAATTTTATTATTATTAAGAATAATACAATTTTTAGTTACTGTTGTTTTTACAAATCAATTAACAAAATTAACAATGAGAAAATAAAAAAATTATGTTAAAATCATAATTAATGATATTTTTATTATGTGAGGTTATTTTTTATTAATTATGACCAATATATATATAGTTAAATATATTCCAAAATTTGTAAATAATTAGTTCTCTTTTAGTTAATATTCATTTTTATAAAATTTTAAAATTAATTATATAAAAATAAAATTTAAAAATGAAAATTTTTAGATAATATATATTTACTAAAATATATTATTAGTTAAGTATTAAAAAGTAAAATAAATAAGTACTAATCTAATGCTTTTACATTAAAACGTAAGCCAAATTATCTTTTAAATTGGTAAAAATTATTTTGGTAAAATTTATCTTTTAAATTATTTTATGGTGAAAATTTATTTTAATTATTTATCTTTTAAAAAAATATTTTGATGCTTTAATTATCAAATTTGAATCAATATTATTTTCCAAAAAAATAATTATTTTCGATTTTAGGAAATGATTTTGAACTATTTAAATAGGTAAATATTATTTTGATAAATGTTATCTTTTAAATTATTTTATGGGGAAAATTCATGTTTATCATTTATCTTTTAAAAAATTATTTTGATCCTTTAATTATCAAATTAGAGTCAATGTTATCCTACCAAAAAATAATTATTTTTTATTTTTGGAAATGATTTTGAAATATCTTTTGACCAATTTAAAGCATAAAACCTATTCTATTATATTTATCTACATGAAAATTATAAGACTCAATTAAAATTCGAACAAAAAAGATTCATAAACATGATGAAAATCATGTAAAAAAAATCCTATGAACATCTGAAAATAATTTGATATGATATTTTTTATTTTTTTGGTTATTCATATAATTCATTTTTCACATAATTTTATCTTATTTATGGTTATTTTTGTTTAAATATTAGTTGAATTTTATAGTTTTTATGTAAATAAATCTAATAAGACAAGTTTCACGTCTTGAATTAGTTAAAAAATAGTTCAAAATCTTTTTCAAAAATTAAAAATAATTATTTTTTAATGAAAAATTTACGCAAATTGAAGATTTAAATAAATAAAATATTTTTTTTAAATATAAAAGGAGCAAAATAAATTTTTACTATAAGATAAATTATCAAAATTATAATTCAACCTTAAAAAATATATAATAAAGAATATAAGATAACTATAATTATAAATAAGTTGAAATAGTAACTACATTATATTATTTTTCTATTTTTCAATAAATAAACCAATTATTTTATAAACTTTTTCTCAATTTGTAAATTTTAGTAAAAATAGAAAATAAATAGAAATAAAATGTAATTAATATTTTGACTTAATTATAAATTTTCTATTTTTTATTCTTTATTTTATACATTTTAGTTTTAAAGCATTAGGTTAGGAGAATTTTATACGTTTAATGTAAAAATATTAAATTATCTTGTATTCTTTGTTTTTATCCGTTTTTATATAATGTAATTTTATTAAAAATTTGAGAAAAATAAAAATATATATTTTATTTTTTATTTAAATCATAAATAGAGGAAAAAATATACTTTATATTTTGTAAAAAAATTAATTTTTTTAATAATTTTATAAATAATTAAAATAAAAAATATAGTTAATCAAGCAATCAATTAAATCAAATCAAATAAGTTAATTGATTTATTATAGTTAACTAATTGATTATCACAGAATATATTAAAGATAATATATATATATATATATATATATATAAAAAGTTTATCAAGTTAGATGAATATTTACAGTGAGAGGAGTAAATCTAGATTATAAAATCATACGTAGAAGATAAAGATTGAAAATTATTTAATGCCTATGTATCTATTTAAAAATATCATGTAAATTTTTTTTATTATTCAATCTAAACATTTCATGTCTGATTATATGATTCAAATTTACTTTTCTCACGTCAAAATTTCTATAACTTAATATGCTCCATGTATAACCTAGTCCTTTTTTTTAAAAGTTGAGTTAAATTATGTGATAGCTTACCATTTAAAACTCAACTATATTTGTATTATTAACTGCATGGATCAACTTATACGAGATTGATTCAATTTAATTACCAGTCTCAAATTTGAATTTTAAATATGCAGCATAGTAAAATTTTCTCCAATAAAAGATATCTATAAATAAAATTAGCAATCTTTATATATAAAACTAATATTGATATAGTATTTTTTTCCACCTAGACAATGTAATGACATGTGGAAGTGTAAATAATTTATTTATTATATTTAATTATATTAATTGAATACAATTAAATTTAGTCAATAAATGTATTTAACTGTTCACATTAATGACCCAATTAGACCTAATTGTTATGAAACTTTACTTTTATATTTTTAAAATAACATAAAGTGATATATATATATATATATATATATATATATAAAAATATGATTATAAATACTATAGTCAAATAAGTTAGAAAAAATAACAGAAAAAAAATAGTATAGCTTTTGTCCAATACCTTAATTTATTTTAATCTTCATATAAAAGATATTTATAATTTAATTTATTTTCCCCAATAATTAGTTTTTTCTTAAATTATTTTTTAACATTTTTATTTCATTTAATTCAAAATAAAAATAAAAATGATGCAATGATTTTTTTACTTTTATTTTAATTTAATAATTCAGAGTATAAAATAAGAAATAAATTATTATATATTTTTATATATAAAAAGTAAGATATATAAATACTATAATAATAACATTAAATTTAAAAAAATTAAGAAATAAATTATTATGTAATACATAAATCTATTTTTTAAAATTTAGTTACTTTATATATATATATATATAATGACCAATAATAATTTTATAGATAAAAGTTAGATATATAAAATAGTATTAGTTTAGGGTTTATGATTTATAAGAACGAGACTTATTATTTATTGGTGGTGTGTTTTCGTATGATAAATTACTATTGCATTTACCTTTTATTCTACTTGAATCATTAGAAGATAGTTACGATGTGCATCTTATTTGTTTTGGTTATAAATGAAATTTGAATAAAAAATTCCTACTTTATCTTTTATGGATAACTTTTCCTCTAATTCGTATATAAAATATTTTGAATAGAAAATCTTAATTAAAAATTATAAATTTCTCAAGTATATAATTTATCATACAAACTATTGTCATTAAAATAAATTGTATTGGATTCATATAAACATCCTTCAATATTATATAAAGGATATCTATCATCTTTATATTATTGTTAATTTATTTAATATCTTATATTTATCCATAGAATTGAGTTTATAAGCATATATTATATTATAATGTTAACTTTAAAAATCACAAATAATTTAAAAATATAATATTTCTCACATAATTTACTAGTGCAGTGTACGGGTCCCCGTCCTAGTTGATTTAAAAGCTCTTCCAAATAATTTCTATAAAACTTTGTATTTTAGTTTTTCATTAATTTGAGAAAAATAGTTTTTAAAATTATGTTTTACCCAATTTATTGACTTAAAAGCTCCTCCAGATAATTTCTATAAAACTTTGTTTTTTTAGTTTTTCATTCATTAAAAAACTATTTTGTTTTTTTAGAGTTTTTATAATTATGCTGTACCCAATTTATCCTTTTAAAGAATAGACAAATTGAAAATAAATTAGATCAAGCTTCCTTAATTAATCCATATAATCTGGTGCTATGCATTCAATGTCAGAAGCCAGAAAGCATGTGATCAAAATGGGCCTTGTTGTTTTGAATGTGGGGTTTATGGAGTTAGGAGATGAGTGAGACTGAAAAATATTAGTGCCTTCACATTAAATGCATAAATGGATGCTACCATTTAATGCTTTAGATATGGGTGGTTACCACTTAAAAGAGATCATGTAGGGTTATTCATGGCTAGTCAACCATGTTTGAAACAGGGGACATGACTATTTCCGAGTCAACCATCTTGCAATTAGTGGATGGATGATGACCTATCCCTATGGCCTTACTTCCTAAACAAGGAATTTTAAGTTTGAATTTTGAATAAGTTTATTAAATATTTGAGAGGAGAGTTTTATGGTTTATATCATTGTATTTTCAAGTTTGTTATTTTTTTGTGTATTTATATAGTTGAACTTATTTATTTCTTATTGTTAAAAATAGGTTAAATTTATAGTTTTATTTTTTTATCTATTAAAATTTTATTTTAGTCCTTTATCTTTAAAAAAATCATTTTGCTTCTTTAACTCTCAAATTTAAACTAATGTTATCATTTAAAAAAATAATCATTTTTATTTTAGAACACGATTTTGAAATATTTTTTGAATGATTCAAAACGTAAAATTTGTTTTATTAAATTTATTTACACGAAAACTATAGAGTTGAATTAAAGTTAAAAAAAAAAACATAAACACAATGAAAATAATGTGAAAGTGAGTCTCTACAAATATTTGAAAAACGAGTTAGATTTTTTCAGTTTCCTTATTGTTCATACAATTCACTTTTCACGTAATTTTTATCTTATTTATAATTATTTTTTGTTTGAATATTAATTACTTTATATAATTTTCATGCAGGTGAATTTAATAAAACATATTTCACATCTTGATAAAAAATAATTCAAAATTATATTCTAAAATAAAAAATAATTATTTTTTTAAAGATAATATTCACTTAAATTTGAGAATATAAATTTTCTTACTGTAAAATAATATTCCAAAATTATAATTTAGCCTAAAATAATATAGTTAATTTTTTAATTAAACATATAAATGAAATGTAGTTAGTAAAAGGCGATAAAAATCAAACCTGAAAACAAAGAAAGAGTGGAAGGGTTTTCTGACAGAAGTAGCACTAGGAAGTTAGTATTTACAAAGAAAAGACATTAAGCAGTAAAAGGAAAAGAAGAGAAGTTCCATACGCCAAGAATCACCAGATTCAGGATTCACTCTAATTTATAAAAAACAAATGTCCAAACTAAAACGGATTGAATTCGACTTGGATGGTAAGGTAAAACACAAAACTTTATATTTTTATTATTTATTTTTAATATATATACATATTTTTTTAGTGTAAATGTTTAAAAAACAAGAATATTGTGAAATTTTCAAGAAACTACAAAGAGTGTTGGTGAAATTTCTCTTATATTTTTTATACATATATAATACTTTTATTGAACAAATTGGTAGAATGAAGAAACATTTTCAAATACCACTAGCATGGACTTACTCGACGAATTACTATACTTACCTAAATAGTAAGTAATTTTATCCACATGCAACTACTCAAATCAGTTACTAAACACTAAGAGATCTCTTTGACAAAAACTCAATCAAGTAAAATTTTAGTGACTTAAAAAAATTAACCATGCATTGAAGTTGACTCAAATTTGTTTATTTTTTTGTCCTTAAAAAATTAATTGAGTTGAATCTCCCAAAAGATTAAGATCAGAATAAATCTTTAAGACTTTAAAAAAAATACTTACAAATTATTTATTAACAACAAAATTATAATAGAGACTCAAATTCATTATTGAAGGTGACACATTTGTTTTTATACATATATATACATTGTGTGTAATTGGATGAGTCCAATCGGGTATGAGGGGGTGGGGGGTGTTAGGTGACCATACTATATATATGGTAGAAGGTAAAAGACAAAAGATAAATAGGTGTATGGAATAGAAAGTTTGGTAGATGAGAGTAAAAGAGGTCTTCCACTACCTCCACCACCTTTAGTTGATGTGATAATGTGACATGGGAATAGTATGAAGAGTAAATTAAAATGTTTGTTGGCATACATGAGAGGCTCCACCAAGAAGAATCTTGCATAGTTTGTGGTACATGGTCAACTAATTCATGAAAGAAACCAAGAGCCACATCATGGCCAGCATGAACAGAGTTCCCTATGCCTATATAGCCATTGGTCTAGGAGGATTATAGGCATGTTACGTGTAAAAACTTAAATGCAATGATATAGGTGTGGTTGATGTTGTCTTTTATTAAAATTTGAAAATTTCTTGATATTTTGTATTAACATTTAATAAAAAATTTATTATGCAAATTACCGGATAAAATCTTAATTCTATTAGATAACATCATCATACTCCATCTAAATTTTATCTAGATATTAGCCACTATTTTAGCACAATTATTAGTATTTTCTTTGCCAGAAGAAAAATTCTCTTTGTTTATTTAAATGGATAGAAAATGAGATCAAATAAATAAAATATATAAAAATAATTTTATATTAATTAAAATTTTTAATTTTGTACTTCATTATTTTTTCTTAATATAAAATTATTTATTATTTTCAAACAAAATTATGTTATAAAAATGTTTTTTTTTAAGAAATTAAAATAAAAATTATTCTTTTCCTTTTATTTCATGTTAATCTAAGAAAAAAATGTTTTCTATTGACTACTTTTCTCTTATTTTTCTTATCAAACAAATAATAAAATTTTGATAATTTTATATCGTTTCTCCTTTAAATTCGGTCCACTATTTCAACCCAACTAGCATAAAATAATCCTCGGTGGACTTTGTAATATTAAAAAACAAACGAGAATCTTCAAAATGGGAAATTGTTGGCAGCCAAGAATCTTCATATATACATTCTCACTATTCCTAATTTTCCACCCAAAGCCTTTCTCCATAACTTTTCTTCCTCAAGGGTTGTAAACCTTTCTAAAAATATTGTATAACAAAGAGAAGTTAGCAATACATTAGGTGTAAAGCCTTCATCCTTAGTTACCAAGCAAATTGAGCTAAATTAAATGCTTATTTGCCTAATGATCTTTCTCTTTAAACTAGAGAAAACTCTCAATTTTATTTCACTTTTCAAATTTTCTGTCATCAAATTAGTACTAGAAAGATTTATAGATATCTCAAGAATTTATTACTAAATTAGTCCTATAAATTAAAATTTACTTTAACATTGAATTAATCTCTCAAAAATTTAAATATCCTTATGTTGGTCTTTATAAAAGATTAAAACGAAAAAAAAAATATTTGATGGTCTAATTTAGTAATAGAATGAATCATTGAGGAAAAAATATAAAACATCGTTATATTGATTTTGAGTTTAATAGACATGTTTAGTGTAAATCAGTTTTACATTATTATCTAATCATAAATAATTATTAATATATAAAATAATTATTACAAAAGTTAACAAATTTATTATATATAGTAATTTGTGACGGCTTAAAACTTTTATACTATGATGGATAGCCTAGTTTCTCATTGATTTATACAAAAGACTAAAGTAATGATAAATTTATTTTTGGAGAAATTAGCTAGTGATAGATTAAATTTTTAAAAAATAATTTGGTAATCAATGAGATATTTAAAAGACTAATGATGATAAATAAAAATATTTTCGAGTAATGACTAAAATCTTTGAAAAAAAAATAATGTGATGATACATAATTTTAAAAGATGAAATTGAGATAATATATATAATTTTGGAAGATGAAATTCAGTTTTCTCTATGATATCTTCTCTTTGCCCAAAGAAAGAAAAAAAATTGAACTTGTGTACTGTGAACGTCCTTGGGCAACTGATGGAGTATAATTGTACAAAGTAATAGCTGACCTCTCTGCTTTCTCTATTATACCACCATATAACAATTTTCCTTTCCAACGCCAAGACATTTTATAATTAACGTTATCTTTGATTATAGTAAAGACTTGCTTCTTCTACTAATGATATAACAGGAAGCTCAAACACTTGTTTTGAGCACCAATATGTGAGACTTGGAACTTTTAAGCAAGGTGTTCCCTCTCGGATGGAATTTTATTGTTAAAAGCATGTTTAAATTAATTTATTTTAATAAATCATAACTTTTTTATTCTTTATTTCTTAATAAAAAATTTAAAGAAGTAATTATTTTACATTAAAAAGAACATTTCTAAACACACAAAAACATACAAGTGATTTATCGAAGTATAATATATATCTTGCTCTAAATTAATTAAGGATAGCAAAATGACCCACTCGTGAATATCCAAGCAAGTAACTTGAAGTGAGATGAAAAATGAATACTCGTTGGATAAATGTTGATATCAAGATTTATTTTTTATCATTCCATAATAATTATTTTTAATACATAAGCATGTAATGATATGCCCATACAGTATATATATTCATGTAATAATTATTTATATAGAGTAATTATTGTAAAACATATAAATAAACTTAATATGTCACTTGAAATATTATTTGTAATAAATTTATTTTATATAATTTTTTATTGTAATTTTTAAATTCTTAAATATCTATTATTTTTTTACTAGTAAAAGTTTAGGTAAGTTGATATTAAGTGAAAAGTAGATATTCATGTTTAATCAATAGTACTATTCGAACCAACTTTAATTAGTAAAATATTTATTAATATAAATAGAAATAGAAATAAGAAATGCATTATTTGTTGGGGCTTATTCCATCGTCATCTGTACTTCAAACCCAACGTATTGCCTCAAAAGGAATGTTAATATTTGCCCAATCTCGTTCATGCATGCTTATTCAAAAGAAGAGAATCAATAGTGTGAAGAGCATATGCACACCTATTAGCTTTTAGAGTTCATCGTAATACGGTTATTTTTTTTAATTATGTTTTCTATTTTTTAATTTAATACTCTATTATTTTAACAGTGTAATTTTGATTTATTTATTAATTTGATATTTAATATTTAATAAAAATATCATGTTATACTGTACCATATATTGTCATTTCGACACATTTAATGTGACATTGTATTGTACTATTATATTAACATTGCTATATTGATAAAGTGTGGTCCAAGTTGTTAATGTTTGGGTTCTTTAGGTATAGGACAAGGATTTAATTCATAACTATCTGAATAGAAAAACACATTTGAGCAGAGGAAATTGTCTCTTATTGGTGACATTAACTTTTAAATAATCTTTAACACATTCTTTTGCTTATTTTGCATGATTTAAAAACTAATTTGACTTATATTTTATCAATATTCACCCATTTTTATCATATTATTCTTATATTTTTATAACTTTATTCTTGTTTGAATTATTTCTCTCATATTTCTTCACTCATTTTTAATTACTTTTTCTGAACTTATTTAAATAAATTTTATTTTCTAAGTTATTTTTTTTCCTCTTTTTGCATATTTTTTCAACTACTTTAATACCCTTTTCCAATCATTTGAAAAAAAATCCTCACCTATTAATATGATTTTTTTACTAATTTTTCCTACTCATTTTTATAATTTTTTTAACTTATTTTTCTCATTTACTTATGTTGCTTATCACTTATTTTATATGTGCAATCATTTACATAAAATATACATTTTAATAATAAAAGTAAACTACCAACTAAGTTATTCAACGTAGAAGCTCTATCATTTTGGTTTTTGAATTTAACTAAACTAAAATATAATTTCTAAATGTATAAATATTCTTTCACATTAGTCCTTCAATTAACTATATATGACAAAATGAGCATAATTCTACGTATTGAGCTAGAATGAGCTTAAAAAAATTGACCAATAGAATTAGGCTAAGAAAAAATTGGTCTAAAAACAACCAGTCCATTTAGTCTGATATTATTTTTTAATTTTTCCTTTAATAATTTAGACATTTCTAAACAAAAGAACAAGCCTAAATTTGTTGCTCGACATATCACCAAGTCGAGTTGAGCCAACAAAACAACAACACACATAAATATCAAGTCAAAGGTCCATTTTGTCACCTCTACTATTAACTGTTGTTTGTTAAACTTTGGAATATGTTTACATGGCATGTTATGTTTCAACATGATGTATTGACCTTGGATCATCATTAAAACACGTGGATATAGATCAAATAATGTAAAGTATGAATAAATTGAAAGTATTGCCACAACCATAAACCTAGGTCCTAACCTCTTTATCTCTTCCAACCAAACATGGTCTTCTTGTTAGAAATTTGTAATTTCTTTTAATTTTTGAGCATTATATTTTAATACAATCATATCAACTATTTATTTAAGGTGATTATAATATTAAGTTATCCAATTTAAGTAATCCAATAAACTTCCTAAAAGAACTCGATATGGGCTTGATGAGTGGATACTCATGTTGGCCCATTAGGGATAATGAAAATCTTATATATAGACTAACACATTAGAAAAGATTATGATTCTCAGAACACCTAATCAATAGTCGTTTTTTGTTCTCCTGCTCGTGATTTTTAAAGATTCTGTTTTGATCTCCAAATAATTATCATGATCTAGGTATTTATACAATTGTTAAAAGATAAGAAATATGAAGAACCTAAAATAATAAAAAAATCTAACAAATGATATAAGAGATTCCGTTAATATTAAATCATTAGGTCTTGTAATAGTTCATTCCTAAAATGCTTGAAATTTTTTTTTAATGAATATGCCATATTATTTGTGCTCTTTTTATTTTTATTATATAAATATGATTAAGTTTTGGAACATATTTAGGAGAAACTGTATAAAAATTACATGTTATTAGCAACGCCTACTCTTAATTGAAACCAATCAGGGAGTTCCCTTTATTTGTGTTTCTTTTTATTTTCATTATATGAATATGATTAAGTTTGAGAGCATATTTAGGAGAAACTGTATAAAAATTACATTCTTATTAGCATCGCCCACCCTTAATTGAAACCAATCGGGGAGTTCTGACGAAACTCTCATGCCGCCGCCATAACCACTGTAGTTATAGCAGTCGTAGTCGTCAAACCTACTCTATGACGAGATGTGGCAGAAGTGAGATGCCTCCGCCGTCGCCATGACCTATTTGTTAGCAGCGGTCGTGGTCATCAACCCATTTTGTAGCGCTAGCTGTCTCCTTTGTTGCCGTCAGTGTCCGTCGCGCCTCTCGCCGACGACTGTAACGCTCATGAGCACCGTCGTGTGAAGAAGCAGTGTCGTCGCTGGTTCTGGCGTAGTGTTGGAGGGAAAGGCGACGTGAAGAGGCATCGTGATTGGTTGATGGCGCAGTGTGCAGTGTTGGTGCAACGCCCGCAGGACAGAAAAGCAATGAGGAAAAGGGAATGTGAAAAAAAAGGCGAGCTGATGCAACACGTCAGTTGACGATTTCCTGTGAAACCTTTTCTGGTGGGGAAGGTTTATTTTTCTGGAGGAGTTTAAATTTTTTTTAGGTTTCTAGTGAACTCTTTCGCACAAGGGTTTACATTATTCTTTTATTATGTATAATGTGTAATTATTAGGTACGGCGTTTTATGTATAATACGTAATTATTAGGTGTATTTACTTCTATTATAATGTGTAGTTTTATTTTTATTTATTTATTATTATTATTATTATTATTATTTATTATTATTATTATTATTTATTATTATTATTATTGGGTATTTTAATAATAATAATAAGTAAATAAATTATGTTACAAAAAACATATAGTAGACTATATTATTTAAGAAATTTTGTATCCTTATCATTAATTTAGATTATTTGGTAATTTTTAAAATTAAATTAATTGAAGCAGTATATTGTCAAAGTAATCTCTATTGTGTAAATTGATTTAATTTAAATTACAAAGATGTATATTAGTATGAAATTATTTATGTAAATTGTGTTCGACCCAAAAAAAACAGTTTGGTCAAATAATAACATATCTGTGATAATAAATAAGTGACAATTATAAAGTTTTATTTTTCATGTAAATAATAGTCAGTCCAAAGAAAGATTATTATTTGACCGAACTAATTGTCAATATTTAATTATTCTATTGAGAGTACCGCTTACAAAATAATTTTTTTTGTCAAAGATTAAAAATTAATGTTGTGTTTGGTATCTTGTAAAGGGCCTATTATGTAGTTTGTCTTCACATGTCTTGTTGTATACTTTGGATGTCTTCATTATTAACTTTCATTTTTTCAGTTGCTGCTGCTAGTGTGGTCAATGTATCTGCTCAAATTAATAGTATCCTAATGCTAAATGAGATGAATTTTAAGGTCTAGAAGGAAGTCGTAGAGATAGTCCTTGATTGTATGGATTTAGATCTAGCATTTCAGGTAGAGAAACCTATTCCTACTTTGGATAACCTTCAAGAGGTTAAAATTGAGAAATGAGAATGCTTCAACCGGATGTGCCTTATGATCATGAAGCGCTCGATTCCAAGAAGTGTTTTAGGACTCTATTTTTTAGAGTCAAAGTGCAAGCAAATTTCTTGAAGAGATTGCATAATTTTTTTGCCAAAAATGAAAAGGCGGAGACGAGTAATCTTTTGGCTAAACTCATCTCCATGAAGTATAAATGCAGAGGAAATATAAGAGAATACATAATTGTTGGAGATATTGCAAATATCTGATAAGATATGGTAGGTAACTCATTAAGAGGTTACAAACATCCAAATATCTTATTAGATTAAGTGATTACAAATATTTAAATATCTCATTAGGAGATTGTGAATATCACATATTATCTAGTTATCTTTTAATTTGTTATTAGTTATAATATCTTTAGGTAGTTGATATTTACTCTATAAAAAGGGAGATTAGAAATTGTATTATTCAATTCAATCAATACACAGTTTCTTTTACTTTCGATTTGGTATTAAGGCTCCAGATCTTGGGAGCTCTGTTTCCGCTATCTCACTTCAGTGAACTGCTACCCTTTGACAAGACTCACACGTCGATGTGAGACTAATCAAAATCTTTTTTGTTGTTCCCAACTATCGGTGATAATAGTAGAAGACAAACTCATTACCTTGGGACCTAATGAACTTCCAAATTTGGCGAGTTCTTCTCGCCTTGACGACTGCAATTATATACAATAGGCACAATATATTTGTACTACTCTTAAATGGTGCAAGAAGTTGAGTCATATTGAAGGAAATGACCACCTAGAGATGACCCAAAGTTTGAAGCATGGGATGATGAGGATTCTCTCATTATGACATGACTATGAAACTCTATGACTCTGGAAATAAGCCGGAATTATATGTTCTATTCCTCCGTACATGAGATATGGGAAAATCTCATTGAGATATATTCAATGAAAAAGAACTCGCTACTTTGCTATGATATTGAAAGTAAAATCTTCAACTCTAAATAAGGAACCCTATCCATAATAGAGTACTATAGGACTCTGAATGGGTTATGGATTGAGTTGGACCAGTACCAAAGCTGATTTTATGGCATACACTGGGCTCGTTGAAAGGGGGAGAATCTTTAAGTTCTTTCATGGCTTGAATTCTGAATACGATCCTATTCGGGTTTAGATTCTAGGTAAGGAGAAGCTTCCCTCTTTTTTTGAAGTATTTTTTATTGTGTGGAGTGAAGAGACCCAGCGACCAGTCATACTTGATAAAGTAAACTCCAACACAGGATCTACAATGGTGACGGGAAAAGGTCCCACAAAAAGATCAACCTCCGAAGGAAAACCCTTCACAAAGAGCAGTCGTGGAGAATACTATACGTATTGCAAACGATTAGGACATACCAAGGATACATGCGAAAAACTTTATGGAAAGGAGAAAGTTTTTGAATGAATGGGTGGAAATAAAGGCTCAACTCAAATGTGGGTGAATCAAACAACCTCTGATAAGGAGAATGTAGTTGAACATCCCTCTACCTTGCAACTTGACCAAGATATTCAAGCCTTTAGTAAGGAGGAGATGGACTGCTTTCGAGCCCTCCTAAACTCAACAAGTAAGCCTCTTGGCTCATGTGGTTTGACCATGAAAGGTAAGAGTTCCTTCAATATTTCTAGTTCAGTTCCACAAAGCATCTGGATCATTAATTCTAGGGCAACAAATCATATGACCCTGTTTCCTTCATATTTTACATCACACCTTAAAGTATGGAAAAAGCAACTCATTACTGTTGCTAATGAAGATCATTTCCTATTGTTGGATCTGGCAACGTCCAACTTCAATCCTCTTTATCCCTACACAATGTTCTTCATGTTCCAAAACTAGCTAACAACCTTATCTCCGTTCATAGACATATACAAGATTGGAACTGTGCAGTGACATTTGGAACTTACAACGGGGAGGATGATTGGAATTGCTATTGAGCAGGGTGGGTTATACTACTTACAACATACAAAGAAAGGTAACAACACCAATAAGGAAGAATTGCCTTCCAATAAATACCATAAACGTCTTGGACATCCATCATTTGGGTTACTTAAGACAATGTTTCTATATTTATTTACAAAAGAGTTTGTCGAGTCCTTTAAGCGTAATGTTTGCCAGTTTTCAAAGCACCATCGTGCAACATTTTCTCCTAGTAATAATAAAAGTCTTGAACCTTTTGACCTCATTCATTCTAATGAGTAGGGGCCAGCTAGTAACTCTATATCGGGGGCTAAGTGGTTTGTATCGTTTATTGCTGATTGTACTCGTGTCACATGGATATTTCTTATGAAACATAAATATAAGGTTTGTCAAATATTTGTCAATTTTTTTCGTTTTGTCAAAAATCAATTTAATAAATCTATTAAAAGACTACGTTCAGGCAATGGTACCGAATTTGTAAATCTTGAGTTCTCCAAGTTTCTTAAAGATAATGGTGTGGTTCATGGAACTGACATTTACCCTATAAAATTGGGGATTAGAAATTGTATAATTCAATTCAATCAATACATAGTTTTTTTTTACTTCCAATTATAATAGAGACGTCTAATCTCGCAGCAAAACTCAAGTCACTTAAGTTGGAGCTTGTTGAAGACTTTATCGTGCACTTGGTTTTAATCTCCCTTCCTGCACACTTTGGGCAATTCAAAGTGAGCTATAATACTTAGAAGGACAAATGGTCCCTCAATGAACTTATGTCTCATTGTGTGTAAGACGAAGAGAAGTTGCAAAGAGATAAGACTAAAAGTGTTCATTTTGCTTCGACGTCTCAGAATAAGAAAAGGAAGAACATTAAGGGTGCTACGAAAGGGTCTTCTAAAGGAAAGAAACCAAAGAAGAATGAGGAATTTACCTACTTCTTCTGTAGGAAGTCGGGACACATGAAGGAACAATGTCCTAAGTACGCTTGGCATGTAAAGAAAGGTAAGTTTCTTGCTCTACTTTGTTCTAAAGTTAATTTGACTTTTGTGCCTACGGATGCCTACGAATACTTGGTGGGTAGATTTTGGTGCTACTGCTCACATAAATGTGACTATGCAGGGTTTCCTGTGGAGTCGAAGATCAAATAATGATGAAAGATTCATTTTTGTGGGCGATGACAATAAAGTTGCAGTAAAGGCTATTGGAACTTTCATATTACAATTGAAAATTGGATTTCATTCAGATTTATTTGAGATTTTGTTATGTCATCTTTTAGGAGAAATTTAATTTCTATTTCTAGCTTGGACAAATTTGATTTTTCTTATTCTTTTGGAAATAATAAAGTTAGTCTCTAGCAAAATTCAAATGTTGTTGGTTCTGGTTCTTTGATTGATGATCTATACATGCTCGATGTTGTTAGTTCCCATAACAAAATATTGCAAATTGGTTCACAAGGTATTAAGCAAAAATTAATTGTGAATTCAACCATCTTATGGCATGAGCAATTAAGCTATATCTCTAAACAGAAAATTCAAAGACTTGTTTCGGATGAAATTCTTGAACCCTTGAACTTATTAAAATTTAAAGTTTGTGTTGAGTGCATCAAGAGAAAATGAAGAAACATAAGAAAATTAGGTGCCGAAAGAGTTAAGGATGTCTTAGAACTAATACATACAAATATTTGTGGTCCTTTCCTTACAACTTCATGGAATAGACAACAATACTTAATTACGTTCATAGACGATTACTCTAGGTACAGTTACCTATATTTGATACATGAGAAGTCTCAATCCCTAGATGTTTTTAAGTCTTTCAAAGTTGAAGTTGAACTTCAACTTGGAAAGAAAATTAAAGTCGTCAAATCTGATTGTGGTGGTTAATATTATGGTAGATATGATGGATTAAGAGAACAACATCCAGGACCTTTTGTCCTTTTTTCTTAGAAAGTGTGGAATTGTTTCACAATACACCATGCCAAACAAACCTAGCATGAATGGTGTGGCAGAATGATGAAACCAGACTCTTAAGGATATGGTGAGAAGTATGATTAGTCATTCTTCTTTACCATAGTCACTTTGGGGAGAAGTTTTAAAGATCATAATTTACATCCTCAATAGGGTGCCAACTAAAACAGTTAACAAAATCCCTTATGAACTTTGGACTAACAAAAAGCCTTCCATCAAACACTTGCACATTTGGGGTTGTCCAGCTGAAGCACAACCTTATAGGCTGCATGACAGAAAATTAGATTCAAGAACAGTTAGCTATTATTTTGTTGGCTATGCTGAACGCTGTCAAAGCTATAAGTTTTATGATCCCATTTCAAGATCCGTTTTTGAAATGGGAGATGTGAGAATTCTTGAGGAAGTTGAGTTTGAGAAGGAAGAGAACATAGGGAATGTTGTCTTTGAGGAAGAATCTATTAATGACATTGGTTAAGTTCTTGTGCCTATTATTGTTCAAGAAAAAACTCTAGTAATAGGAGACAATATTCAAACTATTGTTCCTGACATTTTTTCGAAACAAGACTATGATGAGGTCCTTCCTCAAACACCTATAAAGCAACCTCAACAACCTTAAGAAGTGTCATTAAGGAAATTCATTAGAGAGAGGAGACGTGCAATTCTAAATGATTACATTGTCTTTCTCCAAGAACATAAGGATGACATTGGTTTAACAAAAGATGATCCAATCAACTTTTGTCAAGCTATGCAAAGTTCTAACTCTAAAAAATGGATTGATGACATGAAATATGAGATGAAGTCTATGCAAGATAATGACGTTTGGGATTTCGTCGAATTACCTGAAGATGTGAAACCTATAGGTTGCAAATGGATATTTAAAACCAAAAAGGATTCTAAGGGTAATATTGAGAGATATAAGACTCGTTTAGTTGCCAAAAACTTTACTCAGAAGGAAGGCATTGACTACAAATAAACTGTTTCTCTGGTATCTTCAAAGGATTCTTTTAGAACCATAATGACACTAGTAGCTCATTTTGATTTAGAGCTACATCAGATGGATGTTAAGACTATGTTTCTAAATGGTGACATTGATGAAACGATTTATATGGTGCAACCTAAAAACTTTGTGTCAAATGACTCTAAGTCTATGGTATGCAAACTAAAGAAATTCATCTATAGTCTCAAAGAGGCTTCCCGTTTATGGTATCACAATATCCATCAAGTAATTACCTTATGTGGTTTCAAGACAAATGTAGTTGATGATTGTGTATGACAAGTTCAGTGGGAGTAAATACATATTCCTAGTATTATATGTCGATGACATACTACTTGCTAGTAGTGATACATGCTTGTTATATGAAACCAAGAGATTTCTGACGAAGAATTTCGTGATGAAAGATCTTGGGGAAGCTTCTTTTGTATTGGGCATTCAGATACTAAGAAATCGTTCTCAAGGTATCCTAAAGTTGTCACAAGAGAACTATATTAGCAAAGTCTTAGATAGATTCAATATGAAAGATAGTAAATCAGGAGACATCCTGATAGCCAAGGGAGATAAATTTAGTCTAAAGCAGTGCCCCAACAATGACCTTGAAAGAAACGAGATGCAAAAGATTCACTTTGCCTCAACAGTGGGGAGTCTAATGTACACTCAAGTTTGTACTTGTCCCGACATTACTTTTATGGTAGGAGTTTTGGGTAGGTATTTGAGTGATCCTGGTATGCAACATTGGAAGGCAGTTAAACACGTGATGCATTACTTAAACAGAACAAACAGATACATGCTCACTTATTGGTAGTCTAAAGGTTTGGAGATCATCGAGTACTCTGACTTTGATTTTGCAGGATGTTAAGAAAGCAAATGCTGTACATTTGGATACATCTACATGTTCACTGGAGGAGTTATCTCTTCGAAGTCTGTTAAACAGACTCTTATGACCCCTTTGATCATGGTTGTAGAGTTTGTGGCTTGCTTCGAGGCATCCAACCATGGAATATGGTTATGAAACTTTGTCACTAGTTTACGGGTGATCGATGACATTGAAAGGCCATTGAAAATTATGACAATAATTCAGCAGTCCTTTACTCCAACAACAATAGGAGTTCTACAAAGTTGAAGTTCATCAACATGAAGTTTCTAGTTGTTAAAGAAAGAGTTCAGAATAAACAGGTTTCCACAGAACATATAGGAACAAGTTTGATGTTAGCTGATCCATTGACTAAAAAGTTGATACCCAAGGTCTTTTATGAGCACACTACTCATATAAGTGTTATTCCTTAGGATACCTTAGTTTAGTGGGAGTTTGTATTTTTTGTGCTTCACTTTGAACATTTTTGTTGTTTTTTACTTTTTACAAAATAAAGTTGATGGTTATGTTTACATTTTGAACTCACTTTTATTTCCTTATATGTAATCATTATGTTACATTCAAAGAATTTGGATTGATCTCAACTAAAGACTAAAAATAAGGATCATTAGAAATAGACATGTTTGAGATCACATTGCATGTAATTTCCATGTCACTCATTCATATTTGATCTATGTCATTGAGTGTATTAATATGGTGATCATTGTGATCTAATCATGCTTGTTTGTGATGAAAGTTGCAATGGTTCCATTGCTAATGTACAAGATGGATCATATTGTATTAAGGGGAAGTCTAAAAATAAATAGCATACAGACGCGCGCCTAAGGAATTTTGTAATATAATTGTTTCAAGAGAATATGAAGCCTAAGTGGGAGATTGTTAGAAATTTATAATTTCTTTTAATCTTTTGGGCATTATATTTTAATACAATTATATCAACAATTTATTTAAGGTGATTATAATCTTAAGTGATCCAATTTAAGTAATCAAATAGACATCTTAAGAGGACTTGATATGAGCTTAATGAGTGAATATTCATGTTGGTCCATTAGAGGATATTGAGAACCCTATATGTAGGCTAATGCATCAGGAAAGGTTATGGTCCTCAATATACCAAATCAATAGTCATTTTCTGTTCTCTCCATCATAAGAGAGAAACGAAGTTCCCTGGAGGAATTAAGATGATTTGGTTTAGGAACACCACAAATCAACTGTTTGTGATTTCTAAAGATTCTACTGTGATCTCCAAGTAATTATCATGGATCCAGGTATTTATACAATTGTTAAAAGTTTTGATAATCTAGTATAACATGATAAGAAATATGAGGAACCTAAGAGTAAGAAAAAATCTAACACCCTAGCACCACCCTCCTCTCTATTAGCTAATAAAATAGAAATTATTTTTTTGGTTATTATTAATTATACTACTAGATTATGTTATTTTAGTTTATCCTTTCTTTGTATCATCAACTATACAAGTCTATGTACTCTTCTCATATAATCAATGAAGTATTCTCCAATTTGTTCCTTTTCTTAGTATCATAAGTCTATGCATACTTAGCTTATGTTTTTCTCTAGCTTTTCGATAGCTGATATCTCAACAACCTCAAACCCAGAAAATGATGACAACACTGGCAATTCTTCAACACAAATAGTTGATCCATCACAAAACCCAAACAGTCCTTATTATCTTCATCATAGTGAAAACCCAAGATCAGTTCTTGTATCACCAACTTTCAATGGAGGCAATTACTACAACTAGAGCAAGGCCACGAAGTACGCTTTATCTTCCAAGAACAAGATCAGGTTCATCAATGACAACCTTCCTCAACTTGTAGAAATTGACCTTCTATATGATTATTAGGAAAGATGCAACAACATAGTTGTATCTTGGATCACCTACACTCTTTCTCCCAAATTTCATAAAGCACCCTTTGTATTGATTGTGCTAGAGAACTCTGGTCAAACCTGCAAGATAGATTCACCAAAGACAACCACTTCTAAATGTTAGACATCCTTCAAGAAATCCATTCTATTGACAAGGTGAATTTATTTTGGCAGTGGTGAGATAAGTAAAAGTAGTAGTAACATGAACATTCTTATTATAAAGAAAAGTTTGAGGGGTTTGCTCTCTACCATTTTGTGCATATTATTAATAGACTACCTACCTCTATCCTCCATAATAAATCTCTTTTTTTACTCACCTCCAACCTTTCTTGACCTTAAGGTTTTTGGTTGCCTATCTTATGTTACTACCTTAAACACAAAATAGAAATAAACTTGACCTCGAGCTAGGAAGTGCTTGTTTTAGGTTTTCAGCATGGAACAAAAGGTTATGTTTTATACGACTTACAAATCCAAGCCACCTTTGTTTATAGGAATGTTATATTTTATAAGTCGGTTTTTCCTTATGTTTTTGCTATGTATATTCATATGACAGATCATGCCACAAAATCTCATAATTTTGACTCTATTTTTCTATTTGACCAATCTTTTCATATTCCTAAAACCACTAACCATATTCTTATTGTCCAACCATCCACATCTAATAAGTTTATCCCAAATTTTGAACCTACCATTCAATCACCTGAACCACAACCTTTAAGAAAATTTGATAGAATAAAGAAATTTCCATCATATCTTAAAAAATTTTATTGTAATGCTACATCATCATCTCATTTGCATTCTGAACATATTGTGTATCCTTTATCATCTATTTTGTCATACTCTAAAATATCACTATCTCATCTACATTTCACCATGTTTATTTTTGCCTATGATGAACCAAGTACTTATATTTAGGCTATCAAACATGATCATTAGGTCAAGGCTATAAATTTTGAAATTAAAGCATTAAATAAAAATGCTACATGGATTACCACTTATCTACCTGCAAGTAAAACACCCATTGGATGAAAATGGGTGTATAAGAAGATTAAATACAAGGTTTGTGGAAGTATTGAAAGACATAAGGCATGCTTAGTTGCCAAAGGATTCAATCAAGTTGAAGGCATTGATTTTTTTTATACTTATTCTTATGTTGCTAGACTAACACCATCAGACTTCTTCTTGTTATTGCTTCAGCACATGCTAACGCTTACATCAAATAGATTGCATAATGCTTTCCTACATGACAACCTAGAAGAAGAAGTTTATATGCACTTACCTTTAGGACTCACTCTATCTCAACCACATAAAGTTTATCATCTACTCAAATCCATTTATGGGTTAAAACAATTAAGTAGACAATGATTTTCAAGCCTTTCTACTTCTCCTTTCTAAACAATTTTCTCAATCTACATCGGATTCTTCTTTGTGTATCAAACATTTTAATCACTCACTTACTACTTTATTAGTCTATGTGGATGATCTTATCCTTATAGGAAATGATTTGGAGGAATTACTGCTATTAAGTTGATTTAAATAACATGTTCAAAATTAAGTTCTTGATCACTTAAAATATTTCATTAGCCTTGAAATTGATATAAAGCTAGCATTCATATATGTCAAAGAAAATATGCATTAGACATCCTATCATAATATGATTTACTTGCATCAAAACATGTTTCCACACCTATGACTAAGGGAACTTTATTGGCCTAAGAAGGAGGCATACCTCTTGCTGACCCTACTGCATATAGGAGATTGATAGGTAAGCTTGTATTTAACAACTATTAGGCCTAATATTTGTTTTTGATGCAACAATTAAATCAATTTATGCAAAATCTGACATCACTACACCATGCGACTTTTATTTGTGCCTTGAGATATATAAAAAATTCTCATGCACAAGGATTATTCTTTTCCAGCTCCTATCCTCTTCAAATATAAGCTTTTAGAGATTCAAATTGGGCAAGTTTCCTAGACTATCACAAATCTATTATTGGCTATTGTATACAGTTGTATCTTAGAAATAAAAGAAACAATCAACTATCTTACGATCATTACCAGAAGCAGAGCATAGAGCTTTAGCCTCCATTGTTTGTGAAATTCAGTGACTCACTTGTTTGCTTACAAACTTGATAGCTAGTAAGCTGGTCATATTGCTTCAAATTCTTCATTTAATAAGTGAACAAAGCATATAGATTTGGATTGTCACATAGTTCATGAAAAGTTTCAAACCCCATTCTTATGTTTATTGTCATATTGTTGAATAATTAAGTCATAATTTATTAGTTGATTATATCATTAACTATTTCTTTATTTTATATTTAGGTTACGAGGAACTTCTCATGAATCCAATTATTTTTGTTGCTTCCGTTATTGCTGTTGGGTTGGTCGTAGGGTTTGTTTCTATTGGACCAGGGTTGGTCCTGCAAGCTATAGAAAGGATTGCACGACAACCAAAGACAAAAAAAATACAGAATACGACTACTTTATTGCTTTGAGTTTTATGAAAGTTTTAACACTTTACAGGCTTGTTGTATTAATAGAGCTTTTATTTGCTAATCTTTTGTTTAATTTAAAAACAAAAAAAATAGAAAAAAAATATATCCTTTTTCTGTAGATTTGTTTTGTCAATTAAGAATATGCTCTCACCAATTTGAGAAGAGATGTTATTTTTTATATTATATTATATTATTTTTTTTTATCAAATTTTATATTAAAATCAATTAGTAATAAATGAGATTGTGGTATAAATATATAAGCTGCTTCCTATTCCTATTCCCACATTGGATACATGACTTTTCACTGTTTTGGTTTCTCTTTTGTATCATTAGCTATATAAGTTTATGTACTATTCTTATATAATCAATGAAGTATTATCCAATTTATTTCTTTTCTTGCTGTCATAATACTCTTCCTTCTCCCAACACCAACACCAGGTCGGTCCAATTCTTTTGCTCCTTATCACTACGAATGTTGTCTTTTCTCTCAATAGATGCAAAGACATACACACGTATATCTTATGTATATTTTTTACTGAATAAAGACTCATTATAATTTATTGTAACTTTTTCTAATTATATTTATATTTTTCTCTTTCCCACACAATTATATATTTCCTATATTGAAGAAGATTGAAAGGTTATTATTATAATTAATTTTAATTAAAAAAATTATTCAGAGTAATATTTTATAATTATTTTATATTATTATTGTTCTGTTCTCACAAAACTCTCTCTTTCTCTCTTCTTTTTCTGTATTTTCTGTTCTCTCTTATCCCGCCTGCTCCTTCTTCTTGAATCCTTATTTATAGGCTTGCTACGTTCCCATCCCACTTGCATGGCCCGCTGCCCCATGAGATGTATGTCAGAAAGGAAATTTCGCAATAGGTGACTTTTCTGACATGCGGCGGCGCCCTGCTCTCCTTCCTCTGACAAATGTCCCTTCTGTCACATCAGCTTGAATTGACGTTTTCTCCCAGGTACCCGTCATTGCTACATCTGTTGGTCGTCTTGACCGGCCGCCATGTAATCATCTAGGAGTCGGTCGGTCATGGCCGGCACGTACACAGCCCCTTAAGTTTTGTTCATAACCGAAACTTAAATCAGAGCGGCCGTGACTGCTTCATCTCTGACCGACTATCTTGAATCGCTTGGACTTCCGAATGCTCGCCTTGGAACATTTCGAATTTGGGCCCTTCGCGCTTCTCCCACTAAGGGGTCATTTATTGTGCGTCGTTTCTCCTTCCCGAGGTTTTAATGATTGATTTGATCATTAAATGCGTTTTTAAGCCTCTATACTCTCTTCTCTGTGCTGCTTCTTACCATCCCTATTCTCCTCTCTGCGCTGCTTCTTACCATTCCTATTCCCTTCTTCCTTCGTTCAGGTTTAGTGACTTTCATCGTTCTCTACAGTTTTAACTTCCATCTTTCTGACGCCATGGATGCTTATATGAGTAAGTTTCTGCTCTTTACTTTTTATTGCAGTACTTTTGCTGTTTTCTTTCTTCCCTCAGCATTTCTTCGTCTAGGTTTTCCTCTTTATCTTCCTTTCCTTTTCTTCCATTCTTGTTGGTTGGGTCTGAAACTGACCCTACCTTCCCATTTTCGCAGGAGGTCCTTCCCCAGGTGAAGCCGGTTTTTCTCAGGAAAACCGGCCCTCCTCTAGAGTTGTCTCGGGGGCCGACTCCTCGTCTTCGGATAGCCTTCTTCGTTCGTCAAGTTCTGGGGAGGTCTTTCCGTTTGAAATATGGTATCGAGATAATTCCGAGGACGACGTCTCTGAAGATCCCTATTCTTGGGTTGAGGATGAAGTGAAGGGGACCTATTCCCAGTACACCCAAGGGAGTCTCCTTCTGGGGTTAATAAAGAAACATCTCCGTCCCGGTCCTTGGCGAGTGAGGCTTCGCCATTGCCAGCCGGAGGAAACCGTTAACACGCGGCCGTCCTCTGATGACTTCCCTTTCTTCTACGCTTATGAGCCAGTTTTTTCCAAACTGGGCTTGAAACTTCCCTTTACTACCTTCGAACAGTTGGTTCTGAAGGCTCTCAATGTAACCCCTTCTCAACTTCATCCCAATAGTTGGGCGTTCGTTAGAGCCTTCGAGCTTCTATGCGAAGATTTGGGACAAGCACCGTCCTTAGGAGTTCTCTTCTGGTATTTCCGGGTTAAGAAGGCTCCTAAAGTTGGTTGGATGTCCCTGAGTAGTCGGCCAAGGCAGAAGCTACTGAAGCCTTTTCTGGAGAGCTTCAAAACTTTTAAGGACAAGTTTTTCAAGGTTTGTCCGGGCAAAGCCAGCCCAAGCCTCATGTTTGATTCCTCGGGGGTGCCTCTCTTCCCTTTATACTGGACCTCACAACCGGCCGTGTCCATAACAGTGGCTCAAAAGGACCTCGAAAAGTGGGAAAAGGAGTTTATTTCCAGACTCGAGACACTTCCACGTCTCTTCTGCTCCGAGCTTATCAGGGGATCAGGTCGGCCTCTCCTTTCGCTTCATAACTATTTTTCTTAAATTTCCTAACAATCGTCTTGATTCTTTGTAGGTTTTTCAGTAAAGCTGTTGAAAGATTTGAAGCAAAGTATGCCGGTGGAAGATGAAGGAGCCAGCGCGGCCGCTGACATTCCTCAGGCTGTCATGCCTGTTCAAGAAATTCCTGCCCAAAAATCTCCTAGCTCGGCGCGTTCGGAGGCGACGGCTTGGTCGGTCGAGGAGCCAATAGCAGAAGAAGCCAGACGCCCGGAGAAGCATCCTCGAACCGACGGAAGCGATTCTGAAAGCGGCTTGGGTCGGCTGTCACACTCCATCTGGTCCAGGTCCAAGTTTATTACTGAAGCTGTTGACCAGAACGTGCTGACTCCTGCTGAAGGTTCCTTGGTGGACCGGTTAGGGATTTCTGGAACCTTGGACACTATTCAACGCTTAGCTGGTTGCACTGCCATTCTTGCTCGGGCGGCTGAAGTGCAGTTTGGTCCTATGGCCGACCGTTTGGCTCAAGTCGACGAGGAGAAACAAGTTTGGGATCAAACTCGTGCAGAGTATGAAAACCAACTTGGTTTTTTGAAAGACAATCTGCAGCGCTCGTCTGAGCAATACACTCAAGACCGGGCCGAATGGTCTGCTAGGCAAGAAGTGTTGTCAGCTGAAGCTGAAGGTGCCAAGGCAAAGATATCTTCTTTGGAGTCTGAGATGGCCGCTCTTCGGATCAAGGTGGCTTCCCAAGAAGAAGAGTTGAAGGTTAAAGACGCCACTCTTGCTCACCGGAATGCGGTCATGGTGAAGCAGTATGAATACGGTTTCCATCATGCCCTTGCGCAAACCAAGATTATCCATCCGGATTTGGACCTTTCGGGAACCGACCCATATAAGGAGATTGTGAATGGCGAGATAGTCGATGTGCCATAACTTTGTAATTTTTCTTTCTTTTAAATGAAGAACTAAGTATTTTGCCAAGAGCTTTTTATTTGTTTCGGCCCTTTATTTCTGTCGGATTTTATGTATTAGAATGATATTTACTCGTTTTTCGCAATAAGTAATTAGGAAACTTACTGTATCGTTCGTTGGCCGGTCACCCTTTGGGCTTTATTTCCGAGTCGCGCCCCCGGACTAGTCTTTTTATGACCGACCGTTATCGGGCTTGTTATTTTTGAGTCGCGCCCCCGGACTAGTCTTTTTATGACCGACCGTTATCGGGCTTGTTATTTCCGAGTCGCGCCCCCGGACTAGTCTTTTATGACCAATGGCCTCCGGGCTTGTTATTTTCGAGTCGCGCCCCCGGACTAGTCTTTTTATGACCGACCGTTATCGGGCTTGTTATTTCCGAGTCGCGCCCCCGGACTAGTCTTTTTATGACCGAACGTTATTGGGCTTGTTATTTTCGAGTCGCGCCCTCGGACTAGTCTTTTTATGACCGACCGTTATCGGGCTTGTTATTTGAGAGTCTTTGAAGTAAACTTTTCCTTTGATTGAAGCAAATTACATATTTTTCTAACTGTAATACATGCGTAAAGAGGCGGCGTTCCATGTCCGTGGTAGTGCTTTCTTCTCTAGATTCTCCAGCTTGTAAGCCCCTGGTCCTGCTTGGCCTGTGACTCTAAATGGTCCTTCCCACAGGGGTGTGAGTTTGTTCTTGTTGGTTGTCATTGTAAGTTTTTTCAGGACTAAATCCCCTTCTTTGAAACTTCTTGGAATTACCTTCTGATTGTATCTTCGTGCTGCTCTTGTTTTGACGGCATACTCTTTGATGTGAGCTATTTCTCTTATTTCCTGGATCAAGTCTAAGTTTGCTCTCAGCTCTTCCTCGTTCCTGCTTGGTTCGAATAGGACTGTTCTAGGGGAGGGTTCCCCGATTTCGACCGGAATCATTGCCTCTGTTCCGAACGTGAGACGGAAAGGGGTTTCATTTGTCGAGGAGTGTGGGGTGTGTTGTTGATTCAGATAATAGCATAAGAACACACAACTAAAATAAAAGATGAGAAAAACACACTACCCAGTGGCAAAGAATGTAATTTACTAATAAAGTAATTACAACAAAAGAACAAGGAAACAATTTGGGAATTTTCTCCCACACTGCTGGGACACTCTTTGTTATTTTTCTCTCGGTGGTGTGTCTTTCCTACTGCCTACGCTCCCCTTATATAAGGGAAGGAAACCGCGTGAGTGAAGGAGAAAACGCGTAACGGAAGAAGAATTAAAAAGAAAAAAAAAAAAAAAAAAACGGTGGCCGTTTTATTGACAATAAAAACGGTGGCCATTTTTTATTGGCTTTTCAACAATCTCCCACTTGAAGATTTTGATTAGATTAATCAAATCTTCACACCTTTATTCTTTATCCTTTGCCATACATGTAGCTTACTTTTACGATGACCACAGTAGGATCGACTCCATGCGAACTTGTCAATGCTAACTGGCTTTGTCATAACATCTGCTAGGTTCTCATCAAATAGTGAATCTTTTGCATATCCACACTTCCTTCTTCCACCACTTCTCGAACAAAGTGATATCTTATGGCTATGTGCTTTGTCCCGGAATGAAAGGCTGGATTCCTTGCAATGTGTAAGGCACTCGACTTGTCACAATACACAACAATTTGTTCTTGCTTGTGCCCGAGTTCCTCCATTACCTTTTTAATCCAAATAGCTTCCTTACATGCACTGGGTGTCTGCCATGTACTCAGCTTACATAGTAAACAGAGCTATAACATCCTGTAACTTGGATAACCAACTTACTGCCCCTCCCGCAATTGTAAATACATAGCCCGTTAGTAGATTTTCTTTTATCCACATCACCAAAATCTGAATCGACATAACCTCGACAAGTAGTTACGATCCTCCGTAACATAAAGCAACACCTGAGGTCCCTTTGATATATCTAAGGATCCTCTTAATAGCATTCCAATGTTCTCCACCAGGATTTCCCATGAATTTACTAACCACTCCCCTTTGCTTGTGCAAAGTCCGGTCTTGTACAAATCATGGCATACATAAGGCTTCCCACCGCCGATGATGCATACGATTCTCGAGACATCTCCATCCTCTCTTCTTCACTGCTAGGGCTCATCTTGGAGGATAACTTGAAGTTAGTAGGAAGAGGGGTAGAAATTGGCTTACAATCTTGCATGTTGAAGCGCCGCAAGATTTTCAGTAAGTAATTCTTCTGAGAAAGCCAAACCTTCCTATCTTTTCTGTCTCGGTGAATTTGCATCCCTAAAATCTTGTTTGCAGGTCCCAAATCCTTCATATCAAATTCCTTAGCCAATTGTGTCTTTAATTCTTGGATTTGATCTTTGTTGGGGCCTACCACCAACATGTCATCCACATACTGATAAGCAGAATAACAAAATCAGTATTACCAAACCTATTGTAATAAGTACAATGGTCTGAGCTCGAGTCTATTGTAACCAAGGCTAATAATGAAGGAATCAAATCTCTTGTACCAACACCTGGCGCCTGCTTTAGGCCGTCAGAGATTTGGTCAACCTGCAAACCAAGTTTTCTTGTGTTTTAAAACCTTCCTTGGAGCATATAAATTTCCTCTTCAAGTTCTCCATGAAGAAAAAGCAGTCTTTACATCTAATTGCTCAAGATGTAAATCAAATACAAACACATAGCTAGAACAATTCTGATTGTCGTCATCCCGACAACCTGGTGAGAATATCTCATTGAAGTCAATACCTTCTTTTTTGAGCATATCCCTTTAGTACCAATCTAGCACGATATCTTTCCACTTGATCATTGCCATCTCGCTTGATCTTATAGACCCATTTACAGTAGATGGCTTTCAGGCCCTTTGGAAGTTCCACAAGATTCCATGTCTTGTTCTGTGAAGAGCCTCAATTTCTTCCTGCATTGCGATCATCAAAGAGAAGCATCTGAACCACTCACAGCCTCTGAAAAGTTGAAGGTTCTCCTTCTTCATTTAGAAGACAATACGCATCATGACTAGTCATCACATATTTTGAATGCCAAGATGGTTTGCTCCTTTCTCGTGTTGATCGTCGGAGTTCTCCATTGCCAACCTCATTTGGCTCCTGTTCTTCATGCTGCCCTTCTAACTCAGAGGAAACTTCTGAAGTCTTCTTCTCAATTGGCACTGTGTAACCTTGTCCTCTATCAAGCTGTTATTTGTCTGCTCATTTTGCGGTTCATTTTACTGCAAAGACTACATTCACTGCTAACAATAACCTTGTGGGCGGTGGGATCCCATGGCGATACCCCTTCACATTGTCAGCATAGCCCAAGAAGATACATTTCCTGGATTTTGGATCCAGCTTTGTTCTTTCTTGTGAGTTGTACATTACGTACACAGGACAGCCAAAAACCCGTAAGGATGAATAATCAGCCGGTTTACCATTCCACACCTCCGTTGGTGTACTCGAACCAATTCTTTGTTGATGGAGATCGATTTATTACATAACAGGCAGTTTTTTTGCTTCTGCCCAGAAAAGACTTGGCCACTCCTGCTGTTTGCAACATAGCTCTTGTTCTTTCCAGGAGAGTTCTATTCATCCGCTCTGCTACACCATTCTGCTTTGAGGTGTATGTGGGACAGAAAATTGTCGACAATACCCTGCTTTGCTTGCGAGAATGCTAAAAATTCTCCATCTACATATTCTCCTCCGTTATCTGTCCTCAAGCACTTAATTTTCCTCCCAGTCTCAAGTTCTACTTGTGCTTTGAATTCCTTGAACTGAGAAAATACACTTGACTTCGTTTTGATAGGGTACACCCACAATCTCTCTGGAGTAATCATCGATAAACGATACAAAATATTTTGCTCCTCCTAGGGATAATCTGGGTGATTCCCACACATCTGAATGAATCAAGTCTAATTTGTGTTTACTCTGGTAGTCGTCTTAGCAAACTTCAATTTGTGTTGCTTACTTATCACACAGTGTTCACAGAAGGGTAAACTTACTTCTTTAAGCCCAGGTAAGTGATTACGTTCATGAGAATTTTTTAGACCACGTTCGACATATGACCAAGTCTGCAATGCTACATAAATGTCACATCTTCACTGACTTGGTGCTGCAACTGATGCATTAAGCTTCTTGCAACGTATCTCCAGCCAGCATATACAAATTTGCCAAGATCTTCTTAGCCTTCATGACTACCAAGTTCCCCCTCACCACCTTTAAGATTTCATCTTCAACATGGATCTTACATCCGAGATCATCTAATTGCCACATGGACAGTAGATTCTTCTTCAAGTCCTTCACATGTCGTACCCTTGAATTGTGCGAACAGTACCATCATACATTTTTATTTTGACAGTACCTACTCAGCAATCTCAAGGCATGGTTGTTTCCCATGAACACGGATCCACACGAGATAGGCTCATAAGTGTGAAACCAATCTCGATCGTGAGTCATGTGCCAAGTTGCACCTGAATCCATTATCCATTTATCATGAAACTCCCTTTTACTGTTAGAACTCATTACTGTATCACTCACCAGAATGTCTCCATCTTCTAAGGTATTTGCAACAATACCTTGTGAAGATGATTCTTCAGAGTTCTTTGGTTCATTCTTCCTCTTCCAACACTCTTTCTTCGTGTGCCCTTTCTTGCCACAATAGTAGCATTTGAAATTCTTCTTGCTTCGAGAGTTTGACCTATAATGATTTTGACTCCCACTTGAGCCACGTTCAGTTGATCTTCCTCTCATCATTGTTAAAAACACTGCTTGTTTGGAACTTTCCACTTTGCTCATCCTTCTGGATTCTTCTTCAAGAATAGCTCCAGCGACGTCCTCAAAGTGTAATTTCCCATCAATATTATTATTTGTAATATTGATGATGAGTTGATCATCTGAGTCAGGTAAACTCTGAAGTAGAAGCTCCGCGTTCATTTTCAACTATATTGAAATCTGCTGCTGATAATTGGGCAAACAAGGTGTTCAACTGGTTGATGTGGTCCGTCAAATGATATGGACTCACTCATCCGAAGAGTATAGAGTTTTCTCTTCAAGAATATTCTTGTGTGAAGTGATTTTACCTCATATAGTTTGATGAGGGTATCCCAAATCTCCTTCGCTGTATTCTTTTTCGCCACACTTTGGATAGAACTGAATCCGCCATTGCTAAGTGCAAATTTGCAATAGCATTGTCATTGATTTCTTTCCACCGCTGGTCCGTGTGAGTAGCGGTTCTTCCTTCAATTGCCTCTATGCAATTGTCTCTCCTCAGAATGGCCTTCATCTTTAATTTCCACAATGAGAAATTACTCCCATTGAACTTCTCTATCTCATATTTCGTTGTCATGGTTTTAAACCGACTTATGCAACCTTCACTTATGAATAGTATTGCCTCTTTGGAACGACAAAGGTAGGCCCAGTGAACAAGTTCACACTACCACACTCGATAACAAGAATAACTCTTTTCGATGTGGAAGATCGGATTAAGCGCAACCACAGGCATACTAAGAATTTTCTCAACACTATTCTAGTGACTATAGCGTGAACAACCGACCGACTACGATACCACTTGTTGTTGATTCGGATAATAGCATAAGAACACACAACTAAAATAAAAGATGAGAAAAACACACTACCTAGTGGCAAAGAATGTAATTTACTAATAAAGTAATTACAACAAAAGAACAAGGAAACAATTTGGGAATTTTCTCCCCACAATTTCTTTGGGACACTCTTTGTTATTTTTCTCTCGGTGGTGTGTCTTTCCTACTGCCTACGCTCCCCTTATATAAGGGAAGGAAACCGCGTAAGTGAAGGAGAAAACGCGTAACGGAAGAAGAATTAAAAAAAAAAAACGGTGGCGGTTTTATTGACAATAAAAAACGGTGGCGTTTTATTGACAATAAAAACGGTGGCGGTTTTATTGACAATAAAAACGGTGGCCGTTTTATTGACAATAAAAACGGTGGCCGTTTTTTATTGGCTTTTCAACAGGGGGGTGTGGTAAGACCATAGGACTTGGGGTAATTCTTCAGCCCATCTTCCTTTTGCCTCTTCCAGTCTCTTTCGTAACCCTCTTAAGATCACTTTGTTGGCCGCCTCTGCTTGGCCGTTGGATTGAGGATGCTCGACCGACGTAAAAACCTGCTTGATTTTTAACTCTTGACAGAACTTCGGCCGTGGCTTTGGGCGCAAATTGCGTTCCATTGTCGGAGACTATTTCAGCTGGTATCTTAGAACCTGCATACAATCTTCTTCGAGTAAAACTTTTGATCCTTTCGACCGTGATTGTTGCGACCGACTCAGCTTCTATCCACTTCAGTAAAATAGTCTCTTTGCCACAATCGGGAATTTTACTTGTCCGGGCCGGAGGAAATGGTCCTAATATGTCTACTCCCCATTTGACGAAAGGCCGGGGGGGGGGCATTACATAGTGTAAGTTCTCGGTGGCGCTTTACATCCTTGGTGAATCTTTGGCATTTGTCACACTTCTTTACGTACTCCATACAATTTTTTTTTCAAAGTAGGCCAATAGTATCCTGGCTGCTATTTTGCTTGCTTGTACGCCCTTCCACCTATATGAGTTCCGCATATTCCTTCGTGTACTTCTTTCAAGACATAAGGTGAGTCTTCCTCGTCCAAGCACTTGAGGAGAGGGAAAGAGAAACCCCTCCTATAGAGTTGTTGTCCTAGGACGGTGTACTTAGCAGCCTCTCTTGCTATTTGAAACGCCTTTTTTGGGTCGTCCGGGCTGGTTCCCCCTTGAAGATAATTAAAAAGGGGTGTCATCCATGTCGATTTGTTGCTGATGCTTACGACCTCTTGCCGCTCTATGGCGGGTGTATGTAGTTTCTCGTGAATGACTGTCTTCTGCTGCCCTCTTTTCTGAGTACTGGCGAGTTTTGCCAATAGGTCGGCCCTTTCGTTTTGTTCCCTAGGGACGTGTTGGAGGGTGAACTTGTCAAACGAAGAGGCTGTGGCGGCCGCCCGTTCGCAATACTTTGCTAGTTGAGGATCCTTCGTTTGATAGTCCCCATTGACCTGCCTAGTGACCAACTTCGAATCGCTTTTTGCCGTGAGTCTCCTTACTCCTATTTCTTTGGCAAGCTTCATTCCTGCCAATAACGCTTCGTATTCCGCCTGATTGTTGCTTGCTTTGAACTCGAAATGCAATGATTGTTCAATGAATGCCCCTGTTGGTCCCTCTAGTATTACCCCAGCGCCGCTTCCTGCTCGATTAGACGACCCATCAACGGAGAGGAACCACTCCCCTTCTTCATCCTTGTTTGCGGCCGGCGTCATCTCGACTAGGAAATCCTCCAGCGCCTGGGCTTTAACTTGTGCCCGACTTTCGAATGTTATGTCAAATTCTGATAACTGTATGCTCCAAGCTACCAGCCGTCCAGCCAAATCGGGTTTTCCCAAGATTTTCCGGATGGGTAGGTCTGTTTTCACAATTATCTCAAAGTTTTGGAAGTATGGTCTCAACCTTCGGGAGGTCGTTACCAAAGTTAGTGCGGCTTTTTCCATCCTCGAGTATCGAGTCTCGGGGTCTTGTAGTACCTTGCTCACGAAGTAAATCGGCCGTTGTTCTCCTTCTCGCTCCTGTATTAGGACAGAGCTAATGGCCTTTTCAGAAGTTGATATGTAAAGGTGAAGAGGAGTACCTGGGGTTGGTCGCGTCAAGATAGGGGAGCTGACAACGTTGCCTTCAAGTGCTGGAATGCTTCTTCACATTCATCTGTCCATGCGAACCTTCCCTTCTTTAGTGCTCCGAATATCGGCAAGGCTGTTTCCGCCGATCTGGGGATAAATCGGGATAGGGCGGCCATCTTTCCTGTGAGTTGGTGAACTTCTTTAAGGTTTCGCGGGCTCCTCATGTCGATTATGGCTTGACACTTGTCGGGGTTTGCCTCAATCTCCCGCTCTGTCAACATAAATCCCAGAAATTTTCCCGCCTTTACTCCAAAAGAGCATTTCTCTGGGTTCAACCTTAGTTGATTTCTTCTCAATATGGCAAAAACTTGCTCTAGTGTATGAAAGTGTGTTTCGGTTTGGGACGACTTAACCACCATATCATCAACATATACTTCCATATCCTTCCCGATTATCTCTTTGAAAACCTTATCCATTAGGCGCTGGTAGGTAGCCCCTACGTTCTTCAGTCCAAACGGCATGACTTTGTAACAGAAAGCCCCTGCTTCGGTTATGAAAGCGGTTTTTTCTTCATCGTCCGGGTGCATCCGGATTTGGTTGTATCCAGAGTACGCGTCCATAAAGCTCAGAAAGGCTTGCCCGGACACCCCATCTACCAGTCGGTCAATGCTTGGTAGCGGATAAGGGTCTTTTGGGCAAGCTTTATTGAGGTCGGTATAATCAGTACACATCCTCCACCGGCCGTTTGCCTTTCTCACCATTACCACGTTAGCCAACTAAGTAGGGCATTGGACTTCTCTTATAAAGCCAGCTGCTAGTAGTTTTCCCACTTCTTCTTTGACGGCCGCTCTTTTCTCCTCCCCTTGCTTCCTTTTTTTCTGGGTTATTGGTTTTGATCCAGGCTTAACCGATAGCTGGTGACACATGAATCGTGGGTCGAGTCCTGGCATATCCTTCGCCGTCCATGCGAAGACGTCAATATTCCTTTGCAGGGTTGACACTAGCATCTTCTCTTCTTTCTCATTCAGCGTGGTGCCGATGTGGGTTGCTTGGTCGGCCGTAATCCCAATTTGTACCTTCTTAAGGTTCCCTACTGGGTGGGTCCTCTATCTTCTGAGAAATGACGTGGATCAAGGTCTATATCCAGTACGTTTACTTTATCTTTCTGAGCTGCCAATTCTATTCTCATGCTATCTTCGTAACATTTTCTAGCCGCCGTTATGTCTGCCCAAACGGTTGCTACAGTCCGACCGACGGGGAACTTCATGCAGAGATAAAAAGTAGATACTACGGCCTCCAATCTGTTTAGGGCCGGCCGTCCTATGATGATATTGTAGGATGCTTCGCTGTTTACTACCGTATAGGTTACGGGTATCGTTTTTGCTCCGTGTATGTCTCCGAATGTTGTTTCGACCTCGACCGTTCCCATTATAGGAACGCGTTCCCCCGCAAAACCGTAAAGGACGCCTTCGCATTTTTCCAGGTTTCTTATTCCCAGCTTTTGCGCCATTACCCAATACAGGATGTTGGCCGAGCTTCCCTGATCCACCAATACTCTTTCAACCTTGTATTGTCTTGCTGTAACCGATATGACCATGGGCTCGTCGTTTCCCTTGCCCTGCCTTTTGCAATCTTCGTTTGTAAAGACGATGGTTGGTGACATCGTCCGTTTTTCCAACGGAGTTACATTGGCCCTGGTTAACACGGCTTGGACCATACCTCTCGGTCGGCCGTACGATGAGGGGTATGTTCGTGCTCCCCCGGCTATGGTCGAAATGACCCCTTTGTGGAAAGTCGGGCTATTTGGCCTCGACCGACTTCGCCTTCGGTCTTGGCTTCCTTCTCCTTGTGCCCATTGCCTTTGCGTATTCACATATTGATTCAACCTTCCTCCTTGGACGAGCCGCTCTATCTGAGTCTTCAGGGTCCAGCATGCTTCTGTGGAATGTCCCATGGTGCGATGGAACTCACACCACTCGGACTGATTGTTTCCCATTGTTCTTCCTTTTGACGACGGGGGAAACCGTAGTAACCGAGTGTGGCATATTTCCCGTAGTATTTGAGTCCTTTTTTCGTTCAAGGGAGTGAAGTGTTTGTCTTTATGTGTTGTCTCCATTCGCCTCGATGTTTCTGCCTTAGGTATCGTCGCTCTTCCCTCGTTCTTTCGGTTTTGCTCTTCCGCCAGCCGTTCTGCTTGATCCTCCTCTACTTCTATATGTTTTTCTGCTCGGGTTCTTATTTCAGCCATACTGCTTGGTCGTTTTAGAGCCAAAGAGTCACTGAACGGGCTTACTCTTAGTCCCTTCTGGAAAGCTTTGATGAAGAATTTTTGATCGGGGTCGTTTACTCGCACGATCGCGGTGTTGAACCGTGCCAGGTAGCTCTTAAGGCTCTCCTCTCTTCCCTGCTTTACGTCGAACAAGTCGGCCACCTCGAGTTGCTTCTTCTTACTTGCTGCGAACTGGGAAGTGAAGACCTCGGCAAGGTCGTTAAACGTCTGGATTGTCCTTGGTGGCAACGTCGCCATCCACTGCATTGCTACGCCTCTCAGCGTTCCAGGGAATGGGGCGGCTTAACTGTCATCCCGCCCGCTTATGTACATCGTGCTCGAAGGCTTGCGGATGAGCACGGGGATCCAGGATCCATCGAAGGGTTCGACCGATTTCTCTGAAATTAGGAGAAACCCTTGTGTCATCTATTTCTTGAGTGAACGGTTGTCCCCAGAAACTCGAGGGAGTCTCTTGTTGGACAAGATTCTCTCTTCGAGCTCCTTTTATGGCCTCAGCTACCTGCTGGGCTCTTACGCTCTTTCTTGGGCCATGAGGGCCTCCAGACATATCTCTCTCGCCATTGAATCTTCTCTCGCCTCCTCGCTTTGAGATTGCAAATCGTTTGCGAGCTTGCAGTGAAGCCACTTGGTATGAAGCGACCTCACGGAAAGCATATTCGTCTCCTCCGTTAGTTGAACTAGCTTGGTTTTTTACAGTCACGGGCATATTTGTTTCTTTCTTGTGAGACTCTTTGTTTAGTTTTTGTGGGTGGGATGAGTTTACACCGCCCCGGTGAAGCCTAATTACATTCTCATAAACTCTCTCTTTTTCTCTCTTTACTATTCTTCTTTTCGTATTTTTACATTCTCTCTGATCCCTTTTGCTCCCCTTCTTCTTGAATCCTTATTTATAGGCTTGCTTCACGTTCAATCCCACTTGCATGGCCCCGCCCCCATGAGATGTGTGTCGGAAAGGAAACTTATGATAGGTGACTTTTCCGACATGCTACGCGCCTCTTTCCTTTCTTTGACAAATGCCCTTCATCACATCGAACAATTGACGTTTTCTCCCGCTGCATCATTCTACATCTTGCTGGTGCCTCGACCGACCGCCACGTAATCATCCCAGAAATTTATTTGGTCCACAAGACGCATAATTATTATGTTTTTTAATTAAATATGATGCCACATCAAAGATTTTTTTAATAATTATTTTTATTAGACTTTTTTTACAAATTGAATATACAATATAAAGAGTGATCTAATATATTTGTTTATGTAAATATTCTTGAATGTGCATATAATATTATGATTTTTTTTTTTAAATTGGTGTTGATACAATATTAATAGACAAGAATTTATTTGATATAAAATTGGATAAGAAAGTAAAGTAGGAAGGGGAAAGATAAAAAACAAACCTTTTTTTATACAGCTTATGTGCTTTACAATTTTTATATTCTTCATTTTCTTCTATTTTCTCTTTTATTTTTTTCTTTCATATCTCTTAAACAAACAAAATGTTATTGCATTTATTTTTGGTACATAACAAAAGTAACACGTTATTTATTATTCGAGACCAATAATAATTTATAAATTTTTTTAATTCATTTAAAGGTCTTTTAAAAACAAAAATATAAAAAATTTATACAAAAAACAAAACAGAAAATATTTTAAATACAATAAATCTAAAAGTACAACAGATTTGATATCGATATATTAATGTTAGAAAAAGACAAACTCTTTGGCTCATTAACCTTGATTGGAAATTAATGTTCCAGTAAAGAAAAAAAATTAAATTATTTTATAATGGAGACTAAAAGTAATTTAGAAGATTTTTTTCCTTAACCCATAAAAAAATACTTTTTTAGAATAAAAAGTTGAATACTTGTACAAAAGTTAAAATGAGGAAAAAGTCAAAACCAGCAATATTTTGAATGCAAAAAGTTTAACAATGTAACATACCCAAGGTAAAACAATTGAAGGAGGAAAAGAGAATAGATGTATTTTACATGCTTTTATTTTTGTTTAATAAAATAAAACTTTTTCATTTGACAAAACATAAAGAATGTAAGTTTATTTTCCCTACTGAAAATAATACCAAATAACATAAGTCAAACTCGTCTACTCTTTTACTTTTTTATTTTTATTTTTGTATAATTCTTTTATAATAACATTAATATCAAACAATCCGTGAATGACATGGGACCAGGGTCCAGGAGTCTGATCTGTTTCCTTTGTCCTCTTGCTTATGGGTACAAACAACAAATAATGTGAGTCCCCACTCAGAGTCATGATGATCATCTTTTTTGTCATTTTTTCTTTTTGATGCTTCTATGCTCTTTTTATAATATTTTAACTTATTCTTTTTAATATATTTTAACTTTTTAATATATTTTTTAATATAAGTAAAAATCATTAAATAAATAAGATAAATTATAATTTAATCTCTTATCTTATTATAAAAATTTATTTTAATTTTTTATTTTAAGAAATTATTTTAATCATTTAAATATTAAATTTAAATTAATATTATCTTTATGAAGCACTAATCAATTTTCAATTTTGAAGTATAATTTTAATATTTTTTAACCTAATAATTTATTTTATTAGATTCATAAAATTATATAATTTTACTAATATTTTTATAAAAAAAACCATAAATATAATAAAATAGTGTAAAAAGCGAGTCATACAATAATTAAAAAATATGATATTAAATTTTTTAGTTTTTTTAATTGTTATTAAGATTTACTTTTCACATTATTTTTATCCTGTTTACTATTATTTTTAATGAAAACATTTCAATTTTATATAAATAAATTTAATGAAACAAGTATCATAAATATTATGTCATAAAATAAAAATAATTATTATTATTTTAAATGAATAATGTTAACTCAAATTTTAAAATTAAAGAATTAAAATAAATATTTTAAAAGATAAAAAAGTAAAACGAATTTTTATATAAAGATAAAAAATTAAAATTATAATAATTTAGGCAAATAAATATTATAATTCACATAATTTTATAAATTTTAATTAATAAGAGAAATGCATTAAAAATAATAGTATATTATTAACATTTTTGTTGGTATAGTTTGTGCGTTACAACTGTTGCAAGCTGGTAGCAATATCAAATGGCAGTGTTTTGAACTTGTAAAATGTGAAACAGAGACAGCACTAAGTAAGTAGCACCATTCTATTTTGTTGAGTTATCATCTTTTCAATCAAATGTTGAATGTGTGCTGGCAATTTTGGGCACCCCATGGTTGGTTAGTTCTGGTCGGTCCGATTCCTAAAATAAAAGTAAAAAAAACAAAAAAAAACTAAATTCACCTGCTCTTACAGGTTTAGAAGGTTTGTCTGAGTCATAAATTTGTAAGTTAAAATATTAATATATTTATTTTGATCTAATATTTTTTTAAAATTTATAGAAACTTGAGAAAAATAAATAAATAGGGAATTTCGATAAAAATTTTGAATTCGATTTAGTTAGGTTCACTTTTACTTCTTGACATGTACGACTTAACTATCTATTTTATTAGCTTTAATTTAATAAATTATTTTCTTAAAAAGCACATATAATAATTGTTAAAAGTACACAAAATTAATAATGTTATTAATTTTCTTTCACTTAAAATCCTAAAATTAGTTTTTTATTTAAATATTTAGAACTTTATAATGGATATGAAATTTGAAATACTTTTAAAAGTTTAGAAGTTAGAAATTTGGTTAAAACTTATCAAAATTTATAGAATGTGATATCAGGAATAGAAGTGTGAAAATTTTGATTTTTTTGTATTTGAAGACAAATTTAATGTTATTGTTGTTAAATTTTGAGTAAAAAAATATTTAATTGATTTAATTTGTGAATAAATTTAATGAAAAAATAAGAATTTAAAAGTTTCCCGTAAAAAAATTAAGACAACTAATTTTGCATATTTTAAAAATAGATGACACATTAGGCTTTAAAAAAACAAGGGACTAAAAATGCATATAGTTCAAATTAAAACAATTAAACCTTGTTAAAAAATAAATATTGATTAATTATCAAATGAAAGCAAATTACAGGCAAAATTACTCTGTCAAAGAAACTTAGTGTTTTTTCAATATACTAAATTAATTCCAAAAATTACAAAAACATTGATTAATTTAGTTTTTAAAATTATAAAAATAGATATTATCTCTTAAAATGATTAAATGTCAGTCATTTTAAAACTCACTTTTATAATTTTATGGGTTAAAATCACCATTACATAGTAATTTTCGGACTAAAATTACATTTTTCTAATTTGAAGACTAAAATATCATATTTATGATTTTATAAAATAAGTTAAATACAACTTTTGTAGTAAGGTAGTATGAACTGTGTTTATAAAATAAATTATTATTTATCAAATACGACGACAACTAAGTCTGAAAGCAATAAAGATATATAGCATGAAAATGTCCCTTTCGCTCAAACCAAAGAGTAACAGAAAATGCCCCTTAATTCTTCTGAATCACTAAAAACTAGTTTGATCAAAAGTAACACTATCCCACAAAAAACCATATGCTAAACTAAGTCAACAATTTTGAACCATATAATTATATTAAATATGTGATTCTACATGTGTTTGATATTTTTTAATTATATTAAATAATAAATTTATGATTTTAACAATATATAATTAATTGATTATGAATGATTTATTATGTATTTATTCTCCCAGGAGAATGTATATATTACTTATAATTATATAAGGATCATTTTTAAGAGTCGATCGTGATTTAATTAGTTATTATATTTTACATTGTATCAATTTATTTCGTTAGTAATCAAATTAAAAATGATTTTAAAATTATATAAAAATAAATTGAAAATATTTTAATTAAAACTACTAAACCAATCTAAATCAAATTGCTAAAAAAATTAGTTTAATTTGATTTAAATTTAATATTAATTTAAACCAAGTCAGACCAAATTACATTATTTTTACATTTTGTTTGAATGATTTTTTTTTCAAAAATTGAATCAAATCACGTTGAAAGTATGATTATGTTTACTTAGATAACTATTTCTTTATTAAAAAAATAACATTATTTTCTTAAAAATCTGTCCACATTATTATAATGTTTTGTCTGTACTTATTATAAACCTGTCCACATTATTATCATCACATGTCAACGTACACACGAAACTGTTTCCCGCCCAATTAATGTCATAACACTGTTATTTTTATTTATTCTTACAAGATGGATCATAATTTGGATAGTTTTTCTGTCTTCTCACTTACTGTATTTTAGTTATGAACTTAATTATTATCAATAACACTGTCCTTTGAAAAACAATTAATAATTCTTCACAAGTGGGATAGAAGTCTTAAAATAAGTTGGAAACTCCACTTCTATGTATTGAGATTTGAATAGAAAGCATAGAAGTTTGAATAGATTTCATTCGTCCAATTATTTGCAGATATATATTGAGACGTGAATGATGTTAGAAATATACATATACAGGTGAAAAATTGCACAAATTTTGGTGAAAAAAAAACCTTGAAAAGCATTTCTTCTATCAATTAAGTATGCATAATTCAAAATTTTAAATTTTTTTATCCCTCCATTATTTGAATATAATAATATTATTAATTTTAAAGATTAATTTATAAAATTTAAATAATTTATACTCTAAATATATGATAACATAATATGACATGATTAAGAGATAATTTTAACTCTTAAATACGTATTTAGGACTTTATCATTAGATTTATGCATATGACAAGCAAGGATAATAATAATAAAAAAAAACTTCTAAGATTCTTTCTCCAATTATGCACGTACAATTCAATTTTTTTCTTTTTATCCTTTTATCTCCTTGAGTTTAATAATATTATTGATTTCAAAAATTAATTTATAACATTAAAAATATATGTTAATATGATAAGACATGGTTTACATATAATTTAAATTCTTAAATATATATTAAGAATTCAATCCTCTATATATATATATATACAGAGAACTCAGTCAATTAAGTCACAACTTATTTTAAAAAGATTCACAAATACCAAAATAATACTTTATTGCACACACAAGTCCCAAGATATCTATATTAGCAAAACATTGTTTTAACCTTAATAGACGGTCATACCATATTTTAATATTATGGAGAAGCTAACATTATACCAAGATTGATAAAAAAAAAATTAATGTACAGTTAAGGTAAAAATATTTATATTTACAATTAATTAAATATTATTTAAAATATTATTTTAAAAAAATTACTATAAAATTTAATAATTTTTAATTATATGACAACTCATGATTGAATTATTATAAAATTTAATCATTTTTAATTATATGACAACTCATGAGTCATGATTGAATTATTAGAAAATTTAATTATTTTCAATTATATGACAATTCATAATTAACTGAAAATATAAAAGTATTATTAATATATTTTAATTAATTTTAAAAATAACAATAATGAATTTTTTTTTATTCTGAAGACTAACATGGTTAAATTTATCTGGACTAATGTAACAAAGAATAAATCTTTCAAACACCAAAATAAAGGTTTTACTTTTAAAAATTAATAATATAAAAAAGAAGTTGTGCATGGTAAAATACCAAGTAGATCTTTTTTTAATTTTCTAATCCAAAACAAGCCAAAATATAATGATACTTTTGATTGTGAAGTGACAAAAAATAAAAATAAGGAAAGCTCTAGAAATCTGCTCTCTTTTTTTATGAATAAAAATTTTTCTATAGATTTTTATGAATAAAAGTGATGACATGGGGAGGCACCCCAATTTGCTACCTGATTGAGTGACACTTAGATTCCCAGTAAAGACCTACTTAGATATATTACTATTCGTGCCCTAATCAAAGTTCTAGAAATCTACTATTAAATAAGGTTCAATACATTGATAGATCACTCAACTATTTAAATTTCTTAACTAGATTCTTAAATTAAAAATTATATTTCTATAATTTTATAATTAAATTTTTAATTAATAAAATTATTATTTTTTTAATAGTTGTAAGTTGTTAAAAAATAATTTCAAAAATCTAATTATAAAATTATAGAAAATTAAAATTTTAATTATAATTTTTTGATTTTAAAATATAATTAAAAATGGTTAGATAATTGAGAGACCTACTTATCTATTAAACTTTAAAATAACTTAACTTTGAGTATATACTAGAACATAAAATTTGATTTGTCAAATTATTAACAACAAAATATCAAACAATTAAATATGTAACTAACAAGATATTACATTAACAAATACATGACTTTCTGTTATGTTATTAATTATTATGAACTCAGTATTAAGGAATCAGATGTCAATAAGTAAATAAATACCCAAATTTTGACGTAATTTAATCCATGAAGAAAAAGTTATTAATATTTCTTCAATATTATAATTATGAAACATTTTAGTCATTCATCCCTTTATATTAATATTTTCAAAAATCAATTCAGGTTAATAATGTTTTCTAGAAAATAAATTAGTATACACTCACTTTTTTAAGAACAAATTACAAATTACGTATTAAATAGAAAGACTAAAGTGATCTTTACAATCTTAAAGAACTATTTAGTTATTTTTTCTTTAGACACAAAATTAGGCCGAATGACATTTTTTTTTTCAATGGCAAAATTGAATATGTTCTCTTAAAAGGAAGAGACGACAAATACTTGAGTTATTAGATCATATGTGAACAAATATAATCTTGATGTAAATAAACAGAAATAATCCTTCATTTTCTTGAAAATAAAATAAAAGACGAAAAAAAAATTATTTTAAAAATAACATAATTCCTTATATATATATATATATATATATTATAACTAATATCTATTAATTATGTTGATGATTATTTTTTCAGAAAAAAAACCTTATCACTTTTAATAAAATTTCTTATCATAATCATAAATTCTTTTATCTACAAAATTTGAGTTCGAGACCTTAAAAAATTCAAAGTTTAGATATATTTGAATTAACATAATATTGGTTATATATTCTAAGAGAAAAGAGTTTGTGTCTCTCTGGTTTTTTAAAAATTAAAAAAATTAAAAGTTAAATGACAATAAAAAGTAAAAGATTCCAAAAAATAATAATAACCAAAAATATTTTTTTATATATTATTATAAACATATATATATATATATATATATATATATATATATATATATATATATATATATATATATAATTTTAAGATTTAATAGTAATACACTGAAAATATAAAATAATTTTATAAATCATGATTAATATGATTTTAAGATAATTATTTTAAAAATTAATAAACTTATCATAGTAATTTATAATTAAATATCTGTGAGAAATCTGTGCAAGTAATTTTATATTGATATAACATTAATTTGAAAAAATAAGCTTAATGTCAAAGTATTTGAGAGTATTTGAGGGGAGATAGAGACAGGACTCTGGGAGCATGAGAGGGCTGCAACTTTCATCTTTTTAAAAAGCATAAAGTCAATGAACAACTAAAAAAAGGAGCCTTAACAGTATAGAAAAGAGGGAAAAGAGAAATTACTCACATGGCTAAAGGGCAAGACCCCAAAAATTTTCATCCACCCAGGATGACAAACATTCATTCGGTTGGGTAATTTACAGTTACACCCTTGTAAAAAAATCTCACTTTCATGTTCTAATCACATTGCTCTTCCCAACAACAAAATCTTACTATCTAGCTACAACAATCATTACAGTGAACCCTCCTCCCATGTTGTTTCTGTATTAAGCAAACTCTATTTACCACAAAATTTCCACCCTTCATCCATCAACTAAACATGCAAAAACAATGCATTACAAAGAATAATTTGGCCTTCTCACAAATCATTTTCTGCTGTCAATAATCTGTGCAAGATAATAGTAATGCAAAATGAGTAAATGAGAGTCAAGACACAAAAATTAGTAAGAGCATATGAAGTATATATATAAATAATAACAAACTGAGTAACAGATAAATGATCCATGAGAAACATCACTTCTTATTATTGCCGCATATAACTCATACCATCATGTTTCTTCTTCAAACTCCTTGCAAATAGCAACAATATAACGAAAAAAGCCACCCCAGCTGCCCCTCCTAATATTATAGCAGCCGTTTTTCCTGGATTTTGCCCTGTCAATAGGCAACATATCTCAATAGTAGAAAATTCTGTGTGCATTTAAAGGAATGGGTGAAAATTGATTTTGATTAAAATTAATTTTAAAATCACATCATTTATGTTTGAATCTTGTTATTTTAAGAGTAAGATAATACTATAACTCAGGATAAAACTTGTAATCTAACCCAAAAATTATTTAAAGTTATCTCAACTCAAAATCAATTTAAAATCTAAAATTAATATATCAACATAAAACAATCATATAAACATTTACCCAAAATCACGTTAATTGATCTTTTACATTGATTCTAATTCTGAATTATCTAACATGAATCTGAACCCATGCAAAAAAAGGGGGGACTAATATGGTATTACAAAATGGACTAAAGATTGGTAAAAGGACAAAGACAATGACAGATGATTGAAAATTTAACAGGATGTTAAAAATTGATACTTCTCTTTTTCCTCCCAAATTTAGTTACATTGATATCTGATTGGTTGATTGAGTGTGTATTAGTGATGTATAATTAATACCTGAAGAAGATGAAGAGTATGAAGCAGCAGATGAAGATGATCTAGAAGGAACCCCATTAGGGTAATAGTTATAACTAATGAAGCACTTGTGCAAAAAGACCTGTCCTGAGATAGAGCTCCCACATTCAACCTGGGCTCTCTGCACAGCATTCTTGACACACTCCCCACAGTCAGAGTCTCCAACATCTCCCTCACACTGCCCCATCACATACACAGCCTGGTAGCTGGTTGTGTAAAAGCCATGCCCACCAACCACCCCATTTTCCATCACAGAGAATGCAGTGTCCCTTCTCTCTTCAAACCCCCTCCCAGCAGCATTTGTGGCCCCACAGGTCTTGTACAGCATCTGCATGCCTGAGATTTGGGAGAACCCAGCAACCTCATAGAGGAGGTAGCAGCCTTGGAGCTGGACCCTGGCAGCTGTGGTCTTGCCACACAGTTTGTCACTCAAAACTGGGAGCCTGCTCACACAGTTATAGCAGTCAGAGTTGGTGAGATCCCCTCTGCATTGGAAGAGCCCAGTGATGCTGCTCTGGCCTGAGCCAGAAGTTGCCTTGTAGAACTTGGCTTTGGTGGATTGTGAAACCAATGACCCAAAGAGTGCAGAGAGGGCCTGGGAGTACACCCCATTTGGATCTGTGAAAGCATCCTTTGAGCAGCCCTTGTAGACCAAAGTGGAGTAATCAGAAGCAGATTCTGCAAAATGGGGGAGCTCAACACTAGTCAACAAAACCACCAAAAAAGGGAACAACATGGGTTTTTTCCTAGTAAAACCCATTTTAACTCTCACTGTTTGTTTCTGTGTATGTGGTGTGTTGAGGAATCAAATCATGGTAATTTGAGGAAAACCCTCGAATGCTCAAAGGCTATTGTATAAGAGAGATCAAGAATTTTTGTAGATTAGAAGATTCTTTGGTTTTTTTTCTTTCCGCTTCATCAAGAGCTTAAAGGATTTAGCTTTTGTGGTTGAGTGACTCTAAGTTCTGGTTTTGTGGCTCTCAAGAGAGTTGGGATTCACTTTCCCTTGGATATGCTAAAACCTCACTACATGTGCAGATGGGAGAGTTGCATCTACTTTCTTTCTCTCTCTACAAAGTTAAAAAGAAAAAAAGAAAAAAAAAAAGTGTAGTATAGTTTTTGACAAGCAAAAAATATTGAAAAAGTTTAGTACAGTTTTGAAAATGACGTACTATTTTTTTTTTTTATGAAGAGAATGAAAATCAAAATGTTCAAATTAATTATGGAAAAATTGAACTCGCTTCTGTGTTCAGATCTTTCTAAATTACATTCATACTGTTTCTAGTTTTTAAAATATATTCATCATCTCTTCTTTCATGATATTAAAAAAAGAGTACTGCATTATTCTATTAAATAAAGTAAGAGGATTTCTTTATTAAAAATATAACAAAAGTGAGTATATCTTTATTAAAAATATATAAAAAATACTGTCTATTTAAAAATAAAAAAAATATGCCTATCATTTAAAAAAATCTTAAAGAATATGAGTGTAATTTCTCCATTAATTAATAAACGGGGCCGTATAACATGGATTTTGTAAAGTTAGGTGCATCGCGGTTCTTTTAAATATAATCAGTGAGATGTAAATGAATGGTTCGAATGAATCCAATTCAATGCATATTTAAATTTGTGTATAAAATAAATAAATAATATGATTTTAAAGTTTGATTTCACAATGAGCAATTAATTGTAGATTTAAAATTAATTTTGAATTTAAATAATTTTAGGTAACTTTTGTATTAGATAAAAAAAATTATACTGAATTTTAATACTAATTCAAACACATATCGCTTTAGTTTGAATTCAATCGTAACCCAAAAGAAAATTGTAAATCAATTTAAATAAAATCAACTTTGTTAGCCTTCACTCAAATACATGTTCAACATGTGCACATCAAAATTCATACGAACATGGAATTTACTTATGCTAGCAAAATGGTTTGCACACTATGTGCATATTTAGATGTTCGTTGATAAAATTGATTTTATATCAACGTGAATTTGTAAAACTACTTTAGACTAAAAGTAGGTTTAAAGTTACATTTTTTTTTTGTTTGAATGACATATTTCGAAAAAGTATTTTAGGCAAGAGAATGTTATTTGGATATTTTTAATCTAGATTGATTTTGAATGTATAATTACTGAAATATAAACTTCTTTTCCATTGTAATTTACTATTTATATATATATATAAATACACATTAACAAATTAAAAATAAATATACTTGGAATAAATTTTTCACTTCATTTTAATTATTAAATTAAAAATAAAATATATGCATAATATTTTAACTTTAAAAATAGAATCATGACCTTTATAAAAGCATTAAAATTAGATGAAATGAATAACAAAAGTATTAAACTAGCATGAAGATAAAAAAACATATTCAGATTAAAAAGTATAAATAAAAAACATAATTTAAAGTGCAATACAATTGACATATAAGTATAGTATTGACTATTTTTCTCGTACATATAATTTAATTTCGAATTAAGTCTCAAACACGATTCATCTTCATTGAAGAAACTACATTTAAAAGTTAGGTTTGGTCCAAACTAGTGTCACTATGATAATTATCATTATCTATGTTAAAAACCATGTTTATATTTTTCTAACATTTAAATTTAGTGTTTATTTTAATAGTCGTTTTGATAAAATTATGTATAAAGTTATTGTTGCACAAACTATTTGAATTTGTCTTTCACGTTTGTATTGACACAAAAATGCAAACTTGTTTTTTCTTGCAAGGCAATGAACATTTCCCCTAGTGGTTTCTAAAAACATCAAGTTACAATATTTTATGTGGAACTATATCATTTATGACTTCAAACAAGGTTTAAAGTTCATCCATCACTTCACTAGTATATGCATAACCTACATATTCCTGGAATCAAACTAATAATAGTTGTCTTTGTTGAGGCACTTACCTTTTTCTTACCAATCTTTTCAGCATGATTAATTCTCTTGCACTTCCCGCTATTCTTTTGGCTACCTATTTCTCTTGTTGATTTTATAAGGTTAAATTAAATTCAAACTCACATTTTAATATGGTATCAAAGTATATCCTAACAATTGTTGTTTGCCTTGTTAGGTTGTTATCAGACTACTGGCAAATGTTCAGTCTTGCAAACTTCACATTCAAGATGTTTAATTCTCAACAAGAAAGAAATGTGTTAGAGATTTCACATCAATTGGTAATAATAACCAAAATAGAGTATATAAGTAAGGAACAACCTTCACCTTATAAGTTGGTTTTGTAGAGTTTAGTTAGGTATAAACCTAAAAGTTAAGATGATATTAGAGTTAACATCGAAGGATCAAAAAGTAATATCATTATGGGTTAGAATATTTTGGTCTTATCACTTATCGATGTGGGATCTCCACTACCTTGTGAAGCACTCAAGTTAAATGCCTTCAAATTCATTTGTTGCTAAGAAGCATTTTCGTTGTCATCATATCCTTGCTCTATATCTATGGCAACACATCCAAACATGGGAGCTACCCATCATTTTTCTCTTCTTCTTTCCTTATCTAAATCGTGGGTGTGTGTGAGGTTAGGCGAGCCTCATAGTCCCATTTGGGTCATGTTATCTCGTCCTTGTAAATTTTAATGTAAGGGTAACTATAATTAATTATACCTAAAGGTATTCTAAACTATTTAATATAAGGGTAGGTCATAAAAAATGTCTACTTACCATTTAATTATAATATTTAAATTTGGAGATATTATAATGTATCTTCCATGCACCTTTTGCTCAAATTTGATGTTTAACTAACAACCTTACTACATTGATGGCTTGTCAAACCAACAAGTTTTAAAAACCTACTATTTTTAGAAAATAATTTTTAGCAAAGCATCTAGTAAGGTTAAGTCACAAAAACTAGTCATGAATTACTTTTTGTGAAATTAAAACCAAACAATAAAACAAAATGGTGGTTGGGTTGGTCATTTAATTAAAGGAAAATAATAATTAAAAGGAATGGGCAAAACAAATAGATGATGAAAATCAGTGAATAAAAACTCTAGTCAAAGGTATAATTTTCATTTTAGTTTTTTAAGGTGATCATCAACTCTACCATGCATTTTCCCTCTTAAGATAAATTAGTTATAGTCACCTATTAGATTTAATAACCAATTCTTCCTTATATTTATTGTAATCAAGATAAACTTTGACAACTTTTCTTATTGATAAATAACTTAGAGGAACCTAATTTTAACTAATAAATCTGTACATTCAATTTATTTAAGTTATGTTATGTCCCTATATGGGAATTGTTAACCCTAATTATTAGAATTAATAGACAATTACATATCTATATCCCTAATTGATTTTTGCATAGTTTCGTAAATTGGATAAAAGCTCTTTCATACAACTCACAATGTAACAATCAACTATTGTTACAATGGAAAACATGCTACAAACTCAAGGCATATGAGTTCATTTATTTAGAAAACTCGTAATTAGTTTGTTTATGAAAATGTATGTAAATTTTTTGCAATGAAGCAAAATAATATACATAGTGATGTATATACACTTTTGGAACATTATATAACATCACATGTAATTTACTGAAAATAAGTTCAAGTAGCTAGTGTAATAGTTTGTGTCTTATGACACTTACAACCCAAAATAAAAGTAAGACAATATTAGTTCTTCAAAATATAGCTAGTACATCAAAAGAGAGAAGGTACATGACTCACACCCCCAAGCTAGTCAATACACTAAAACTATTAAGGAGGAACATGATAAGATGTTTGCCCATGATTAGAATTTTCAAAGTTGACTCAGCAATGACAAGGACGAGTCCTAGACGAGATGGATGATGAAGATTAACTCCATACAACTGGCCCATCGTTAGATGTGTAGGTCGGCTCCATATGGCTTGTATCGAGGGAGGCATAGAACATGAGTGAGGCCACAATAGTGAAAAATGAAGTGAAGTCTATCATCATATTGTCACAGTACTTGACCTTGACCCTCTAAAGCTTTAAATCAATTAGCCAGACCCCTCCTGGGCCCATTGTGGCATCCATGAAGCAAAGGGCAAAGACGCCCAAATGAACCTGCTTCAATGGCATGCATGAAGGGTTCCAACTCCACAAAGGCCTTAATATCTACTCCCAGTAAACACATCATTTGAGGCCATCATAGTCGAATACAAGCGATAAGAACATATGGGTAAACTTACGAAATAAAACATATATAAATTTAATCATACAAGAAAAAATAAACAATTCATATTCTCACATATACCAACAGTTAGGTAAATACATGAATTATAAACTCTCAATTAACAAAACATACTAGTCCTACTACATGGAGACTCTAACTTTTGAGCAATCAATTAGAAACTTTCCCTTAACATAGTATAAATGATTACCAAGTCATCTCAACATGACACATGTCAAAAACTATTAGGGAAAACACCAAAAATTTGATTTGTGGATGAGATAAGTGATTTGTCAATATAGGTATACGTGGGTAGTGCTTCGCCACAATACAAGGTTTTCAATGACCTTGAACCCCTATGGAATCAACTGTCTCCCTGTCCTTAATACCTAATTATCACACCTCTTATCTAGCATTAGGTTTGGATGCCCAATCCAGATAATCAGCCAAGTTTACGTGCCTACTTGCAACATAGTATATGACTACTGATCTGCATACTCAATATGTCTCATCAATTTAAATCATAACATCATTAAGCAATAATGTACATTTTTTTAAAAGAGATATTTTAGTGCACTTACTTTCATTCATCATTCGCCATTGTAGCGGACAATCATGTTTCTTAAGTCTTTTGAATTTGTAAGTCCTTAAAATTTTCATTTGAAGTTTCTATTTGATGTAATTTTGTTCTCTCAATCCATAATGTTGCTTAGAAGGGGTTAATTAACTATAGTTTCAAGAAAATATAGAAGTAAAGTAGTTTTTATGCTTCGCTTTTGCTTGGCGAGCCACTTTGATTTGCCTAATAAGTCACTCATGGTATGTTCTTGTTCTTCACGTATTTTCCCAATGAGTAGGTATTATCACTTATTAGGTTTTTGGAAATACAAAGAGATTGAACTGTAATAGACTAATTGTATTAACAATGTGAATCTTTCACAAAGTATAAGAGGGACACAACAACTATATATAGCTGAGCTGAGAATAGAAACTATTAGTTAACAAACCATAACTAACTAAGAGTTAGTTAGGTTGACAACTGTTAAAACTAATTGAAGCTAACTAACCACTAGAAGGATATACAATGAAAAACGAAATACAAAGATTTTTATAGAGTAAAATTCCTATACTCTAATAATCCCCTCTGGTAAGCTCAAGTGGGGTGAGAGAGGCTAGAATCCACCACTCTGAGCTTGGTCCAAATAGTAAGGAAGCGAATAAGAGACAAAGCTTTAGTAAGAATGTCTACACATTGGTCAACAACAGGGACATGGATGACTTGAAGCAACTTATTAATCACCTATTCCTGAACAAAGAAGAGATCAAGTTCCATGTGCTTAGTGTGAACATGAAGTATACGATTGTTAACAAGAGCTACTTTGCTCATATTGTCACAAAGGACTTAAGGAATAGTATAAGGAACGTGTAGCTTAGATAGTAAGGTCTGAATCCAAGTGACTTTAAATGTAGCAAGGGCAAGACTTTGATATTCAAATTTAGTGTTGGATCTGACAACAATAGTTTGCTTCTTGGACCACCAGGACATAAGATTAGGTCCAAGGAAGAGAGAGGCCCCAAAGCTGGATTGATGGTCATTAGGGTCAGAAGCCCAATCTACATCATAGTAGGCTTGGAGAATCAAAGGAGAGTGCGATGGTGTAGGCTGAAGGAGAAGAGCCCAAGACACTATGACCTTAAGATACTACATGATCCTCTTGACAACTGACCAATGTTGTTCAAGAGGTTGGGCCATAAATTGACACACTTTATTAATTGAGAAACCAATTTTAGGGTGAGTAATGGAAACATATTGTAAGACATTAACAACAAACTTGTAATAGATAGCACTAGGAAGAAAAATTGAACATGTTTTAGTGAGTATGCAACCGCCAACCATACGTGAGGCAATGGAGTTAGCTTCACTCATCTTTTCTTTAGCGAGTAAATCACGAATATATTTGGTTTGGGTGAGAACTAAGGATCTACTAGGTTAAGGTTTCACTTCTATGCCCAAAAAAATAATCAAGATTTCCAAGAGTTTTTAGAGAAAATGTTGTGTTGAGCCGAGAAATGAGAGATTCAATGTGAGGAGGTTATTACTAGTGACAATAATGTCATCTACATAAACAAGAATGTAGACCACCATAGAGTTGATAGATTGAATAAACAAGGATGGATCACATTTGCTAGCTTTGTACCCAAGTTGAAATAGTGTAGATTTCAGCCTATCAAACCAAGCGCATAGGGCTTATTTCAAACCATAAATTGTTTTATTCAGTTTACAAATGAGAGTCTTGTTAGAAGCTTCAAACCCAAGAGGTTGATTCATATAAACATCCTCATCAAGGAAGCCATTAAGGAATGCATTGTTGACGTCGAGCTATTTCAGGGGCCAATGATGTGTTAAAGCAAGAGTAATAATGATGCAAATGGTTACTGGTTTCACAACAGGAGAGAACGTTGATAGTACACAGTTTATACCCTTTATTAGGTCTTTAAGATGAGTAGGAAAGAATATAAATAATAGTTAAGAGTCATGTATTAGCTAAGATTTAGATTTCTAAAGGTTGAACTAACGAAAATACAAGTCTAGGCTAAGTACTGATTTTAGCTAACAAAAATGTAAGTCTTGTTTTGTAGGTTAGAGGAGAGATCAGACGGAGTCAAATCAGCTAAAGGAAGTCATTCAGGCCAGACAAGACCCTCCAGGCCGACTCCGTCCCGGTTAGAATGAAGTCATTCCAACTAAAGCTAGATGGGTCTCGACTGGATGAAGTTGACTCCGTGATGCTGACTCTATCATCAACAGTCAAGATGCTGACTACTAAAGAGCTTACTTCGAAGGCCGACTTCGTACCAAGGTGACATCCGTATGCCGACTTCAGATCGGAAGCCGATTCCATATCAGGAACCGACTCCGTAGGACCAATTTCATGTTCGAGTCTATTCAGATGCTAACCTCAAATCAGATATCGACTCCCCATCCAAGAACCAGATGCTGACTTCCTTCCAGAACCGGACCCATCCCGGCTCCAGAAGGTCGACTCCACTTCGGTAAATTCAAGCACATGCATAAAATGTAATTTAGCACATGGGAAATTATGAAAGTAGTTGGGGCTGTTATTTTAGTTAAGACAATCATAGAGTTAGTTAGGAATGCATGTATAAGTAGGGGCCACATATCAATGTTCATTGGTTAACCCAATAAGCAAGAAAAGCAAAGACACCCACATACACACGTAGCCTATCACATACACACTTCGTTCCCAAACCTCAGTTCACTTCCTTCCTCTTTGTTCCATGGTGCTTCAAGGAGTGCCTAGTCGATCGAGTGGGTGCAAGACCTGTGTCTGGGTAGCAACTGATTGCTAAGAGGAGACTGTCAGGGCATGCTGGCACACTGCTTAGTGATTCAACCCCTCAGTACCAGGCCATCAGAGGTGGAGCACTGCGCAGGAAGTTGATCCACACGCCACCAAGAACTTTACATTTTCTTGTATCACATTCCAGGTTATCAATGAATAATTGTAACCCTATTTTTGCCATGATGTTTGGTTCCTATTAGCGTAATCTTTTTCTTGTTTAATCACAATTGTGTGTAGGAAGAATTAGAACATGTTAGTCTAGGGGATGATCGAAACCACTCTAACAACAAAATAGATAATCTTTAGATAATCTACATCAATCAAAGGCGTATTCCCTGCCAAACTCGAGGCAGCAATTGTTTAAGTCCTCAATTAGCACAAGACAAATGTTCGGTGATCGTCATAGGTAGTTGATTGGTGAGAAAGCATTGGCATAGTAAGAATTAGGATCAAAATCAATAAGTAATAACGCAGGATAGTGAGTAAATAAATATGTCATACTCGTCTTAATAATCTTATGTAATCTTTGTCTTTAATCTTTACGTTCTTTAGTTAGATCTTTACATTTCTTGAAATTTTATCTTTCCTGTAAAAAACTCCCATTTTACTTTTATTGCAAGAGTCGCATCCTACTACCCAGCATTGTACCTTAAAAGTACAAGAACCACATGTCCTTGAGAAAAATGACCTAGGTTGATCCTCTGCTACTTTAGCTTAGGAAAATATAATATTTTGATAGAGGAAATAACGACTAATCCAAAGCCTATCAAACATCTCATTGTAATCAAAGCTAGGTCTTTGATGAAAACCTTTGGCCACAAGTCGGGCCTTATGCTTGTTAATAGAGCCATCAAGGTTTTCTTTAACCCAAAACACCTATTTATGGCCAATAGGATGTTTGTCAGGTGGTAACGGAACTAGAGTCCATGTGTTATTACAAATTAAAGCATCATATTCATATTTCATAGCAAGATACTAGGTAGGATAATCCAAAGCCTATTTGGTGGTGGCAGGTTCCATGTGTGTAAGTAAAACTGTAGGATGAATGCAAGGTTGGACTACATTGGACTTGGCTCTTGTTTGCATGGGGTGGATGTTGCGAGGCTGTGAAGGGAGAGTTAGCAAACTATCTAAGGGAGCAAGACTTAAAGGTGATATAGGTGGGGGGTTGAAGTAGTAAGAGATGGGTGAGCTATAGGTGATTGAATCGGGGTGAGGGGGAGAGAGACTACCAGAGGTTCCTTAGGGAAAGGATAAGGCTTAGGAAATAGCCAGTGATAGGGAAAGTGAAGTTCATTGAAGATCACATCTTTGGGCACATAAATTCAGCCATCATGAGAGAGACACCCATACCCTTTATAAATGGTTGAGTACCTTAAGAAAACAATTTCTTGGGACCAAAATTGGAGTTTATTCCTATTGTACGGGCATAAAAGAGGAAAGCATGCACAACCAAATATTTTTAGGAGTTGTAGTCAGAAAGTTGGCTAAATAGCTTATGGTAGGGTATGACAAAGTGAAGGGAAGATGTTAGTAACCTGTTGATAAGATATACACTGGTGGAAAAGGCATAGTCCCAAAATTTGAAGGGTGGTGTAGCATGAGCAAGTAAAGTGAGACTAAGTTCAATAACATGGCAGTGTTTTCTTTGAAAAACTTCATTTTGATGATGTGTGTGGGGACATATTACGCGATGCATAATCTCGTATTACACTAGGTAGTTAGTGAAGGCCTGATACTCCCTTCCCCAATCTATTTGTAATGCTTCAAATGATAGTTGGAACTATTTTCAACCATTATGCGAAACCATTTGAACATTTGTTTGACTTGTTTTTGAGGAAATAGAGCCAAGCAAAGCGAGTGCATGCATAAAAAAGTAACATAAGTAAATCCATTAGTAGAAGTGGAGTGGATTCCCATAGATCATATAAATTAATTCAAGTGATTTATTATAAACAGTAGTAGAGATGGTAGAAGGAAGTAGATGGGCTTTTCCAAGACAACAAGATGAACAAAAGTCATTGGCCTTTTTATTTAGTGGAGGAAAATTACAATGTTTGAATACAATACATTGAGCATCAACATTAGGATGGCTTAGCCCAAAGTGCCAAGTATAAAAGGATAATGAGGGTACTATAACTGTGTGTATTAGAGGATTATGTAAAACAAAGGGACTGAGAAACGATTGCAAATTTATCGTTGGTAAATGTTAGAGGAGAGAATGAAATTGATAAAGCCCATTGAGACCAACAAAATCCTTGAGAAGAAGTTCATAAGTGTCTTGTGATTTGACCAAACAAAAGGAAGCATGAAACTCAAAGTATACGAAGTAATCTTTAGTAAATTGATGAACACTCAAGATATTTTTCGTTATCAAAAGGACAAAAAGTATATTATTAAGGAAAAGGGGAATTTTAGAGTTAGCAAGAGGCAAACATTTGGTAACACTTGCAGATTGAATGTTGAGGCCCTAGTCATTACCAATAACAATTTGATCTGGTCCTTCAAAGGAAACTTGTTGGTGAATATTTTATGAGACATTGGTGACATCATGAGAGGCACTTGAGTTAAGGTACCAATGATTGGTAGAGGAGTAGGGGTCAATAGTAGCCATCATAGTGTGAGGGGATGCTGGAGTAGTGAGGTGAGATGGCATGGAGGGGACAAAGGATGAAGGAGCAGGTCTCACATACTGATTGTTAAGGGTGGGGAAACCATGTGGTTGGCAGTGATAAGTGTTCTAAGGTGTGAAGTACCATTGCATGGCCATAAAATCCAAAGGTACAATAGGAACATAATTCTCTTCAAAATGATGATAACAATTAGATGCTTCCTGGCCATATTTATGGCACACTTGGCAATGAATTCTAGAGTACCTACCACAGCCACCATGGGTACCAACACAACCTTTGTGTCCAAACCAACCACTTTGAGTGTTGTTAGTATTGGTAGAGTGAGGCGCAACATATTGATCAACTACACTGACTTGAGCAACATGTGTCTGAGCTTGAGAACAAGGAGCGTTAGGGGAAGGTTCAACAATGTTTATGGACACAACATCCTTCTTCTTGAATTTGTCCATGCATGCCTCATGAGCAAGAAGTAACGTCTCAACTTCGTTGACAAATAGTGGATCGAACTTGCTACTAATAAGACAATTGATTCATAATCCTTTGGTGAGCCTTTAAGGATAACATAAAGTTGTTCTCAAGGAGAAACAACATCACTAATGGTAATTAGCGCACCAACTAGTGCCTGAATGCGAATAAGGTACTCAAAGACAATGTGATTATCAAGGGAGGTGTTGCAAAGCTTTATTCGAAGTTGACGTGCCTTTGCGTTTATATGCAAGTTAAAATAGGTATGAATTTTGTCCCATAGTTGCCATAGTGACTTGCATCCAATAACATGTGTAAGCATGTCTTGCAAAATTGACAATTGGAGCCAAGAGAGCAAGAGTTGATCCTGTTGTTCCTAGGCGAGATATGAAGTCAAGACATGATTAACGCATCGCAATTTGCAACCATGAGATGCTTTGTAAGGACTTAAGGATTCACAAGGTAATGGTGTAAATGGTGTCCCTTGAGCACCAGTTCAACTTGTTGGCACCATAGATAATTCTTTGAATCGAGTTTCTCAGAAATTAAGTGAGAAAATGTGAATGTTGCTACCAATGAGAGAGGAGGAGGAAAAGTTTTAGAACCCAAAGTCATAAAACCACTTAGTGACCAAACCTAGCTCTTAATACCATATTAGGTTTTAGGAATACAAAGAAATTGAACTATAACAGACTAATTATATGAACGGTATGAATCTTTCACAAAATACAAGAGGGACGCATTAGCTAAATATAGATGAGCCGAGAATCAAAAATATTAGCTAACAAACCATAACTAACTTAGAGTTAGTTAGGTTGACAACTACCAAAACTAACTGAAGCTAACTAACCACTAGAAGGGTATACAATGAAAAAGGAAATACAAAGGTTTCTGTAGAGTAAAACTATAGAGTAAAGTTCCTATACTCTAATATCACTCAACGAATCCATCCACAAGGAAGGTATAACTCTTTAGAGTTGACTTACTCACTCAACAAGTCACTAGGCTCGCTCAGTAGGTCATTAGACTCATTCAATGGATGACTAGCCTTGCTCAACGAGTCACTAGGCTTACTTAGTGAATATCTTGTTGTACTCGCCCAACAAATGATTCTCTTTACTCAATGAATGGGACTATAGAGAGTTTTGCTCTAACATTCGCCCAATGAATCCTACATTTGCTCAATGAGTTGGGCAAGAAATCTTTGTACTGCAAAGTACTTGGTTCTCACTCAAAGAGTGGATGACTCGCCCAATGACACTATGAATTTTTGGATTTCTAAGGTTCCCATTCAACGAACTAGCAATTCACCTACCAAGTACGTGACTTGCCCAATGAGTGTTCATCAATTTTTAGATTTTAAGTATAAAAGGGGTGGTTTCCTTAGTGAACATTCATATAGATTCATAAGATTATGATCCTCGTCTAGCGAGTGCGTGACTCACCTAGCAAAACTATGAGTTTTGGGGGTTTCTCCTTCATTTTCTTTTGAGGCACTTTGCGAGACCCAAGATTCGCTTAGCGAGCACTCCTAAATTTTCCAAAAAAATAAGCCATGTTGGAAGAGTAGAGCTACTCGTTTAGTGAGAGCTCATAACAACTCCATAATTTAATGTGATTTTTCAAAGGTAATGCACAAAAACATGTGAAATACTTCATTCACAACCTATAACATCATCATATAACACCATGAACATATCTCATTCACCAATAATAACGTATTCACAACAAATCACAAAATCATAGTCCATCATGAATATATACTTGTTTTCAAGAGAGTTTTTCAACATATTGATGAGTCACAATTTATACATCTTTTAGACACCCAAGAAGGATGTTTGCAAGACTATTTTGTGCTTAAGAATGGATTGTTAGCTAAGATTCATTTTATGGGCATAAATATAGAGAAAATATAGAGAAAATACAAATATGTGTTAATTCAGATTTCTTAGCTAATAGAAAGTATCACTCCTTCTTCTGCAGGTCAAGCCGAGTTGACCAGGGTCAACAGAAGAGTCTCAGCCGAGATGAAGTCGTCCCGGCCAGATTGACCCCATCTCGGCCAAGCCAGAGTCGTCTCGGCAGTCCTTGCCTTGCAGTCTAGTAGCCCAATAAAGAGCGGCCCAATTGTATTGACCACATCAGCTATCCAACTCGGAGGCCACCTCAGCGTTAGCTCAACTACCATGTCACTCTTAGGGAAAATGCCACGTCATGTTGGAAGATCTTCATAGGGGTAGAATAGGAGATTCACATTGTAATTCTGTTAGGATTCGTTAGGATTAACATATCATAGCTCGTGTATATATAGGAGGAGTTGTGCACTTTTTACGCGTCTTGGAATCCACTCTGATTACGCTCTCATTATATCATTTTCTTGCTCTCGTTCTCTCCATTTTTAAGGTGGTGCACGATGCTGCTTTGGCGTTTCTCTCGATCGAGGAAGTGCAGGTCTGAGACTGGGAAGCCGAAGTCTGTCAGAGGGGACCGATCAGATTACTGACGCACTCTGGTGGAGCTGATCCTCAGCGCTCAGGCTAACGGAGGTGAACCACCACCATCAACCATGGCGATCGTCGAGGAAGATGGATCCACCTGAATCCAGACCACTGTATTTGTATTATGTTTCTGTTAATCAACTTCATTCTACATTTCTTATCTCCATTCTCTTCCTCTCCTTTAATTCATGATTTAATCCGCGATTGCAATTAAATTGTGAACAATGTTAAGCTAAGCCGATTGGAACTGGTTTAACTAATTCAGTAGGTAATCATTTAACGATTATTATTCGAGAACCTAAAATCAGCTCTGAACTTAATCCCTACCAACTGATGAGGTAGTGATTGCATAAATCCTCGATATGGCAATGGACGAACCTTTGGTGATTGCCATAAGACTTCCCAAAGCTGATATGGACTGAGAACTGGAGTGTGGAAATTGGACTGGATTTGGACTTACAGGACTGAGCACGAACACAGTTAAATAATAATAATAATAGATAACTAGTAATAGTAGTATATGTTTACTGCATTCATAGTCTTAGTTTACTTTCTACTTCGCTTACATTCAAAATCCCCCCTGTTTTCTGTTCTCTAGTTTGAGACAGAGATAGTCCATCTCTGTAGCATCTGTCTGCACTCAGTCGAGACCAAGCCGGATTGTCTCTACCGAGATAATCTCGGCTCTGTCTCTGCCGAGAGCGACTCGGCCAGTTGCCAAGGAGAGTCAACACTTTACACCTTAGATTCGATAACATTTCGCTTCACACCAAATCACAACTGAGCACACTGTGTCCTTGAGAAGAATGACCTAGGGTTGGCTATACTATAGTTAACTTTAGTTATTTGATAAGAGTTCAATGACTGAAAAGAAAATACACTATCAAATTGGAGTCGTTGCCGAGGATACAAGTTCTTTTGTGTCTTTGTGTGTCAAGTTAAGTGAGGTCGAATCCCGAGTCTATGAAGTGTGTCTGTCAAGTCAGTCTTAAGTCTTTTGAACTTGCCTATATCTGTCTGTTTGTTTGTGGATCCTGAATAAAAAACATGTTGAATATTGTTTGTTTCTCTGCGTGAATTCACAGCCAAAAAAGAAAGAAATCAAACATTTATTTATGTAGTCACGTAGTATTGGCATTTTATTTTGCATTCATTACTGCATCCTTCTCTTTTTACATTGCATTCATGCTGGTTTAATTGCATTCTTTCTGTATGCCATTCTGTAGTTCCATTAGTTAGTTAACTGATAGTTGTGGTTTCCAATTCTACATTTACTATTGTAAGTACTGATTTCAATTCTGATTTTTCTACATAATCTGTACCATGCATGACTAGGAGTAGTACTGACCCATTGTATGCTTTTGACCCTGAAATAGAGTCAACTTTACGTAGGTTACGAAAACTTAGGAATGTGGCAGTAAATACTAGTAGTAGTGTAGATCCTGTCATTAACTCTAACCAGTTGTACACTGACAATTTTGTTTCTAGTTCCAACATTTTTGCATAACCAGAACAAATGGAGAATAATGACAGAACATTGAAGGAATTGGCCACTCCAAACGTGGTGTATCAACCATGGTGCATCCAATATTCACAGCAAGAGCCGACTCAAACTTATGAATTGAAATCTGGTCTTATACACCTGTTGCCAAAATTTCATGGTCTTGTAGGAGAAGACCCCCACAAGCATCTGAAAGAATTTCATGTGGTTTTCTCCACAATGAGGCCGCAAGGGATATCAGAGAACTATATCAAGATGAAGGCATTTTCATTCTCCCTGGATGGAGCAGCGAAGGATTGGCTGTATCTTTAGCCAGTGCTTTTCAACACTTGGGGGGACATGAAACGCACATTCCTGGAGAAACCGAATCAGACCAACCAGAGAATGTTGGAGCCATAGGTGGATTTCAGTACGGGAAGCAGCCGTATCAGAATCGGCCATTTGACAGCCAGCAGCATGGGAGACAGCCATTTCGGCCAGGACCGAATCAAGGGCCATATGCAGCTCGACAATTCGGATCCGCACCAAATACCTATCAGAGGCAAGCAGGCTATCAACAGCCGACTCCGCACTACCAAGCACCACCTTTCCAACAGCAACAGCAACAGCAACAATAGAGAATGCCTACCCAAGGCAACTCTCCATCTCTAGAAGACTTGATGAAGCAACTTGCAACCAGCAACCTGTAGTTCCAACAATCTGTGAGCTCCAGCAATATGCAGTTCCAGCAAAACATGATCGCCACCATCCAAGACCTCAAAACGCAGATCGGTCAGTTAGCCAATATTGTGAGTCAAATGTAGTCGGCAGGATCCAGCAACCTCCCCTCTCAAACAATTTCAAACCCGAGAGGAAACGCCAGTGTAGTCACTCTTCGAAGTGGAAAAGAACTACCTCAACCTACACTACAGCAGTTGCCGAGATCAGCTGAAGCCGACTCTGAGCAAAGTGTCGACTTGCAGTCTCGGCCTGAGATGACTATCCCACTACCATTTCCATCTCGGACCACTTCGGCAAGGAAATCAGAGTCAGATGAAGAGCTGCTGAAGATGTTCCGAAAAGTGGAAATCAATATTCCACTCCTTGATGCTATCAAACAGGTCCCTAAGTACGCAAAATTCCTCAAGTAATTGTGCGTACATAAAAGGAGAAAAATAAAAGGGAGCAAGGAAATTGGAGGTGTGGTGTCGGCCTTGACGAAGAACGAAGCAATCACTATAGGTGCCCCAACTTTGCCAAAGAAATGCAAACACCCTGGAATCTATTCTGTCTCATGCACCATCGGCGAATGCACTTTTGCCGATGTCATGTTGGACCTGGGAGCTTCAATTAATGTCATGCAAGCATCAATCTACAGATCCCTGAGATTTGGTGACTTAGAACCCACAAGGATGACCATTCAGCTTGCAAATAGGAGTATTGTCCAACCCTTGGGAGTTCTCGAGGATGTCGTCGTCCAAGTCAACGAACTAATATTTCCAGCTGATTTTTACGTGCTAGACATGGAGGACAAAACATTCGGGAAAGAATCCACCTTAATTCTGGGAAGACCTTTCTTGATGACAGCCAGAACAAAGATTGATGTGCATGCAGGGATGCTCTCCATGGAATTCGGTGACACCTTGGTGCAATTCAATATTTTCGAAGCCATGAAGCACCCAACTGAAGACCACTCTCTCTTTGGCAATTATATACTTGACGAACTAGTTGAAGAATATCTTCAACTAACTGGCAGTAGTGAAAACATTGAGGAGTCTGTTGAGAATGCTGATGAAAGCAGCTGCCTAGGAGTTACAGATGAAGAGGCCAACTATGAGGAAGTACAAGACCTCTCCAACTATGAGGACAATCATAATGATATTGCTAACTTGGCCTTTGAAGTGGAATCGCACGAATTATTAGACCAAATCTGCAACCAAGAATACTCGGGGTGTACGAGTAACATAGTGATTAAGGTCGCCGAAGCGAAAAAATCTTCAATTGCACAAGTGGCAATAATTTTCACAGTTGAGATCGAGTCGACCAAAAGAGGCCGAGTCAAGGAAGAAATGAAAGTCAACTTGGCCGAAGAGTCAAATAGCAAGGTCGACACGTTTGTCGAGACCGACTCAGCAACTGAAGACCAGACACAGGCTGAGGTAGAATTCATTGTTCCATCTGGATCCGACTCTAAAGAGGCGCAAGAGGTCGATGTCGACTCCAATCCGACAAAACCGAAAGTCAACATGTCGAGCCGGCCGAAGCAGCCTGAGGCTGAAATAATGTCAGCACACCTAGTGCCGAATCAAGATCAAGTCGGCCAGCCGGATCCAAACTTAGAAGTTGAAAAGTCTCCATTACCACCATCACCCATAGAATTGAAAACATTGCCGAGCCACCTGAAGTATGCTTATTTGGAGAAGGAACAGCAACTCCCAGTTATCATCGCCAACAACCTCCTCCAGGAGCAAGAAGATAAGTTGCTGGAAGTCCTCAGGCGGCATAAGAAGGCAATAGGGTGGAAGCTAGCAGATCTTCCTGGCATAAACCCCTCCATCTGCATGCATAGAATATTAATGGAGGAGGAGATCAAGCTCATCAGGCAGCAGTAGAGAAGACTGAATCCAACACTCCTGGATGTGGTTAAAAAGGAGGTCACCAAACTCCTTGCTGTAGGGATCATCTACCCCATCTCAGACAGCCAATGGGTGAGCCTTGTGCAAGTAGTGCCGAAGAAGTCCGGGATGACCGTCATGAAAAACCAGCAAGATGAGCTGGTACCAACAAGGATTCAGAACACTTGGCGAGTGTGCATCGACTACAGAAGATTGAATCAGGCAACTCGCAAGGATCATTTTCCTCTTCCCTTCATTGATCAAATGCTGGAAAAGCTATCTAGGAAATCCCACTACTGTTTTCTAGACGGATTCTCAGGCTACATGCAGATACATATTGCACCTAAAGACCAGCATAAGACAACCTTCACCTGCCCATTTGGTACTTTTGCGTACACACGCATGCCATTTGGCCTCTGCAATGCTCCGAGTACATTTCAACGCTGTATGATGAGTATTTTCTCGAACCTGCTACAGGATTGCATGGAGGTGTTCATGGATGACTTCACGGTGTATGCCGACTCTTTTGAGGCATGCCTGAATAATCTGTCTAAGGTGTTGAAGAGATGCATTGACACAAACCTCGTGCTCAACTTTGAAAAGTGTCATTTCATGGTGACTGAGGGAATAGTGTTGGGACATCTGGTCTCCAACAGAGGCATCGAGGTGGACAAAGCAAAGATAGACATCATCACTTCCCTCCCAAACCCCACTTCTGTGCGGGATGTTCGATCATTTCTTGGACATGCAGGCTTCTATAGAAGATTCATCAAGAACTTCAGTGCACTAGCCTTGCCTCTATCCAGACTGCTACAGAAGGATGTGGAGTTTAATTTTGACCAGCCCTGTATTGAAGCATTTCAGGAGCTAAAGAGCAGACTCACATCCGCACCTATTTTGCAAGCACCAAGCTGGGACCTGCCATTTGAGCTAATGTGTGATGCATCCAACTCAACATTAGGAGCTATTCTCGGCCAGAGAGCTAGAGTCGGCCAACTGGTGCACGTGATTGCCTATGCATCTAGAACTATGGATTCGGCCCAGCAAAACTACACAACAACTGAGAAGGAGCTTTTGGCAATTGTATTTGCCTTGGACAAATTTCGTTCCTACCTTCTCGATTCCAAGATAATTGTATTCTCTGACCATGTTGCCTTGAGATACCTGCTGAAGAAGCCTGACGCTAAGCCGAGACTGATCAGGTGGATGCTTCTTCTTCAAGAGTTTGATTTAGAGATCGGAGATAAGAAGGGTGCTAAGAACTCTATAGCAAATCATCTAAGTAGATCAAAAAAGGAAGCGAATTGATGCCTATCCGAGATGAATTCCTTGACGAGCAGTTATTAAACATCCAGACGGCCACACCATGGTTTGCTGACATCTATAACTACGTGGCAACATCTCATCTTCCACCGGAGGCGTCGCGGGCACAAAAGGAAAAAATCCGAAGCAATGCCAAGTATTACATTTGGGATGATCCCTACCTTTGGAGACTGTGTAGCAACAAGGTCATCCGCAGGTGCATTCCAGAAGCCGAGATCAATTTGGTCCTTTAGTTCTGCCACTCGGCACCTGGAGGCGGCCATTATGGATCAACTCGGACTGCAAGGAAAGTGCTAGACTGTGGCCTTTATTGGCCAACTATCTTCAGGGACGCGCATGAATTCGTCTCCACCTACGAGAAATGCCAAAAAGCAGGAGTGGCCATGAACAGAAGGCATGAAATGCCCCAGCAACCCATCCAGTTCTGTGAAATTTTTTATGTCTGGGGAATAGATTTCATGGGGCCATTCCTAGTCTCCAATGGATATTGATACATTCTGCTGGCCGTAGATTATGTATCAAGATGGGTAGAGGCCATTGCCACCAGAACCAATGACGCAAGAGTAGTTGTGGACTTCCTTAAATCCAATATTTTTTGCAGGTTTAGTGTTCCGAAAGCGCTCATAAGTGACCAAGGCAGTCACTTCTGCAACAAAGCCATGACCTCTCTTCTTCAGAAATATGGGGTAGCAGACAGAATTGCTACTGCCTACAACCCCCAAACAAATGGCCAAGCAGAAGTTTTCAACAGGAAAATCAAGAAAACACTACAAAAGATGACCAATCCCAGTAGGAAGGATTGGAGCCGCCTCCTTGAGGATGCTCTTTGGGCACACAAAACTGCACACCGGACACCTCTAGGGATGTCTCCCTATAGGATTGTTTTCGGAAAAGCCTGTCATCTTCCTGTGGAGCTAGAACACAAAGCATAGTGGGCTGTTAAGCAGTGTAATCTAGCCTATGACCAAGTTGGAGAGCAGAGAAAATTTCAACTGCAAGAGTTAGATGAACTCCGCTTGGAAGCATATGAAAATTCTAGAATCTACAAGCAAAAAGTCAAGCGATTCCATGACCAGCAGATCCTGAGAAAAGAATTCAGAGTTGGCCAGAAAGTCCTCCTGCTTAACTCGCACCTTAAGCTCATTACAGGTAAACTTCATTCTAGATGGGATGGACCTTTTGTTATCACTAATGTGTTTCCCCATGGTGCAGTACAGCTAAAAGATGAAAATAGTAGCAGTACCTTTCAGGTCAATGGGCATCAGATCAAGCCATTCCACAAAGGTCCAGCACCAATTATTCATGACATGGAGCTAATCTCATTGATGGAACCGGCTCCACCAGACGACCCTGCCTCGCATTGAGGACAATGCAAATTTTAAGTGTAATGGGGGATAATGTTATAGTCATTCATTTAAATTGCTTTGTCTTGTTTCTATTCCCATCCTCCTGAACTCTGCTAATTTTAAATTTGTCTGTTTCATTTTGTTAAATCTGTCTTCTGTTTTTCAATAAGAGTTGTCCAAGCCGAGTCCATTTCGGCCCCGTGCCATCTCGGCCGGATCCGGAATGACTTCAACCTGGCAGGATTTCAATTCCTAGCAAAATTCCAAATTGGATTGTCGAAAAAATTTTGTTTGAAAAGAATTTTTAATTGGCTTCTGAAAGTTTGAAAAAGGCAGTAGGAAGTAATTCTACAACTCTAGCAAGAGATTCCTCTAGCTTGAAGGGAATAAAACTTTTGTGCCCTAGTCAGTAATTGACTGAAAAACTGAAAAGGAAACCCTTTGTGATAGAGCAAAAATACAACCTGTGTGAGATTTTGAGTCTTTGTAAATATTGATGGCTTACATCTTGCCATTTCTCTTCTTCTTCTAATGTGATTTTTACATTCATGTTAATTGCATGTTCTACATTTTGCCTGAACTCTCTAGATACAACTGTTCTCACATGCAGGAATGACATGATCTAGGCCATGTTTCTTATAAGCCCCGAGCCAAATAAAGCCTACCTGAACAAATGTGTCTGTTGTTTACCCCTTTTGAGCCTAATGTAACCATTCTTCCTGACAGCTCACTACAAGTCAAGGCCAGAAAAATCATGAATCAACCTCACCCTCAAGGAGCAGAGGAGCTTTGGAATTGTTTTGGGAATAAGTCATGATCAAGTGTGGGGGAACTCTAGGAAGCAAAAAGTTGTTCAGCACCCTCAAAGGCTCGAAAATGCAAGAAAAAGAATAAAAGCGAGTGAAAGAAATAAAACAGACAAAGAGAGAAACAGCTGCATAAATTTGCATAATAAGAAAAAGAAAAGAAAATGAGCTGCTAGCAGCAACAAGGAGGAATTGACAGCATCCTGGGTTATTCCTCAGGCTGATAAAGCTTACTCCCCATTGCTCCTCTCTTCCTCATGGGTCTTGAAGCCAACTTTCCCATATTTTATCCTACCCATGACCCAGCCTCGCTACAAGCCGAAAAAAAGTCCTAGTGATCATAACTGTGTGTGTTTTTGCAGGTGTAAGAAGAGAGCTTTGCCAAAGTATGGTAATATCAGTTCCATGAATGTTGAGTGTAAATACAAACTCAAACACGTGAGAAATGAGGGAATTATTTGCCTAAATAAGAGTTCTGTCACTCTTGGTTACCTTCTCTTGTTTGCAGGTCATGAATTTGCCTAGAGCGCAAAAGAAGCAATTTTCAGATTGTTAGAGTATCTCGATCTCAGGGTAAATGAGTACTGACTCTATCTCGGTTGAACTGAAAGAAGCCAAGTGTAAAAGTATTTTCTATCTTTAAAAATTCCCCTTGTTGGTTTTCATTTTATTTTGCCCAAGAGTGCAAAAGGGTAAGTGTGGGGGTGTGATGAGTCACAATTTATACATCTTTTAGACACCCAAGAAGGATGTTTGCAAGACTATTATGTGCTTAAGAATGGATTGTTAGCTAAGATTCATTTTATGGGCATAAATATAGAGAAAATACAAATATGTGTTAATTCAGATTTCTTAGCTAATAAAAAGTATCACTCCTTCTTCTGCAGGTCAAGCGAGTTGACCAGGGTCAATAGAAGAGTCTCAGCCGAGATGAAGTCGTCCCGGCCAAACCGACCCCATCTCGACCAAGCCAGAGTCGTCTCAACAGTCCTTGCCTTGTAGTCCAACAACCCAATAAAGAGCAGCCCAATTGTATTGACCACATCAGCTATCCAGCTCGGATGCCACCTCAGCGTTAGCTCAACTACCATGTCACTCTTAGGGAATCTGCCACGTCATGTTGGAAGATCTTCATAGGGGTAGAATAGGAGATTCACATTGTAATTCTGTTAGGATTCGTTAGGATTAACATATCACAGCTCGTGTATATATAGGAGGAGCTGTGCACTTTTTACGCGTCTTGGAATGCACTCTGATTACACTCTCATTATATCATTTTCTCGCTCTCATTCTCTCCATTTTCATAGTGGTGCACAGTGCTGCTTTGCCGTTTCTCTCGATCGAGGAAGTGCGGGTCTGAGACTGGGAAGCCGAAGTCTGTCAGAGGGGACCGATCAGATTACTAACGCACTCTGGTGGAGCTGATCCTCAGCGCTCAGGCTAACGGAGGTGAACCACCACCATCAACCATGGCGATCGTCAAGGAAGATGGATCCACCTGAATCCAAACCACTGTATTTGTATTCTGTTTCTGTTAATCAACTTCATTCTACATTTCTTATCTCCATTCTCTTCCTCTCCTTTAATTCATGATTTAATCCGCGATTGCAATTAAATAGTGAACAATGTTAAGCTAATTCGATTGGAACTGGTTTAACTAATTTAGTAGGTAATCATTTAACGATTGTTATTCGAGAACCTAAAATCAACTCTGAACTTAATCCCTGCCAACTGATGAGGTAGCGATTGCATAAATCTTCGGTATGGCAATGGAAGAACCTTTGGCGATTGCCATAAGACTTCCCAAGGTTGATATGGACTGAGAACTGGAGTGTGGAAATTGGACTGGATTTGGACTTACAGGACTGAGCACGAACACAGTTAAATAATAATAATAATAGATAACTAGTAATAGTAGTATATGTTTACTGCATTCATAGTCTTAGTTTACTTTCTGCTTCGCTTACATTCAAAATCCCCCCTGTTTACTGTTCTCTAGTCTGAGACAGAGATAGTCCATCTTTGTAGCATCTGTCTACACTCAGCCGAGACCAAGCTGGATTGTCTCTACCGAGATCATCTCGGCTCTATCTCTGCCGAGAGCGACTCGGCCAGTTGCCGAGGAGAGTCAACACTTTACACCTTAGATTCGATAACATTTCGCTTCACACCAAATCACAACTGAGCACACTGTGTCCTTAAGAAGAATGACCTAGGGTTGGCTATACTATAGTTAATTTTAGTTATTTGATAAGAGTTCAACGGCTGAAAAGAAAATACACTATCACATATCACATGACAATTTTTTTACAACATGTTGCCATGTATTTAACTTCATTTCTAGTCTTCATACAACCTATATCAAACATACAAACACAAAGAGGCAAACTTCCCTTACCTAGAATGAAGATGGAGTATGCAAACTTTAGTGAAGAAGCTTAGGTTTTGCAATAGTGGAGGTGGTAACAATAGGGACGAGTTTCTCAGACTCAAAGGAAATGGAGAGCTTTAAATCTCAGCTAGGGTTGGAGTTTTAAAGAGAGTTTGAGGTAACCAATTGCCCAAGGGTCAAGGGGAGTGGTTTTTAACCAAAGGATCAAGGAATGAATGGAAAAAGTGATATTTTTTTCATTTAAGGTAGAAAGTAGGCTAATGTCTTTTTGCTTATAATGGTTAATTTCACTTTTGGATTTTATATCATAAATGTTAAGATAATTAACTATAAGTGGTATAATCATCTTTGGGGAAAATAGAAAGTTAATTGATGATTTACCTCGAAATATGTGCTAATAGCATTGAAAAATATGTAAATGTCATTGTGCCATTAATTCTCAATATTTCTAAATTAAGTCAGTCACTACTTTGGGGAAGAACATTGTCTTGATCAATGTGTGTCATATCGTTTCAGACTCATTCGAGACTTTTCTTGAAAAAAATGCGAACACTAATCATTAAGATTTTCTATTGAAATTAAATTAAATTTTATTTTGTAATTATTTTCAATGTCTTTTTTTTACAAGAGTCACCCATACCCTTAAAATTTATTGTCTTTTTTACACAAGGCTTGTAAGACTCTAGTCAATCTAATTAAACAACAAAGAGGCACTCTTGATTTACTCCAATTTTGTCCCAATTTTTTAATGCCACAAATATTGTTGGTGTAACAGTATATTTATCTTCATGATAGAAAATTGAGAGGTATTAGCAACAAAATAAATGAAATTATGGCCATTGTTGTATAAGCAACTCATATCATATACAAATGTCTTTTTCATTGGCATGCATTTGAATATGTGCACACAACCTTTTGAATAAAAGTATTTTTAATGGAGTAGTATTTTATTACCTAAGGGTGGTTTTGGAACCTGCATCATTCAATTACTTAGTGGCAAATCCAAATTGCTAACATTCGACTACTTAGTGGTGGTTTTCAACCTGCTAAAATTATGTTTCGTACCTAATGACGATTATTTTGGCGGTTGCTCGGAAACGACGTTATATAGATTTGTAACAATGATTTTTTATGGTGTTTTGGGAACCTTTGGTAGTTGGATTAGTGATAGGTGAAACCACTAGTATACTTTACAAAATCACCTTTAAGTGTATATGAAATTTCTAAGATGATGTTTATAACACATATAGTTAAATAAATAACTACAACACATATTAGGAAATTTTAAAATTTGCGAAGTTAATGTAGCATCTAAGTTTTCTTTTATTGTGTGAAGTTTTTTTCGTCATATTTGCATTGAGAACAATATTTTCTATTAATCATTTGATCAGTGGAACTAAATAAAGCAAATTAACCTTTTAATGGTTTAAAGTTAGTGGACGAAGAATGGAAGAAGATGAAATGTGGGAAATTTCCCTTTATTGAGATGTTATCTTATAACCTTTGAATAGCCACTTTCAATCTTTATCTAATAGGAACAAACTTATTTAGTAAAAATTGACACACTCTTTTGTTTGTGACCTCGTAAGTTCAATATTAAGTTTTACTAATCAAGGTATGGATATAACAATCCTCCAAAATGTCTTGATAATATGAAGTAATCTCTTTTACCTTCAATAATCGATTTTCCTTCCATTAGTTACAACTCTAGTTAACTCTAAAGTATGGTATAAATGTCAAACTCTAATAAGTTATACTATATATTTATTCACTAAATGACTTAAGAAATTCTTTTCTTCACTCATTCAATTGTCTTGACTTAGGTCTTCCAATGTGTTTGATAAGTCACTCTAAATAACTTATATGCTTATTTCACTAAGATAAGTTTGTTTGGTATACGAGCTTATTTTGTTAGCTTCTAGTTTATTTTTATAAGTTACTTTAAAGAACTTACAAAAATAAGTTAGCTTATAAGTTATTAGTGTTTTTTTTATTCTCATTAATTTTTTTGAAATATTTTTATCAATTTAAAAATAAAATAATTAAATATGTCATTTTTATTTATCAGCTATTTTTTCAACCAATCTTAACAAATACTTTCAATTCAATCAGCTAATTTATAAGTTTTCAACATTTTAACTCATAACTTATAGTTTATAAGCTTCAGCTAACTTATAAGCTAGTTTTACCAAACACGCTTTTCATTTCATCATATAGCTAAAATTTATTACTTAGAGTTTATGAATTCCTTTTTGATTAATTATTATATTTATACGTATTTAATTGGCTAAAGCCCCTTTATTTATTTATTTTTTTTTTCAATTTGGTCAATCTATTATTCACTCATTCAATTGCCTTGGTCAAGGTCTTAGAGTGTGTTTGGTAAGTCACTCTAATATCTTATAAACTAGTTTGACCAAGATAGGTTCATTTGATATACAATCTTATTTTTGGTAACGTCTGGCTTATTTTCATAAGCTACTTCAAATAACTTATAAAAATAAATTAGATTTTAAGCTATTAGTTTTTTTTTTCATTTTTATCATCATTAATTTTTTTAAGTATATTTGTATCAATTTAAAAATCAAATAATTAAATATATATTTTGTGTCTTTTTATTTTATCAATTAGTTTTTCAACTAATGTTACTAAGCAATTTCAATTCAATCATCTAGCTTATAAGCTTTCAACATTTCAGCTTTTAGCTTATAAACTAAACACACCATTAATTTTATCATAGAGTTCAAATTTATTACCAAAAATTTATAAATTATTATATCTACAAGTATTTTATTGGCTAAAATCCCTTTATTTATTATTTTTTATTCAATTTAATTCCTCTATTATTAAAAAAAATAATTTGGTCCATTGATTTTCAAAATTACTCAAATATTATCCTTTTCGTCAAATTAAGAATAATGACGTCATACATAAATTTTGACAATTCTGAATTGCCATTATTTAATTAAATTTTAAAAAGTTATAATTTAATAACATAATTATTATTTTAACTTAACCGAGGTTATAAATCACTACTATCATAATTTTAATTGTTAAAAGTAATAACACATTAAGAGCATGCATATAAGAAAAATCAAGAAAACAAATAAATAAAAAATTATAATCCACCAAGAAAATAACATTATAAGAATCTACATATAAGAAAAATAAAAATAAATAAAAATAAAAACTATAACCCACAAAGAAAATTCATTATAATAACTTACACATCAAAATCCAAATCAGGAAAAAAAGAAGAAACAAAGAAATTTAAAAGTGAAACATCATAAAGACAACATTTGTTGTTCTTCCTCTCTCTCACTCCCTCCATGTTCCTCTTTCTCGCCACCTTAAGTGAGGCCTTAAGCCATCGTCACCAAGACCTTACACTACTACAATTAGGATTTTGTACTATTGCGACCGAGATCCTACACCACCATAACCTAGATATCAAATTATTACAATTAGGATCTCACAACAGTGTAAACAAGGCCTCTTGCATCATCGCACTGATGTCTTTTACACCATCTTGACCTAGATCTCACAACACTACAACCAATACCTAGCATCACTAGATCGAAGCCTCTTGTGAAGAAATAAGAGACACATAAAAATGAAGGTTGAATTATGTGTATGATTTTTAGAAAGATTTTTTAAAATGCAAGGATATATATAAGTTTTCAAGCGTTGTCCAAACCAACACAAGGATTTTATCCTAGTTCACTTTTTCACAAGTGTTACGAATAGTCCCCTTCAACTCAAAGGATTTATTCACTAAAGTCAAGTTGACTTACAAACCAAGTATTAATTTATATAACATTTGTAATCTACCAGATACAAACAATTATCCACTAAAGTCAAACTGACTAACAAACTAAGTATTGTCAAACATCTTCAGGTTATACAACATTTGTAATCTACTTGATTACAAACAATATCAAATATTCTTTAATACTTAGCCTCTTCATGCTATCACAAAAGTAAGTGAGATTTTTTTCAAATGATAATTCGCTCGCTCAACTTATGGTAATTACAAATAGAGGCTTCAACTTTGCTTAGCAAAGCAAATGCAGAAGTTTTTCGCTAAAAAAAACTTTTATAAGACTATCATCTAAAAAGCATAAAAATGGTGAGTTTTTATCTCATTTTTTCTTTTCGTGTTTAGTCTTTTCATTCTTCTCAAAGACTTGTTTAACAATATATGGGTATGAGGAAGAAAGATATTGTTTTGCATGGAGAAAGATCTTTTGCATTAAATGCCTAAGAGATGCTTTTTGTATGTTTGTCATCTTTTGAAGTTATAGAAAAATGTGTGCCAAAGAAATATGTTTTGCTAGATAAAGATTTTTTTCTCTTTCTTTAACCATACTGTCTTTACTTGATAAGAGTTATTTGTTATTTTTGTTTCCTTAACAGTAAAAGATGATCAGAAATCTCTTATATCAATGTTGACTTGTTTCATCTAAGCTTGAAAAAAAGCTCTTTACTACTCTAAAAAATGAAGCATAGCATAGCATAGCATAACACATATATATAATATGAACATTATACAGAGCTTTGAGAGTGAATAAGTTAAATAACAAGTTACGAGATATAATAAGCACATAAAACAAGAAAAAATTTTCGCTCAAGAAAAACACATATATATATAATATGAACATTATACAGAGCTTTGAGAGTGAATAAGTTAAATAACAAGTTACGAGATATAATAAGCACATAAAACAAGAAAAAAATTTCGCTCAAGAAACCAAATTCTTTATTGAACAAAGTTTCTCTTTTTGATGGAGTCTTTTATGAATGATGAAATGCTTGGACATGAATAGATAAACTTGTTAAAAGAACAAGTTTTTTTTATATGGATACAGTCCATACTTCTATATTATTGTGATGACTTTGTTGGTTTCTTGAACACTAAGTACAAAATCAAAGCAATAGTCATCACTCTTTAGTCATAATTTTTGTTATCATTGAAACAATTGTATTACTTTGGACGCATATAAAATATTTTTCAACATCTTTCTCCACTACAAGCTAGATCTCGCACCTTTGTGACGACAACCTTGCAATGACACATCCATCTTCCCATTTTTGTAATGAGATTACTGCTTCAAAGAAACATCACCTACATGATGTTTTACTCATGTTGAATGGTTATATGTTTTTGTTTTTATTGCCTATTTAAATTCTTCTTTCCTCCTCTCACGACTGTCTTGCCAAGGTCTTTTACTAAACATATCATAAAGGCAACTTAACATAATAACCCAAAAATTGAGGTATTTCTGTCTCTTTCACTTTTGTTAAATTTTAAAAATTGAGTTAATAAATTTTATTTATATAATAATATAACAATTTTAGAATTTAATAAAATAAAATTATAATTATAAAATTAATTTTTTAAAATTTAATAAAATAAAAAGAATTATAATTTTAAAAATATTATATACATAATAACTATTAAATTATTAAATTTTTATTTTTATTTTAAAATTCATAAAAAAATATACAATGGATTTCTTGAACTGTCATTATGTTAAAAATATAAAATTTTTAATTATATTATAATATTTTTATTATAATTTTAAATTTTGAATAAAAAAATAATAGTGACAATTATAAACCGCCACTAATCATATTACCATCAATTAAATGAAAATATAACTTCACAGCAATTTTGAAAATTGAAGGATTAAATTAAACTTTTTAAAATTAATAGGACTAAATTGAATAAAATAAATAAATAAAGGAACTAAAGAAGTAATTTAGCATATTTAAATATATCCCAATGTCCATTCAACTAGTGATATAAGGTATTAGGGTTTGATATTAAAATATAATAAATGATTTATTAGAGAGAATGAATTTTTTGTTATGTTAAAGTTATATAAAAAATATTAAAAATTACACCAACATATTTATAATTTTATAATTTATAAAAATATTTTTATAATAAAATTTTTCATAAGTCGATCTAATGAATTATTTCTCTATAATGACATTTTTAGAAGAATCAACGATGTACATGGAAAAACTCAATTTTTTAAAATCAAATATGAAAATTTTAATTTTCAAAAACATATCTAAACATTATCAAAAATATTTATAATTAACTAACTGAATTTGAATGATCAGATCCACATGTGTATCATTTACATAGGTAAATAAATAAATGAGATATATTAATCTTTATATCCAATAAAAATAATTACATTACATATATATTGATTTATCTGAATTATTGATATTATATTTACAATAGTCTTATGATCAAGAACAATCTAGATTAAAATTATAAAAAATTTGTTTCTCATTATCATAATCCTTATCATGATAACAAGTCTTAAATTTTAATCAAGTAGCTTATCAAATCAACTATTCAATAAAACAATAAAATATAATAATGAAGAAAATAATATTTTATTATTAAAATTAAAGTGATTATGTGACAAATTTGATCTTGGAGATAAACATTTATTTGCAACTGCATAAGCCCAACTAATAATTTTTTACGATTTTATAAATTTTATAGTTTATCTTAATAATTTTAAATTTATATATAATATTTTACTTACATGAAATATTGATAACAATTATAATTATAATATTAAAGAGACTTTATATTTTAAGAATATAATTTTTATATATTATTAGTATAAATATTTTTACATATTTATGAATATATTAATTATTTAAAAGTTAATATACTTTATCCTTTAGATATAAAATTTACTTTTTTTTTTATATAGAATGTTATGAAGGATATAGTTTTATACATTTTACTTTATAATTTTAAGAAAAAATTGAAGAAATGTCATAATTACTCTCTGTTCTCAACACTTCAACTTTAAAATTATGGGTAAGAATGAAACATAGAGTAGATCTTATATCTAATGCTAAGTGGAGAGTATTATAGGTAGGGAGAGATAGGAAAATATGGAAAAGAAGAGTAGAATGCTTTACAATTAAAATTTTCGATACAATTTATAGAAAACAATAAAGCAATTTGTCTTGAGGAATGTTCTAGATGGTTTTATACTTTTAAGAGAGAAAAATATGAATCAACAAGGACTAACATTTGTTGTTATCGTTAACTATGTGTACTATTATACTAACAAGTAGAGATATTTTCCAAAGTCAACAACACAAAGCATACAATAGGATTTATTCATCATGTAAATTCATCTAGAAGCACATGATTGGTAGTAACAAAGACATACATGAGGGTATGTAATTTCTAATATAGACTAACCTCTTAAACACAAGGGTCTGTATTACTAATACATGGGCAACTTGCATGCAACTATATTTCCAACCATCTCTTTTCAAGAGGGGTCCAACTATATTGCTAACACATGTGCTTGTTTTGTAAATGAGTACATATACTTTCATTAGTTTGAACAAGAGTTATGATTCTTGAAACCACGTGGTTGTTTTATAAAAGAGTACATATAGTTGATGAATGTACAATATTGTATATGAACATCTCGATCATAGGAGTTTTGTACGGTATGTTAATTTTTTTCATGATGTCAAACAAGATGAGAAATCTTATTTTTTATATGTTCAAATCATTTTATTTTGTATATTTGTTTGTCTTTTCATTCTAACTAACCATTTCTTGTTAAAACAATATATTAATATAATTTTGGCTTATACAAACAAAAAAATAACTCTAGTAGACTAAAAGACTACTTTTATTATAGAGTAATAGATAACATGCACAACTTACTATGACCATTTTTTACCTTACAAATTTTTTATTTTATATAAGTAAATAAGATTTTATTGTAATTGTAAGTGAAGTTGAACATTAACATTAGCATAAGGGTGCTGAGTCTATTAAGAAACCTGATATAGATTAAGCCCAAAAAACAATAACTAACAAAATGAAAATCAATAAAACCTATAGAAGTAAATACATGTATGATACTAATAAGATGTTGTGTGCAACACCCTCAGGCCATTTTAAAATGACTCTAGGCTTTAAGAATGACTTTAATGACTAAAACACTGACTAAACTTCATTCCTATTCTTCAAATTACAATATGCATTCCTGGAATCAATTTTCTTTAATTTTGTACTAAACCTTTCAAATTCTGCATTTATAGTTGGATCCTCAACCCATGATGACTCCACATATTACAATGTACTCCTACAAATGAAAAATAATTTGATTATAAAGTCAAAACTGCCATAAACAAAATAGATTGTATTTGTGATGATAATCTCTTGAAAAAATTTTCTCAATGTTGTTCAAGAATTTTTTTCCACTCTTCCATAGAAAGGATTTATTGTAGGAATTTTATTTCTAACCATTTAAGGCCTATTGGAGAAAGAGCCTCCATAAGTATAATCGACAAAGTTCATAACTACATGTTAAGCAAAAGCTACCAAAGTTATAGTTGTAATGATGTTAATGAGGTCTTATGATGTTTTACCTGCCGTTCAAATTTCTATCCACCATGTTTGGAACCCTTGATCAGATTCTATGATGCTTAGGCTTTGATAGTAATGGTAAACATTTTGTTTAGTGACATCCCTACGAGTAAGTCATCGTTAACAAAAGGATAACCTCAATTGTTAGCTTTACGCCACGTGGTACATTTGGATCTACCTTTGCTAAAGAAATATTAACATCAATAAGTGAATGCTTAACGTGGTTTTAAAAGAGAAAAAAAATAAATGAAATAAAGAGGATAAAAAAATCATTGGGACGTGCTTAAATTACTAAAGTTGATAATATGCTATAAAAATTATTTTCATTGAATGTTTTTTTTTTTTTACGAGAGAACGAAATTTCAATGACCCCATTTGCATTGATAAGCACCTCACAGGCAAGGGAGTTTAATAAAATCACATGAAAGAAAACTACAAGGAGTTTAATAAAATTATATGGAAGAAAACAAAATTATTGTTTGATGTAAAGGAAATACAATAGACTCCAACATATATAGACTAAAGAAAAACAAAGCATATCACTAGTAAACAAAATAATAACATACTATAAATTATAACTTGTTGTGGTTCTCAGAAAAACAACCAACCTTACTACTCCTCACTTTTCCTATTTATATATCTGGTAAGCCATGTCACCCGACAGTCGTATCGACAGGTCAGATGCAGGGAGGGCGCTGCTCTGGTGGATTTATCTGACATGTCAGAGTCGCTCCGAAATGGTCCCCTAAAAGGACACGTTCAGTTTTTACCCTATTTTCCACTCGTCCAGATAAGCCCGTCCGGTAGGCCGGCTGGTAGAGTCCGGACGGTACACAGCCCCTCAAGCTTTATTCCCAGACTAAAGCTTGTACCCTTACTCAGCTGGTTTCTGACTCTTTTCATAAGGTGCCGTTTCAATTTTCCGATTTTTCGAATTGTGGGGAATATTCGCATTTTTGGCGCCTATTCGATTAACTCGAGTCGCTTCGTCTTCTGGAGCACAAACTTTAACTCAAGTCACGATTATTCTCAGTTCTTTTCACATTTTCCTCTTACTGCCTTTCTCCTTCTGTTCTCGTGACTTTCTCTGCCGCGAGTATTTTCCATCTGATTGTGCTTGCATCTTCATCCATGGATCCAGGTAACTTCTTCTTTCTCTAGCTTTATTAGCTGTTCGCGAATTTGCATGAAACTTTTTCTCTTCTTTGAGGCGACGTTGCGCCTACCTCTGCTTGGGTCCCAAACTGACCCTCGCCATCTAGTCGCAGGTGGTCCTTCAGGGGGTATCGCTGGTTCCTCTGCTCAGGGAAACCAGTCTCCAGGGAGGGCCGCGTCCCAGATTAGCTCTTCTCTTTCTATCCCTTCGTCTAGCTCGACTTCTGGTTCTACTGAGGTGCTTCCTTTCGAGATATGGTACCGCGACAACTCTGAGGATGATCTATCCCTTGATCCTTATTCGTGGGTGGACCTGGAAGTGAAGAAGGTTTTTTCTACCTTTACGTGTGATAGTGCCCTATTGGGAACGGCCAAAATCATCTGCCAACCGGGTCCTTGGTCGGTGGCGGTCCATCCTTGCCGGCCGGATGAACCGGCGCATGTTCAACCTTCGGCCGAGGATCCTCCTTTCTTCTTCCTATATGAAACCCTACCCTCAAAACTAGGTATTAAGCTTCCTTTTACCTCTTTCGAGCGGTCGGTCCTTCGGGCCCTAAACGTCGCTCCGACACAGCTTCATCCTAACAGCTAGGGCTTCGTGAGGGCCTTTGAACTAATCTGTGAGGATTTGGGCAGAGCCCCTTCCCTCAGTGTCTTTTTTTGGTTCTTTTCTCTACGCAAGGCGCCAAGGTTGGGTGGACTTCCCCTCGAGTGGCCCAAAACGCAAGTTGTTGAAGCCTTTCCGGAGAGCTTCAAGGTCTTCAAGGATCGCTTCTATAAAGTGAGCCGAGGAGCGGTCGGTCCTAACATTCTTATTGATAGCTCAGGGGATCCCTATTTTCCGCTTCATTGACTCCCCAACCAGCTGTTTCAGTTCTGGTCCGAAAAAAGAATTTGGAAGGATGGGAAAAGGAGTTTGTGGCTGAGCTGCACGGTTTTCGCGTTCTTTCTACTGCTGAAATCATAAAGGATCCGGTCGGTTGAGTTGCTTTGGTGCTTTTTCTTTCTTACCTGGTTTTCTTGTTCTAATTTTTCTTCTCTTGGCAGGTTTCTCAGCTAAGTACTTGAAGAATGTTCGCAAGAAGCTGTCGCAAGCCTCGGCCGAACCCGTTAATCCACCACCGGCCGACACCAAAATGGCGGCTGACTCCAATCTTCCTCAAATGGACCAAGTATCCTCCCCCCAAATAGTCCATCTGGACTCTCCCAGTAGTTCTCCTTTTCCAGTAGCACCTGACCATCCGGACCCTGCAGAAGCACCTGAAGGACGTCCTCGGAAGCGCTTACACGCTGAATTTGACGGTCTTTTTGACGATCCTCCTGCTTTAAACGAAGAAACTGTGATTGCCGGCGGTCCTCTAAGTCCATCTATCTGGGGTCGCTCTCTTTCCATTGGTCAATCCGAACCTTCAGATGGTTCCTTGGCGGCCGATCGCTCTCGTGTACATCGGTTGGGAGTTACAGGCACTCTTAACATTTTTCATCGGCTTGCCGGGTGCTCCCTTATTTATGCCCGCGCTGCAGAAGCCGAGTTTGGGGAGTTGGATAGCCAAGTAACTCTTCTCTCTGACCAACTTGCTCAAGCGCAAGAGGAGAACAGGAAAATGATGGCCGTGCACTAGGAAAATGTTACAAAGATTAACAACTATGAACGTACGGTTGACGGCCTACAGGGTGAATTGCGCCAAGCTTCCATTCAGGGTAAAGAACTGCTGGCTACTAAGTCTGCTTTAGAGGCCGAGCGGGAGGCATTAGTTCAGAAGGTGGAGGACTTATCTCTCTCCTGTCAACAACTCGAGGCTAGCAATTTAGATTCTCGTGAACGTCTTTCTTCGGTGGAATCGGATTTGGCTAAAGCAAAGGAGGACAATGCAGCCAAGGATGCTATCATTCTTCAACAAGGGTCGGCCGTCCTTCAACAGCATGAGGCCGGTTTTTGTCGAGCTTTGGCGCAGGTCAAGGTGTTGTACCCTGACCTCGATGTTGCTGAGGCTGACCCTTTCAAAGACATTATCGACGGTCGTCTAGTTGACGTGCCCACTCCTCCAAACTCACCCGTTGCTTAGCTTAGGATTTTACATTTCATGAACATTTCAACACTATTCGTTTTTACTTTGTTATGTATCGAGGAACATATGTGCTTTACTTGTGGTTGGCGTTGAAATGGCTGGTGTACTTTTGTTTTGTTAAGGTAATTTTGCCAAGTATGTAGGTTTCGTAAATTTTGTCCTTTTCGTCCGTCCGAATTCAAGTTATGTAGTTTTCGTAAGTTTCGCTAGCGAGAGTATGACCGACCGTAATCGCGTTAAGTTTATGTAGATTTGTTGACCGAAATCAAGTTATGTAGATTTTTGTTTGACGTGGCTCGTACCCTCGGACTAGCCTTTTATGGCCGACCGTTATCGGGTACATGTAGGTTCGTTGACGTAGCTCGCACCCTGACTAGCCTTTTATGGCCGAATCGCTATCGGGTACATGTAGATTCGTTGACGTAGCTCGTACCCCCGGACTAGCCTTTTATGGCCGACCGTTATCGGGTACATGTAGGTTCGTTGACGTAGCTCGTACCCCCGGACTAGCCTTTTATGGCCGACCATTATCGGGTACATGTAGATTTGTTGACGTAGCTCGTACCCCCGGACTAGCCTTTTATGGCCGACCGTTATCGGGTACATGTAGATTCGTTGGCGTGCATCAACATAGTTTAGCTATATTCATAGTAACTTAGCTGTAATACATTCGTAGCGACATTGCATTCCAAGTTCGAGGTACCTTTTTTCCGTCTAACTGTTCGAGGCGATAAGCCCCTCGGCCTACCTCTTCTGTAATCCTGAACGGCCCTTCCCATGGGGGAGATAATTTGTTGTTTTCTGCCTTCTTGGTTACCTTTCTCAAAGACTAAGTCAGCTACCTTGAAGTGGCGGGGAATCAACTTCTCATTGTACCTTTTGGCAACCCTGGCTTTCACAGCATATTCTTTTATGTGGGCTATCTCTCGCTCCTCCTGTAGTAAATCAAGATTTACTCTTAATTCTTCTTCATTGTTGCTTGGTTCAAAGAAGGTCACTCTGGGCGATGGTTCCCCGATCTCGACTGGGATTATTGCTTCGGTTCCATAAGTCAAACGGAAAGGGGTTTCTCCTGTTGTCGAATGAGGGGTCGTATGATATGACCAGAGCACTTGAGGTAGCTCGTCCGCCCATCTCCCCTTAGCTTCCTCTAGGCGTTTCCGTATTCCACATAAAATAACTTTGTTCGCGGCCTCCGCCTGCCCGTTTGCCTGAGGATGCTCCACTGACGTGAAGAGTTGTTTAATTTTCAGCCCCTCGCAGAATTCGGCCGTCACCTTAGAAGCGAACTGGGTGCCATTATCTGATACTATCTCGGCCGGTATGCCAAATCGGCACACTATTTTTTTCCAGAGAAAGCGCTTTACTCGCTCGGCCGAAATAGTGGCCACCGGGTCTGCTTCTACCCACTTGGTGAAATAGTCCACTGCAACAATTAAAAATTTTAGTTGTCCGGGTGCGATTGGAAAAGGTCCCAAGATGTCTATGCCCCACTTGTGGAATGGCCAAGGGGCCATGATGGAATGTAGTCGTTCGGGTGCAGCTTTATGGCCTTCCGCGAACCTTTGGCATTTATCACACTTCTTTACAAAACTCATGTAGTCACTTCGCATTGTTGGCCAGTAGTACCCCGCCCTTACTATCTTACTGGCTAATGCTCGTCCTCCGATGTGCGTGCCACATATACCCTCATGCACCTCTCTGATCACGTACTCCGCTTCGCTCTCATCCACACACCTCAGCAGCGGTAAAGCGTGACCCCTCCGGTATAAGCGCCGGCCGACCACTACATATTTTGATGCTTCTCGAACCAACCTTCTAGCCTCCTTTGGTTCGCCTGGTACGTAGTTATCTTGAATATATCTCAGGATGGGAGTTACCCACGTGTCTTTTCTGCCCACACAACCAATCTCCTGGCGTTCGACTCCCTCAGGCTGTTCAATCGTTGGGGAATGCAAGCTTTCGTGGATGACTGACTTTTGCTGCCGCCTCTGGGTGCTGGCTAGTTTTGCCAGTAAATCCGCTCGTTCATTATGATCCCGAGGTACGTGTACCAGCACGAAATTCTCGAACATTGATGCCATTTTCTTAGCTTTCATCCAATACTTCACCAGTTGAGGGTCCCTTGTCTGATATTCTCCGTTTACCTGGCCGGTTACCAGTTTTGAATCGCTCTTGGCGGTGAGTTTTTTTACTTCTAACTCCTGCGCCAACCTCATGCCTGCCAACAAGGCTTCGTATTCTGCCTGATTATTGCTAGCTTTGAACTCGAAATGCAGAGATTGCTCAATGACTATACCTGGGCGGGCCTTCTAAGATGACCCCCGCCTCCGCCTCAGTATTGTTAGAGGAGCCGTCTACTGATAGGTACCATTCTCCCATATTGGTTTCTTCTGCCGAGCAGTCCATCTCTCCCAGAATTAATTTCGTTAGGAAATCCGCCAGCGCCTGAGCTTTAATGTGCCCACTTCTCTCGAATGAAATTTCGAACTCCGACAGCTGTACACTCCATGCCACCATCCGGCCGGCCAGGTCTGGTTTTCTCAAAACTTGACGAATTGGGAGGTCAGTCTTGACTATGACGGCGAAGTTTTGGAAATATGGACGCAATCTTCTCGAAGCCACCACTAAGGCCAAGGCGGCTTTTTCGATCTTTTGGTACCGCAACTCGCACTGCGGCAAGATCTTTGCTAATGAAGTATACCGGCCGTTGGTTGCTTTCTTGTTCCTGCACCAGGACAGTACTAACAGTGGCGTCAGACACAGAGATGTATAGGTGCAAGGGGATACCTTTGACCGGGCGTGTTAAAACGGGGGGGGATGCTAACATGGCTTTTAGTCTGAGGAAAGCCTCTTCACATTCTTCTGTCCAAAGAAAATTTTCAGCTTTTCTGAGGGTTCCAAAAATTGGCCGGGCGGTCTCGGCCAACCGTGAGATGAATCGCGATAGAGCCGTAATCCGCCCCATGAGTTGTTGGACTTCCTTGACATTCTGGGGGCTACGCATTTTTATCACAGCCTGACATTTATCCGGGTTTGCCTCAATGCCCCTCTCTGTCAGCATAAACCCTAAGAATTTCCCTGCGTGGACTCCAAACGAACACTTTTCTGGATTGAGCCTAAGTTGGTGCCTTCTCAGGATGTCAAACACACGCCCCAAGGCTTCACAATGCTTCCTCGCCTCGGTGGATTTAACCACCATATCATCAACGTAGACTTCAATACTGACTCCCATTATTTCTTTGAAAATCTTGTCCATGAGGCGCTGGTACGTGGCTCCGGCATTTTTCAGCTCAAACGGCATAACTCTATAGCAAAAGGCCCCGGACTCTGTAATGAAAGCCGTTTTTTCCTCATCCTGAGGATGCATCCGAATTTGATTGTAGCCTGAATATGCGTCCATGAAACTGAGGAGCGCATATCCAGATACCCCATCTACCAATCTATCGATGCTTGGCAATGGGTATGGATCCTTGGGGCACGCTTTATTCAGATCCGTGTAATCCGTGCACATTCTCCACCGGCCGTTTGGCTTTTTGACCATCACAACATTCGCCAGCCAAGTGGGATATTGCACTTCTCTGATGAAGCCGGCCGCTAGGAGGCGGCCGGTTTCTTCCTGGGCTGCTTTTTCTCCTCTCCTCTCCCTGCTTTCTCCGCCTTTGGGCTATGGGCTTGGCGCCTTTTCCTATGGAAAGGCGATGACTCACGAAGCTAGGATCAATGCCGGGCATATCCTGAGGAGTCCAGGCGAAGACGTCCCTGTTTCGCCTCAGGAAACCTACTAATTCTTCCTCTTCTCCGTGGGCTAGTGCCGTTCCTACCTTCGTGACGTGTGACGCGCTGGGGCCGATTTGTATAACTTTAACGTCTTCGGCCGGATGGGGTCTTTCACCTTCGTATATGCATTGAGGGTCAAGGTCAAAATCCAACGTATTCACGGTCGGCTCAAGCGGTCCGCCTCCTATCCTTAGGCTATCCTCGTAGCATCTGCGGGCCAACCTTGAATCCGCCCAGACACTACATATGCGTCTCCCAACCGGGAACTTCATGCACAAATGGTATGTGGATACTATGGCTCCAAGTCGGTTTAGCGCTGGCCGACCGATGATGACATTGTAGGATGCTTTAGCGTCTATTACCGTATACATTACGGGGATGGTTTTTGCCGTTGCTCCTTCTCCGAATATTGTGCTCAGCTCCACTATTCCCTTGATTGGCACGCATTCTCCTGCGAAACCATAAAGTGCACCCTAGCTATCGTTCAAGTGTTGCAGCCCCATCCTCTTGAATGCTGACCAATACAAGATGTTAGCGGAGCTTCCCTGGTCGATCAACACTCTTTCCCACCTTATAATCGGGTCGCTATTACCGATATCACCATCGGTTCATCTTGCGTGGGGGTCCTAGTATTAGGTCCCTGTCGCCGAAGGTGACGACTGACTGATTGTTTGTCTTCCTGTGGGGGTAGTGTTTGCCCTAGTCAAGACGGCCCGACACTCTCGCATTCTCCACCCCGACTCCGCCGAACTCACCTTTTCCAGTCCCCCGATATGGTTGCTATTGTGCCTCTATGGCCGACCGTGATGTTATCTCTCGAGCGGCCAAGGACTTTCTTCCTTCACTCTATTTGAGCGATGTTGGTTCTGTCGCCGACCTCCGTGGCTCTCCTCAGGGTTTCCTGACGTCCTATGGACATATCTATTAAGGCGGCCCTCCTGCAACCCAACTGTTCTAACTGGGTGCATAAGGTCCAACACGCTGGCCTGTCGAATGGCCATGAGTGCGATGGAAATCACACCACTCGTGTCTATCGCGACCCAATACCTTTCCTTCTTCGTTCCCCAAGTGGAATTTTAGTAATCTCGTATGACAAATCTCCTTCAGATTTTGGCTCTTCTCTCGCCAGTGGGGTGAAGTGATGTTTTGCTTGTATTGCCTTTGTATGATTCTGCTTATGGTGCCGCTCCACCTGCTTGCCCTTGAATGCGCGTGGTCAGCCTCCATCCGCTCAAATGATCCTCCTCGACTTGATATGTTTCTCCGCCGCATTCTGATCTCTTCCATGCTAGCCTGGCCAAGTAAGGCTAACGATCGCTGAACTAATCCCACGCCAAGCCTTTTTGGAATGCCTTAACAAAAATTTCGTCCGGTCATTCACCCCATTTGCTTGATATTAAACCGAGCTAGGTAGCCTTTCAAACTTTCTCCTCTAGCTTGTTTAATATCAAAAAGGTCGGCCACTTCCATCTTCTTGGCTTTGTTGGCCGCGAACTGTGAAAGGAATAAACGGGCTAAGTCGTTGAAAGTGTGGATGGACCTGGGTGGTAAGGTGGCCATCCACTGCATGGCAACTCCTCTCAATGTGCCCGGGAATAACTTGCAGCTGAGTCGATCGCTACCTCCACTGATGTACATCCAGTAACAAAAAGCTTGTAGATGGGCGTGGATCCTGTGTCCCATCAAAGGATTCGATCGCAGTTCTCTAAAGTTGGTAGGCACCATAGCTTCATCAATCTCCTCGGAAAAACGGTTGGCCCCAAAAAAGGATTGGGTCAAGCATCTTGTTTTCTTTTGTGGCAGATTTCGCCGGCTAGTTGCTTTGAGTCTTCTATTTGTTGGCGAATCTCTTCCTCCCGAAGCTCGCTATTCTTATTGCCCAGGCTGTAAGTGTAAACCTCCGCTCGACGGATGTTACGTTGCTCGCCTTGACTGCCCAATTCATTATCTAAGTCTGATTGTTCATCGCCTGCGCTTGCGACAGGCAATGAGCAACCTTTGGAAGTCTTGTCTTCTCCTTCATTTGTGGAACCAGCTTGGTTTCGGGGAATTGGCATTTTGTCAATCGCTGGGTTTTTCTTGGGTCGTAGGATTCTTTTTTTACGGTGGGCGCCAATGTTGTGGTTCTCAGAAAAACAACCAACCTTACTACTCCTCACTTTTCCTATTTATACATCCTGCAGTTCACGCCACCCGACAAACAGCACCGCTGCGCCGAGGGGAGGCCACCTTCCCAGTGGATTTATCCGACATGTCGAGGTATTTCGAAATCTGGTCCCCTAAAAGAACACGCTGCAATTTTTACCCTATTTTCCACCTCGTCAGGATAAGTTCTGCCCGCTGCATTTGGAGTCCTGGACGGTACATAACTAAAAAATAAAATCTACCTATTACGTTCTCCAAATAAAATTTACAGAATATAATCTATCCATAACAAACATAATTTTAAATTTGAAATTTAAAATACAATACAATACAATTCTGTTATCAAAACCACTCCTAAATTATCTTCAACTCCATTAAAATTGATCTCCATGGTCTATCTTAAATGTGGAAGGGTTCAACATAAAATGAACTCTTAACATGGAAAAAAATAACAATTAATGTATATAAAGTTAGGAAGATTGTATCGTAATCATAATGTATGATAAAAGAGAATAATACTCATTCATATAAATTCTAATAATTTAATTAATTGATTTAATTAAAATATATATTCATGATTATAGACATTTTAACTATTATAATGATGTATATTTTATAAATTAAAAATAAAATAAAAATTTCAGTGATAATTTTGCGAGAAAAAATTAATATGGTGTGTAACATTTAATATTTAATGATTTTTTAATAATAATATAATTGATAATTAATAATTAATGAAATTAAATCCAACAAATAAAAATCAAAACCAACGTCGATATTCCCGTTTCAACTCTTGGTGAATACATTTATATCACCGTTAAATATTAATGAAATTAACTAATGAACTAAAATAGTATATATATTTTAAAAATAAAAAAAACTAAAATCAAGCCATTAAAAATTAAATTTATCCAAAATTTACCTAAATTAAAAAAATTACAAGTAAAAGATAAATGTAACCCTTAACTTAGAAGACGAAAAATACAAAATTTATATTTTAATTAAAAATAAGTTTCTAATTGGGAATATAAACAATTTTATAAAAATATCGTTTTTTATATTTTCTTTCGCATTTCGTTTATATTAAACCCGAAAACCACCTAAAAATTTATTTATCTTCTGATTATTTTTTTCTTTCACATTCTTTCTTTCAATTTTTTCTCGTTTTCTTTGGCCACTAAAACCAAATAAAAGGTTAATTAGTATAAACGAGTATTCTCTATTTAATTCTTATTTTTACTCTTATCGCTCTACAAATTAGGGTTTGTGACGGCCTCTACCTATATATATTCCACTCACTACCAACAAACTAGGGTTCACCGCCACAGTCCAGGGAAGCCGCACTCTTGTGTTTGTGCATCATCTCCGATTCGCGACAATGGCGACCCAAATGAGCAAGAAGAGGAAGGTGAGTCACACATTCCTTAACCTTCATCGATTGCGATTAACATCTTCGACAATCAATAACTAAAGAATAAATAAATTGCGTGTGCGCGCGCAGTTCGTAGCCGATGGAGTTTTCTTCGCGGAGCTGAATGAGGTTCTGACTCGAGAGCTGGCGGAGGATGGTTACTCCGGCGTGGAAGTTAGGGTGACGCCGATGCGCACCGAAATCATCATCAGAGCCACGCGAACCCAAGCCGTTCTCGGTGCGTGCCTCTTTTGTGCTCTAGATTCTTCCATTACCTTATTCTAATTGATTACTGAAGTATTTTTTTATATAGGTGAGAAGGGAAGGAGAATCAGGGAACTTACCTCAGTGGTTCAGAAGAGGTTTAAGTTTCCCGAGAACAGCGTTGAACTCTACGCCGAAAAGGTCAACAACAGGGGTCTCTGCGCTATTGCACAGGCCGAGTCTCTCCGCTATAAGCTCCTCGGCGGTCTTGCTGTCCGCAGGTATATATATTCATTTTTATTTGATAAAATAATATTTATAGGGTTTTCTTAATTGTTTACTATGTGGTTATAGCTGTTATAGTTTCATTGTGATACTTGATAATTGATATTGATATAGAGGACAATTGTACACAAATGCAGTGCTGCCGCAATTCCAATTGCAGTTCCAGGAACATTGATTTTGCGGTCGGAATTGCAGTTTTGGACTGTTTTTTGAAATCTTGATTGGTTCTTAACCTTATTGATATTGTGGACAACTATTGACAAATGTGGTGCTGCTGCAATTTCAGCTGCCGAGGAATTAGGTTTTAGAAAACCTTGATTTTTCTGCTGTAATTGTGGTTGTGAACTGCTTTTAGAATCTTGGTTGCTTCCTAACCCAATTGATAAACGCAATTTCTGTTAGTGGCATTGTTTTTATTCAATTTGGCAAATTATTATCGTGTGAAATTGATCTTATGTTCCTCTCTTGTATGTGTTGGAGATATCATTGTTTTTATAAACGAAATTTAGTTTTCATAATTCGTAGTTTTACGATTTGTTTTAACTGCTAGTTTTAAATGCGATTCATCTGTGTGTTTATGATAACGATGCAGCTTCATGAACTTTATGTTTCAGGGCCTGCTATGGTGTTTTGAGATTTGTCATGGAGAGTGGTGCTAAGGGATGCGAGGTTTGTTCTGCAGAAGTGACTTGGCTTTGAAGTTCTGTTATTGTGGTGTTGCTATGTGTGATGTTCTGGTTGTTTGATTTGAGCAGGTGATTGTAAGTGGAAAATTGAGAGCCCAGAGAGCCAAATCCATGAAGTTTAAGGATGGCTACATGATTTCTTCTGGGCAACCTGTCAAGGATTACATTGACTCTGCAGTGAGACACGTGCTCCTCAGACAGGTTATTTTCCTTATATTTTCTTATAGTGTTTTTTAATAGAATTTCTTGGTTTGGGGTTGATGATCATTTTGTTTTACTGCTATGGAGTAATGATGCTAATTGTTTTTTCCTTGCTGTCTCATAGGGAGTTCTTGGCATTAAGGTGAAGATTATGCTTGATTGGGATCCTAAAGGGAAACAGGGTCCTAAAACTCCCCTTCCTGATCTTGTCACAATCCATGCTCCAAAGGAGGAAGAGGAATACATCCGGCCCGCCCCAGTTGTGGCTAATGATATTGAGGTCCCTGTTGCTTGAAAAGTTTTAATTGATCTGGAGCAGTAATTCATAGTAGCTGAGTGCCTAGTTTTTCTTGTATCCTATGTTTGTTGTCAAAGACATGTTCAAAATTTTGGAGTTTCTTTCTTAAATTTTGAAGAAATTGTTATACTCAGATACAAGTATTTAAGTAATTTGTTTTATCTTTTTTATATTCCATCTTATGCCGTTTGAATTTTGTGTGGTTCATATCATTGATACAGTTGTGTTATTTTGCTTGTTCTAATGCTATGTTAAAGCAATTTTTGAAGTGCAGGCGAATTATAAAAAAGTACAATTTGAGTATTTGTTGTCAAAAAGTTTATAATTAAATAGTCTTTTCTGAAATAATAAAATGATTTTGTACTTGTATTCCCTGTAAATCCCGTCCCCCATATTTTTATTGTGATCTTTACTCCGGTTGGTCAAATGTTATATTAACGCTTGTTGAAGGAATAAGAAGAGCAATTGCTACCATAACCAAGAATAGAGGCAATTTTTTCAACCACCCTTTTGCATTTTACCAATCACATTTTGTACCTTTGAAAAGATATTTTGAACTGGTTCTGGATTCACAAATGTTAATGACAATTTACTAAGTGGATGATCAATCTCCTGAGTGATGAATGGAATCAGCATCGTTTAGTTGTGACTTTGCGGGACAGGTTTAGTTTCTTTTATGTTGACTCTTCTTTCTGTATGTCTCTTCATGAAGTAGTGCTTTTATTTGGCTTGTGTTATATAGTGTATACCTAGTTTTTGACCTGGAAAACTTCAAATTAAATGGAACTTGTACTGTCTTCAAGGACTTACTGCTAAATATTAAGGTAGTAATGACTCAAATTCCTATTGGCATTCAAATTTGTCATCAGATCCGTGCCGGCTGTATTTGGTGCATACTTGCATCTATTTTGATTGTGTACTTTTTCATATTAATTTAATGTTTCTCATATTGAATGATTTAATATGTTTTTGTACATGTTCTTGTTTTTTGTTTATGGTTTTGGGCTAGTGAAATAGGTCAGAAGGGAAGGAGAATTAGGGAGCTTGCTTGTCTTGGTACAGACAGGCTTTCCCGATAATTGTGTGGAGTTATATGTTGAGGTCAGGGTTCTTGTTCTGTGTAGCATGGTAGATGATGGTAGATTTGAATTGTTTCATTATTTAATGTCGTTATAGAACGTGTGCTTGGAGGATGAAGTGTTATAGCATGGTGGGATTCTGGTTATTGTTTGATGAACCTTGCAATAATACATTATTGTACTCAGTTAACTCTATATTTGCCATTGAGCATGGCTTTGGAATATTTTCTCGAAATTGAGGTGTAGGTTCCCTTTATGACTATTGTTTCTTCTGGATTATACTTGCGGACAAGTGAATTTGTTTATCCTGGAGCCTATCTTATCTTGTTTGGTCATCTATAAAGCAGATTGGGTCTCCTGTACCAAGGTTGTGTCGGAAGATGACTAAATCATTTTATGCCCTCTATTCCGTTAAAACTCATGAAACTTTGTATTCATGCAGTAACATCGGGGGATACATGTTCTATTTTATGTCTTGTACTTGGTTGCTCAATCTATTTTTTTCTTGAGGTTTGATGCATTCTCACTATTATGTTGAAAACTGACCATTATGTTGTTGCCTGCATACATGCACTAACAAACTTATGATTTGATTCATATCACGCTTTAACTTGAGAGTTTGTTCTAATAAGATTATTGTGCTTCAAAGTGAATCTTTTTTAAAGTGTAGTATTTTGATCTTTGTCTGTTGAGTGGAGCTCTTGTATTTCTTGGAGTGTTTTTTTTTCCTTGAAGATATATACCATGCTCTTCACTTGAAATCATTGCTCAAATCAAATTTATCTAGATAAGCTTTCCTTTTAAGAAGCTTCTACGTAGCTATATACCATGCTTCCGAGCAACATCTGTTATGCTTTTGATTACTTCTAATTACGCTTTTAGTTAGTACACAGTGAACACCATTCACAGCTACTCAAAAAGTTTGTCATAATTAAAACCACTGGATTGTGAACCTAAAAGACAGGACAATTTTAGAATACTGTCTTATGTTTATTAGTTCTTTTGTTTATGAAATTATTATTCGAAGGGCAACACTTACTAGAAATGTTCTAAAATTATTTTGTAGATATTCAAATTTATGACACAAATCCTATTACTTAATATTCAAATTTATAACTCTTTTGATTCATAAATAAAATTCAATTCTTATTTTCCTTTTTTTTCTTAAATTATCTATCCAAACATATAATTAACATCCTTTTTGTACTTAATTAAATTAGGGGAGAATACATGTTTTAAATATTTTCTTTTGCAAATTAAATAATTTTGTACGTGGAAAAAATTAGAGATCCTAATACAAATCCTATAGTTTAGTATTTTTTCTTTTGGCATACAATAAAATAAACACAAATTTTCTATATTACATTTGTTTAGGGTGTTAATTGGATCCGACGATCCAAACTAAACTGATTATAATTTGAACGGTTATTCAATTTATTTTTTTTTGGTTCAAATTTATCTAAATTTTTAATTATTCTTTAATTTTTAATTAATATATTTTAAAGTTAGAAGTTAAATTTTGCTTCAACTTTTATATTTTCTTCCTTTTCATTTATCTAAATTTTCTTACGATGGTATGTGATGTTATCAAATGTCTTAATTTTTTGTCATGTTTATTGTATTTTAAGTAAAGAAACTAATAATATATATAAACTACAGAAAAATTAAATCTTTTTATTGAAATAAATAATTAGTTATTAAAAAAAACATTTTTATCTTGCATTAATATAAGATTAAATAATTATATAAAATAGAAAATAATTGAAAATAAAATCTTAAAAAATATAATATATTTTTTTTATCATAATCCAATAATTCAAATCAAACTAATCCAATTTTAATTGATTTGGTTAAAATTGATAACAATTTTTTTAAATCCCAAATAATTATATATAATTGGTTCACATTTAATTTTATTTTAAATTCGAACCAATATAACCTATAAATATTTTTATATTTGTTTATATTAATAAGTAGTTGGGTAAATAACATTGTGATTGAAACCCATTTAATGATTAAAGGTTCAAATTAACTTGTTCTTTTCAAAACAAACTTTGTTGAAAATGGTAACCACAACAAATCTAATGAAAAAGATTAAAAATCTTGATGACAAGTAGAAATTCTCCTTGGCAATTATATGCATAAAAGAATTCATTTTTTTTTTATGGAATTACTACTCGAAGGGTATCCTTTACTAGAAACATCCTAAAATCCTTTATTTATAACTGGATACTATAATTTATAACAAAAGATAAATATCATATAACTCTATTGATTCGTATATAGAATTTTAACCTTACTTTCCTTTCTTTTTAAATTGTCTATCCCAACATACTTATAACCAATTCACAACCTTTTTGTACTTGTTAAATTAGGAGCAAATGTGTGTTTTAAATATTTTGTTTCACAATGTAAAGAATTTTGTATGTTAAAAAATAGATATTAAAATTAAGCCCTATTGTTTAGTATTTTTCTTTTAGCATGCATCAAAAGAAATGCAATTAGTTAGACCATGTGATATTTTCATAAGTCTGACAGAATATCAAGTGTACCCTGTAAAAAGAGGTTAAACATGTTTACGGAGATTTCTCCTTCCCCTGAGAAAGTGGTTAATACGTGAAAATCAATCATTTAAAATTTTGTAGGATGAAAATAAAAATAAAATTAAAAACCAAAATAAAAATAAAATTAAAAACCAAAATAAAAATAATTCATATTATAAAAATTAAAAATATATTTAAATTTAAAATTTATTGTCATATTTTATACTCCATCCATTCCAAAACAATTGATGTTTAAAGTTAGAGTACATATTAAGAAATATTTAATAAATGTAGAATATTAATATAACGAGTCTAAAATATCTTTATTTAATATATGTAATTTTCAATTTGGCATTTCCTATCGATCATGTAATTTGTAATCGTATTAAATATTATTTGAGGTATACATACTCACATCTTTGTGAAATAAAATTTAATTTGATAAACTCTGCTATAAATACCTGTGATACTTGAGTGTTTCATTTTTATTTTATTCTAAAATATTTAATTACTAATATTTTTTATTATTTTATTCAATTTCTATGGAGAATAAATACAAGAAACAAAAATTCACCGATCCTTTTGTTCTTGAGATAAAGTGCATTTTGCACAAAAAATTAAAGATATATATATATATATTTAAAACAAGACTTTTGCCACATGGTTGCGTTTCAAAGTTATTTTTCTATCTTTTTCTGTATTTTTAATTCATAAAAATATATAATTAAAATAATTATAACCATTACAGATTCAATTGATTTTTTTTTTGAAGATTCAAGTATTCTCATAATTTGAATTACCTATTTTCATGAAATAAACATTAAATTAAATTAAATCTAATCAATCCATTAAAAAAAACTCATCTGGAATTATAAATAATTTATCCAAATGACACACACATTCAATCAATAATTTTTCCAATTAGAACAACACATATATTAAAAGAGAAAATAAGCTCAATGTAGAACAAAATATATATATATATATATATATATATATATATATATATATATATATATATATATTTTATTTATTTATTTATATAATTTTTTATTATTTTAACATTAAGAGTAATTTTATGAAAAAATAATATTACATTGACTTTTATAATTCTTTTATTGTACTATAGATTGAAAAAATTCAGTCAATATATATATATATATATATATATATAAAAAAAGTAAAATTGACTTGTTACAAATATTTATGAATTTGGATAATTATATATTTTCATGGTCAACTTAACAAATTTACCTTATATATATAAAAAAGTAAAATTGACTTTGTTACAAATATTAATGACACTAGTAATTGTTAATTATTACTTCAAAGGAATTATTTTTAAAATATTATATAATGTCAAATATTTTTATCAAATACTTAACTTATTGTTTGATTTTTTACAACTATTATTTCCATAACTTATTAACAAATTAATTTGTTTTTGAAAAATATTTTCAGTAATCAAGTCTCCAAATTCATAAATATTCATCTTATCCAAATATATATTCACTGAATTTTTTCTATCTAGTATTAATAAAAGAATCATAGTAGTCGGTCTAATATTAGTTTTTCATAAAGCTTACTCTTAATGTTAAAATAATAAAGGAAGATAATATATACATACAAGATTAGGATAGTTACATAACGTAAAATGAGAAAATTTTTTTTAGAATATAAAATTAATTGATTTAATTACTTAATTATATTATCTCTATGTTTATATATATATATATATATATATATATATATATATATATATATATATATATATATATATATATATATATATATATATATATATATATATATATATATATATATATATATATATATATATATATATATTATACATTAAAAGAGTTAAATACATTTTTATTTGATTTTAATCCTTATAAATTTCTTGTAATTTTTAGATCCTAATATTTTTTAGTTTTTTTTTTAAGTCTAATTATGATAATTAATTTTTTTAAAATAGCAATTCAATCACGTATGTACCATATACACAAGAGTTGTTTTATACTATTATTAGATAACCTATTTTCTTTTAATTTTTTTATAAAATACATCACACTCCAATGTTATCTTTGACATTTTATATTTTTCATATTGTTATTACAAGTGAAATATCCTTTGTCTTTGAAAATTTTTTTAATCAGTCAAATCAATCTTTTAAAAATAAAGACCACATTTTTGTCTTTAAAATTAAGAAATATTCATTATTTTTTTCAACAACTAAATTAATGTAAATAAAAGATTATATTTAATTGATCTTTTTTATCTTTCCATCTTTTAAAAGGTATTTCATGGATTCTTACCATGTACTTCACATATGAAGAACCGAACGAGTGTGTATAAAACTATACATGTTATTTGGTATTTTTCCAATTGTTTTGTCCCTTTTATTTTATTTCACGTGGCTCCTAAAATATTGACATTATTATGAGGCAAACCGTTGATGGAATAACTGAAACTCACGTCAAAGCTCAAAACGAATGCCATTGCTTTGATTTCCTTTCATTTCCTTCTCCAAACAAAATGTATTCTTTGAAAGAGAAATTCATACACAACCTTTCTCGTTTATTTCCTGAATCTCCTAAATCCTCCCCTTACCCTCCCCAGGTTCTCTTTTTTCTTTCACCTTCTTTTCTTTTCTTTTCTTTTCAATAGAAACAAAAATGGGTCCCTTTTAGTTTCACCATCTGCATTTAAGTTATTTTGTTTTTTTTTTTTTATCATACCCAATCTCAGCTTTATGGCTCTCATCATGAATTTAGATTAGCTTCTTATGATGATTTAGATCTGGTGTCTCCAAAATTTGAGTCTTTGGTTGAATGGTGATATTTATTTCCATGGGTTTCAATTATCTACTCACATGCACCATAAAATGAGAAAAAGGGTACGAAACAAAAGGAATTGTGTGATTTGATTTCAACAATTGGTTATTGAGAGGTAAATATTAACATTGAAGAACCTTACCTCATCTCGTGGAGCTTTTGGAATTGAATTAAATTCAAAATCAAATAGTAAGATAATATCACTTCTTCAGGAATTATTATTAAACCTATTAGATCATTTATTATTGGATCATGATCAAACCACCTTTCACGCCTTAGATATCCAATATTCAGCATGAAAGAAGTGTTACAAATTTTAAACTGACAAATGATATAACTACAATAATATACATAAGATTAAGTGAGAGACAATCTTCTGCTCGGGGATTAACTTTGAGATTGTGTTAGATCCAACGAAAATTATAAAAATTAACGTTATTTGGAATTTTATCAAATGGGGTTGTGCGGGTGTTCATGACCGTTTTGCATTTACAAGAGGATGTCAGTTTTGTGGCCTTTTGATTTGTACATTAGTAACTTGTTTTTTGGCGCCATGATTTGTCTAGTTTGGGAGGGAAACTCTATTTTCTGGGCCTTAACAACTCTAAATGAATTCTTAGTAGTGTGGCCTCTACTATAAATTGTAATCCTTGGCCTTAGTCTTATCATGAGATAGAAAGATGGAATTATGAGTGGTGAGTAAGCTTCATTTGAAGTTGAAGTGCCTTCTTCACAAGTTTAATCCATTTGCAAATTTAAGTTAGCTACATCACTGAACTTTTTCTTTACTTCCTGCAGCTATCACACATATAGTTGGAGAAGTTAAGGGAAAAGTAAAATAAAAGAATATATGATTGCATCTCATTTTTGTGTAACTGAATAAGAGCTAGGATCTAAGAATGCATGTGTAAGCCTTCATCATTGTTCAGCATTACTAAGTAGAAAAATTATTGCCTTAATTTTCCTTTCTTTCCCCTATATTTAATCTTTGACATATGATGTTTTTGTTTGTGTAGGCCAGCACCTATTTCAGAAAGAGTAAATCTTTGTCTTCATATTGGTCCTATATTTTTCCTTCGGTTGGCTTTAATGGATCCAAGACAATCAGTCATCAATCATATTCTGTTAGAAGTAATGGTGAAAATTTTGATAAGGATGATGATCTTTCGGACAAATATGTTGATTTTAGTCCCATGAGTAATAATAGCAAAGGGAAAAGTAATGATGAAGATCAGGCCACTAGAAAGAGCAGTAGCAGTTCTGAAGCTTATGAAGATGTAAATGAGCAGCATTCTCCAAATACTCCCAAGAAGTCTCCACCCAATTTCACTGATGATTCTACTTTTATTTCTCCTGATTTGAATGATTTTTTTGAATCATGTCTCCCTAACACTGTAAAAGGGTGTCAAAGGGTCCTACTTTACAGGTAATTTTGCGTTAGTTTAATTATTAATTTGACCCTATACATAAAAACATTGGATGAACAAATTAATGTATTTTAGTTCCTGTCGTCAATTGTCTTATAACTTTGTTAACTTTGACCGTTATAACATTGCTATAAAATTTTTTTTGTAGCAACCTTAGCCACAACATTAGTAATGGTGTTACCAACAGGGACCAAAACACATTAAGTTTGTTCCTATAAGGACTAAACTTACAATAATGTGTGCACAGATATAGGGAACAAATTAAGAATTAAACATTTTGCTTTCTAGTTTTTAGTTTGTGATCGAACTGTATTGAATTATTATGTTGAATTATTGATTGAACATTACTTTTTCATGAAGGGCAGTACGTGGAAACATGGCATATCACTTCGTACACTTATTCGCAACAGTGCTAAACTTTCTGGTCCTAGTTTGCTTGTATGTCAACATATATGGACTAAATACATGTCTTCTGTTATGGTGTTCATTGGAGATTTACTCATTGCAGGTTGATGCATTATTCTTTTGTTGACTATGTATTTGTTGTCTATTTTGCAAAACATTTAGATTGTTGGAGATAAGCAAGGGGCTGTGTTTGGTGGGCTGCTAGATTGCCCCTTGAAATCCACTGCAAAGAGAAAATATCAAGTATGTAATCTTTGAAGCCTAATGCTTCAATATCAACAAATTTGTGCATCTTGAAATATGATTTTGTTCTGTTTGTTGTGGTTATAGGGGACAAACCAAACTTTTGTATTTACTACCATATATGGTCCACCAAGGCTGTTTCGACCTACTGGTAAGGGCTTGTAGTACAAATGCATTTTATTTAACTAACTGGGGCTAGTTCAAGTGGTACATGCTTAATTTTTCTATAAGGTCTCGAGTTCAAATTTGACACGAAAAATTTTGTTGACACGAAAAACTACTTCCATCGTGTTGTGAATGTTTCCGACTCCAACAGGATAAAAGATACTTATTTTCTTGACAAAAGATAAAATGCATTTGATTTGTAGGAAAATGATGGCACTAAGTCATACTCAAATGTCAGAAATTGATGCATTGTCTAAATTTATAAGTGGATATTTCATAGTAGTGTTTTGAGGTCAAATATCTATTATAATCGAGATATACCAGTTTTCAATATTAATTAGCTTCACTTGAATCTGGATTTGTATAACGTGACAGCTAACACACATAAGGGCAAAAGAAAAATAAGGAAGAAATAAAAAAATATTGGTTAGTACCTTCCAAAAAGAGGGTTGTTAATTTTCTGAGCCTACGAAGAATTGACAAAAATGATTTTTGTGGTTAATTGGGGAACGAAATTGCAAAAATTAGTAATCATTACTAGTTTAGACTATTCCTGAATTTAACAAGAAAATGATTGGTTATGCAGGGCATAGGTTCTCCCAATCTTTTATTTTAAGCATGGAAAGTTGCTCCATTCCTTCTGATTTCCTTTGAACTAATGATATTATGATTTTTTACGTTTTTTTTAAGGTCTCAACCGATACTATTACTTATGTTTGAATGATTTGCTTGCACTTGGTGGTGGTGGGGGTAGCTCAGCTTTATGCTTAGATGGAGATCTGTAAGTCATTCAGACCACCGTCACTAACCTACTCTCTAATATACTTTTTTTATTAATTAAAATTTATTAAAAATTATAAAACCAGGAAATTTCATTAAATAAAACATGAGGATACACAAAATTTTATAATTTTTAATAAATTTAAAGCAATAAAAAGTCTTAACATTTCTCGTGTTGGAGTCCAGTTTATTATTGTTTAAGTGCCACTAATGGAATCTCTATGGTTGAATGTATTCTTCTGGTTGGAAAGGTTAACTGGAACTAGTGGACCGTGTGATACATTTGGAAACATGTGTTTGGCTCATAGTTCAGAATTTGAATTGAAGAATGTTGAGGTAATGTCCTTACTACTGACGGTAATTGTATAGTTTACATCAAGTCAGTTATGGCCTCTCATTTCATGCATTTATTTTGTCCACTTGTTATTTCTACTACCATATGAGGCTATGATTTACTATTTATACACTATTTCTTTTATGTGCAGTTGTGGGGTTTCACATATGCTTCCCCTTACCTGAAGCAAGACTGAGGCGTTTTTTGAGATGAGCTCAACTAGCACATCCAATTCTTTCTCTCTTCACCTACTTAGCTAGCAAATTATTCAGATATAGATGACCAATTTTTGTGGAAGGTTTCTAACCTTCAGGGATTTATCAATTGGATGTATAAGACATTTATGTCCTAAGTTATCCTTAGATTACATTTCAAGTTCCATTTTGCATAGTTTTCAATTTATGGAAGCCTTTAGAATACAGTAAGGTTGTAAATTGGAATCTGTGCATTGTGCAATATTCAACTTCTCATGTACACATTAATATAATGTATAAAATAAGTTTGTGCAACAACTCTATCTCCCTTGTATGACATTATTTGAGGGATCTACTTAGACTAGCTATAAGTTTTCGTGTACTTAAACTCGTTGGTAAATTTTTGTTAGATAAAATTTATCAATCCAACTGTTATATCGAAAGTTTCATTAAATAGATTAAGTTTGTAAAACTTTATATATTTTCATTGTATCATTTTATTTTAATATATAATATATTATTTAAATATAAATAAATATTTATTAACATATTATATATTTAAACTTTTTATTATTAGATTATATATTTACAAACATCTAAATTATTTAAAATTTAAGATATCATATTATTTAATGGTTGGATTGGTTGACTTTCCACTTTACAAAAGGTTATTAAATGGTACAGGTGCGTATATTGAAGTTAAACAACAAAAAAAGCTAGTAAAGTTTGAGTGCTAGAAGTTATTTAAACTACTGGGCATCCACATCTGATAGAAGAGTTAGATTGGGGGCAGCCCAATCCATAACAAATTTGGTCCTCAAAAAATGATATTTGATCCGTCAAACATTGAAGGACATTAATATAATTTCTATTTGCATCTATAATTTCATAGAATGATAATTTTGATGTCATTTGACGGGCTTATGCGATATCGTATGTTTAGTATTATTATTGATAAACTGCGAATAAGTAATCACACAAGAATAAAATATTATATAATTTTTAAAATTCATACATCACATCACACGGATACAAAATCTAGTTTGATATAAATGACTTCTAATGAGAAGTTTTACCAATCTTCTCTCACAAAATTAATGGAGAAAAAAATTGTAATTACTGGACTGTTGATAAAGAATTCATCTGTACAATAACTTAAAATAAATCTTTTAAACTCAGTAAATTTTTATAATGATAATTCAGGTAAGCAATAAATCCAAAGACATGCTAAACATTTCAGTTTTAACGATCTAACTAACGACATGTTTAATTATTATCATGTTATAATCTTTATTTGTTGTGTAAATAGGAACGGATAGTTTTATCTTATTTTATTTTATTGCTCTAATATATCCTAAAATAAAAAAAATAATTTTTTTTCATATATAATATGTAATACATAACACATATAGTATATAACATATAGTATACTAATATATATATATATATATATATATATATATATATATATATATATATATATATATATATATATATATATATATATATATAATAACAAAATATATAATGTCAATATATTGACATGTAAATTTAAAATATTAAAATCAAATAATAATCATATAAACATTTTTCAAAAAACATTTGAATAATAATTATAAATTTAAAAATCTTATATAATTTTCTATAATTTTTTTAAAAAGTAAGCACATAAATAAAATAATATTTTTGTATAATTTAGTTAGAAATATAATTTGAAAAATTAAATAAAATTAAAAGTCATATTTTAAAATATTGTATGTAATTTTAACAGAATAATTTTAAACTTTGAACATAAATTATCTTACCTTAACATTACCAAATTGCACTAAACATCGAATAGAATAAAGGTATTATGCTCCTATCATATCTCTCTGCAAGTATACACTCTGAACACTAATAGGGAATTAACAAGTATTATTGTTTAGCTTTCTTGGCAATAATGTACCATTCTGTTAGTACGGAAGTAAAATAATAACCATTTAAATAAAAGTAGGGATGTATAATAAGTGGCAGATGGCAAAGGAACAAATTATTTCAGGCTTGGAGCAGGTAAACAAGTCAACACAGCATCCCTTATTATTTATTTTTTTTATCTATTATTAACGTGATAAATAGAAGAAAAAGGAATGGTCAATACTAGAAGTTGATGTCCATTACCCAATTTTTTATAAAAAGGTCTAATAAATAACACCCGGAATAAGAATAGTTACAACCATATAAAATTTGGATAGTAAGTAATGGCCGACAAATCAGTTATCTCACTAATTAAACAATTGACGTTACAAAATTATCTACGGACAACATAAGCTTGAGGTTTTGATGACAAGGCAAGCAAATATTGCAGCTTGTGTAACTTAGGTTAGCAGCCATGATGATAAAGGCATAGTAATGTTGCTGCAGAAAGCCTGAAAGTACATTTGCTCCATCCATCCCAAACACACCATGGTATGTGAGGACCAAGACTGAATAATCAAAGAAACCACTACCTTCATTAACTTTTCCAACCCACATGATACATATTTAGACCAAGCAGCAATTGTCCCTTCAGAGCAAGACTTTGGCTTTTCTACAACTGAGGCATTTTATGACTCAGTAGGAGCATCTTCACCGGGCAAGCCAAATATCCGAAGATTCCGGTCCATTGATCCCACTGTTATGTATTTAGAATCTGGACCAAATTTTACACACGTGGCCTTCCCTGAGAAGAAAAAGTTCAAGTAACGTCTTAGTAACTGAACAAACATGAAACCATCAAACCCTGAAGGAATAATAAGCAATGGGGGGAAAATAAAACCTGTTCCGGATAAATCAGGGAAGGTTTTGATACAGTTCCATTCAGATTTCACATTTGCAACTTGGTAAATCCTGCATATATTAATAGGCACTGGAAATCAGTATCAGGAATAAAACTAATAAAGAGATTGGCAATTAACAATAACAAGCTTGAGAAGGATTTTTTCTGTAAAATTCTGATACGGTCACCAAATAAAAGTACTAGACAGTTTTCTTCACCTTATATCAGAGCCAGCAACTGCAAGGTATGATCCACTGTGGTCGAACTCCACTGCAAGATACAGAGAATTAGATGAAGGCATTTTCACATAGATTTAACTTCCCCTGTATATAAATAGGTTATTTGACCATCAACAGTGAAAATGAATACCAGAGTTTGTTGGTGTTTCTGAATCATATGGAGCAAAATTCCTGAAGTTTTTCAATTTACGTAGATCCCAAAGCTTAACACCATCATGAGCAGCAGTCTGTCAAATTTAAGAGTACAATAAGAATACTGTATAAACAACCATCATACTTTTACTAGTTACATAAACCTAGCAACATACCGCAAGGAAGTATCCATTCTCAGAGAAAGATATGGCAGTTACTGCCCCAACATGCCCATCAAACCTAGCAACATTTGCCTACAACCAATGGAAGAAGGTAAAAATGCAAACAGAGAATAACAATTATTTAAACTGAACTTTAAAAACGAAGTAAAAGAAAAAATTGTTTACCTGACTTTTTACATCCCAGATCTTAACAAGTGATTCTGTGGTACCGGTTCCAAGAATGAGACCATCAGGATGAAAAGCTGCAGATGTGTAGCCTTCAGAAGAACCCGAAGAATCAAAAACCTGAAGAAAAGGTTAAAATCTATTACTTTAAGAACATAGTTTTAAAGAAATTAAAAAAATATATTCACATTTTTCAGACACCTCTACTGAACCATTTTATATAGAATTTTACCAGTGCTGTAAACACCAACATAGCTTTCACATTCATAAAATAAATAAAAAAAAAGAAAAGAAAAAAAGTGCCCCACTAAAAAGAGGTTTATGTGCATGCATAGTTCTTCACTAAAAAGAGGTTTACCTTATTGCTGCCTGTATTACAGCAAAAACAAGAGATCATACCTGAGTCAGACATGTCCCTGAAGAAAGTTCATAAAAGCACCAAGAGCCATCAAGTGAAGCAGTCACAAAGTAATTATTTGTTGCATGGACGGTGACAGCTTGCACCTGAAAAATTGGAAATGCAAATCATTCTTGCATCACATAGAGTGCATAAGCAAGGCAAGTATAATTGAGAGGTTCGAGGAAATCACATATTTGGTAGAAACCTCATTTAAGAACAGCAATCTTAAAGGCATGCAATTTCATGGTTTTGTACAAAGCAAAATTTACAATGCAGTGCAGACATTATAATTCAAAATGAAGAACATCTAATTACAAGAGGTACTCATCTATAAAGAAGCAACTGCAGTTATACAGACAAGTATTTGACCAGCTGTTATGAGCATTTAAAAGCAGTATGTACACTGTAATCTGATGATGTTGTAAAGTTAAAGCATATCAAAACCAAGCAGTCAAGAATTTCTGGCATTGAATGGCAGTTAGGATCTTCACAATATTGAAATTATTGGGATTTAGGTAGGGAAGGAGGAACAGAGAGAATAGAGATTCTGACTAATAGTTTCTTCTGTATATGATGCAATATGATGTGATGGATTGGATATAATACAAAGGATAGCATAGCCCCTATTTGTACTAGTACTAGACTGCTAATAATCCTTATCAAATCAAATATGGAAACAAATCCAAACAACAGCCAAACTAAATCTAGGACAGAGATGGGGGCTAGACAACATCTGGGTTCAGAGACAAGGGCCAAATTACATCAGGGGAAACAGGCCAAACCGAATTTGGTTGGGGATTCAAGATGGATCAAACTGCATGAGCCTGGAAATGGGAGCCAAACTACATTTGGGACTAGACATGGGGATCAATCTATGGAAGGGTTGAAATGCAGACAATCTACAAAAATATAGGCTAGAACTGAGCCAATCAGTTAAAAGATGGACTAAAATCGCAAATCCAGGTAAAACAAGCTAAAAAAGCTCATCAGGAGAAAAACAGGCTGAAACAGACACAAAATGCATAAAGAAGCTGTAACAGTAAGTGTGTGACGAGAACACAAGATGAAATATTCAATTAGCAGTAAGCAATAACGGAGAGTTCAGGAGAAAACAAAAGCACAAAATGCAGTTTTGGTGATAACTGAGTTCCATGAACTGAACAGAACACAAGGGGGAAACTATTCTCAAGATGGATACACCATGCTCTGATATCATGCCATGAACCAACCATCACAAAAGCTTAAGCTATTAGGTGAAGATACATGGTGCCCCCTTATGCAAGAGCCATTTAGGCTTCAAGCATGGTTAACATGAGAACCACCTACCTTCTGCTGAAATTTATTGCTTAATCAGAAAAATAGGGATGACAAGGATAGAACTCTAGACCACTAGGTTCATACCATCCATAGAGGCTTTGATAGCATGTTCAAAATTTCAAATCATACCAGTTTGGGCAAATGAGGAAAAGAGAGTAGAGATTTTTAATAATATTCTCTAGTATATGTGATGGATATGATATGATACAAAAAGATAAAACACTAAACATTATGGAACACAAATTGAGGAAAATGAATATACTGCTGTGATTAGTGATATAGATGAGCACAAATTGGGGATAATAGCTTCCACTGAAATTGATGGAACACTCACCACGCACACCCCATGACTCATCCTAGTGGTCCAACTTGATATGGGGAGATGTCTAAAAGGTGAAATCTCCAAATCCTAATAATATAGAAAACGAATGCAGAATGCACATTGCAGAGACTTGCAACAATGGTGAATTACAGAGCAACAGAGCATAAGAAACAAAATAAGCTGTTATCTCCATGATGTTTTTAAGCAGGATGAGTTTTGTTTGTGGTTAGGGAACTTGGGGAAGTGTAAAATCTGAGGACTTTTTGCAGTCAATTTGGGGAAGGTAATTATTTGAGGACTTTTTTCACTTGGTTCTAAAGGTGGAGTTGTGATTTGAAGAATTTGTGTTATCTTTCATTCCCTTACGTTTTTCACTCTCCTATCTTCAAAATATTTTTTATTCTATAAAACAATTTATAGCAAGCCATACCATCAAACATAGAAAGTTATTGCTTCATGTAAAAAAAGACCTGTCCAATCCTATAAAATAATCTTACATGCTACCACATCTATTGAAACCATTATCACACAGCAAAGAGAATAGCATCAACCCACATGTAAATTTAGTACCATTGCCAGCAAAATTATCACACCCAAATATTGGGAAACAAGTACAAGGTTGAAGAGGAATTGAGATTTAATTATTTACAAAACATCACATAATGCCAATCCGGGAGCTTTTATAGTTAATGTTGAGCCACTGGAAGAATCAAGTAATATAACATGCCCTCATCACTTGATCTTATGTTAACCTAAAACTCATGAATCAGCACAATGTAGGCATGCTTCAATATCACTAATGAAAAAAACATTGAAATTTAGATCTTCAAAAAAGTAGGAGAGAAAATTCTTCCAGGAATTGGAACCTAGACAGGAATATGTTAATACACAATTATATGGTAAGATTAGTTTCAATTACCTCAGCTGTATGATCCTTTAAGATGTGCCTGCAGTTATAGTTACCATCATCTGACCCTTGCCATAGACGAACTGTCTGCAACATAAAGTAAAAACATTGACCACTGGAAAATGCAAAACAAAAATAGCTAATATGTAATAAAAAAGTTGCAGATTAGAGAAAACTGTGTACTTAACCAATTTGTTATAGAATTTGCATTTGTTTGATAACACTAAGTTGAAGGAAGCACATTACTGACTACTAGCTGATAACCAGAGACAACAAAAACATATCTCAAAAATGCTGGGACACACCCAACGAAACACTACTGTGAAACTTTCGATCAAATTGGATAAAGTTACGTCTCCATGTATTAGTCTTAGCACCAAACTACACCTTTTCAGTTTTCTGGGTGTTTTTCAATTCACATTATACACCATTTTCAGTTGGCCATGCGAATATAACAGTCAAAAGAATATCCATTATGAGAACAAAAAGCAGAAGTAAATTGCAAGGGACTTTAAAATAATGAGTGAATATTGTGGGTCACAGCTCTCACACAACTAAACAAGTTTGTATTAGCTATATACAGTGCAAAAAAACAAGATTGGGAGTCTGAAGAAAACAAAGGAAGAGGCAATGCATGGATGGAACATGTGTCATGCTATACAATGTCTACTCCTGGGTGGAGAAGGATAATCAAAACTCTATTTGGAAGAGGTTATTTACAGCTTATGTTCGCTTATCTTACCGAGATAAGCACTAGTGTAAGTATTTGGGAGTCCTTATGAAAATAGCTTATGATATATGTCCATAAGCTGTTTTCCAGCTTATTTCAGTAAGCCATCCAGAATAGCCTATGAAAATTGAAAATAGCTTACAACTAATATAAAAACAGTTTAGCCCTATTTTGCTTTCAATTACAAACACAACTTATACATAAGTGCTTCCATGATAAGTACTTATTTTCAATAAGACCTTCATTAAGCTGTTTACCCAAACAGACCCCAAATAAAATTGTTCCAATTTCCAAGCAATTAAACATAAAGCAAAGGATAACACTTTACCTTATCTGCTGAACCAGTTAAGAATGATTCACCCTGAGCTACAAACTTTACACTGGTCACCTACCAAAAGTACCCATAGTCAGCAAAATAAGTTGAAGAAAAGATAACTCCAGAATTCCAACTAAAAGAAAACCTTTTTAGAGTGACCACTGAGTGTAGCTAGTATCTGTCCTGATGGTCGGTCAAAAATAACAGCATTTGTATCAATACCTCCGGTTGCAATTAAGTCCTGTCAACAGAGAATGAGATAATCCTGGATTAGCACCTACTACTTTTCTAGTTAAAAAAAATCCAGAGAGCCTTTTGTATGTTTCCAATTTATAGAGACTGGTAGGTGCACCCATGCAATGCACAAACATTATATACCAAATAATTACTATTTTAATATTTTATAGATAAATTTTGTTACTTAAAATAATTATAAAATATAAAATATAAGCCCTCATTAGATGTTATTAAATTCCATTAATCATTATAATTTTCCTACTAAAATTATGCAACATTAGATATGGTTAATAGTAACAATTTGGATCATCTTCAAAAGGAAAACAATTTACTACTGTGGGGGAATTAGCTATGAATTAAATGCAATTACTTGGTATTCTAAAGGTTACTATTTTATTTCTTATATTTTTTTATTTTATTCAATTAATTGTTCTAATTGTTCTGATAATAATTTATATTTATAAATACTATCTTTCTCAAATTTAACTCCATAGTTAATTTTTTATTTGATAATTTTGTTTTACTTTTAATTAAAAAATTAAATCAAGAGACTTAAATGCAATTAATTGGAATTTTTAAGGTTACAATTTTATTTCTTTTATTCTTGCAAATTACATACTTTATGCAATTACAACTTTTTTATTCAATTAATTTTCTCTAACAGCTATGTCAATAATCTGTATTTATAAATATTACCATATTTCTGTGATTTATTAATTCCATGAGAGATAAATAGTGGTCATTGTACTTTCTTTTATTTTATTCAATTAATTGCTCTAATTGTTATGCTAATAATTTATATTTATAAAATACTTCTCCAACTTAATTCCATAGTTAGTTTTTTTATAACTTCGTTTTATTTTTAATTGAAAAATTAAATCAAGATAGAGATAACCTGCAAATCAAGAGACTATATCTTCCTAAAGAAATAAATAGAACAAGTAATAATGAATTGACTAAACTATCCTTATTTTGAGAAGGAAAAATTGTGCCAAAAACTTATTGGCTTTGCTAAATAAAAAGATTTGCTCTAACAGTTATGTCGATAATCTGTCTTTATAAATACTATCATATTTCTTTTATTTGTTAATTCTATAAGATATAAGTAGTGATAGAAGTTTTGAACTAATTAATAATTAAAATTTCATCATATTAAATGCACTTCTCCCAATATATATAAAAATTAAAAAAATTATAATGTGTAAAAGGTATATTTAAAACTCACTATGCATTTAATGTTTAACTAAAGAAATACATAAATAGGATATGTAGGAATGAATTGACAAAACTATCCTTTTGGGAGAAAAAATTGTGCCAAAATAATATATAAAAGATTTATTAATTCTATAAGATATAAGTAGTGGTAGAAGCTTTGAACTAATTAATAATTTAAAAATCATCATATTAAATGCACTTCTCCAAATATAATAAGAATTAAAAAATTAAAAAGGTGTATTTAAAACCCACTGTGCAATTAATGTTTAAGTAAAGAAATATATATGTAGGAATCAATTGACTAAACTATCCTTTTGGGAGGAAAAAATTGCACCAAAACATCTTTGCTTTATTATATAAAAGATTAAAAACCATACCTTAGAATAAAGGATATCAAGAGATGTAATCCCTTGTTTGTTTGTTTTGTGAAAGGGGTGACTAGATATCTGGGTATATGCCTCTAGAGCTTCAACAGGAGCTAGAGTTGCAGGAATCTGAAACAAACCAGAGAAGAATATGCACAAACATTAAAATTTACAACAAGAAACACTAAAAGAAATAATTGAATTATGCCACACAAGGTTATATACATACATGCACACTCGTACATATTACAATGTTAGGAGGCAAGTCAAAACAAGCAAAAAGAAATATTATAAGTTCCATAAATTCCAACTTGTCAAAAGCTCTAAGCAAAACTGGAGGGGGGGGAAAGATAGTAACAACGAACAACTAAGGAAACTCTTGAAAAAATCAATGTATTTATTTACATATTATCATGAAGAATACCTGTCGCTTCTTCCTCTGCTGGGAAAGAGCAGCATTGCAATCAGTTAGCTCAGATATTATGCTAGAAGATATTCCAGGATGAATTTTCTTAGCACCAGGTGCCAGATCCTCATCCTCAGCAGCTAAATGCAAAAAAGATAATTCAAATAAACAATTGAAACAAAGAAAAACTAATAGCAACTGGGGAAAAATATCCTTAAGAAAGTGCCAAATCTAAGCTTTTGAACACTTTCATCTATGACATTGGGTAAGCAGCTGCTTTATGAAAGTTATAAAATTCAGCCTAAAAATAATTTGCAGAATTGCAATATATATAGGAAAAAGAAAACTTGACAAAATGATAACGTGAAAACCTCTTTTCCCATTGCTCAGGACAGGGGCATTTGCTGTTATGGCATTTGGTGCAGAAACAGGGAACTGCCTTTCTGCTTGTGCAAGTAAAGACCTGGCTTCATCTCGTTCCTTTTTAAGTCTTGCAATCACTCGGCAAGCAGCATCATGCTACAGGTTAAAACTAATATAAATAATGGCAACTTTTGCAGGGGAAAATATAGCAACAAAACTACTAATCATCTTGTGATAATATCACCCAAAGGATCGTATTGAAATAAAAAACCATACAAAGGATAGAAAAGTTCAAAAATACAGAACTAATATCAATACATAATAAGTCAAACAAAAGATAATAATAAAATAACTTGATTGGTAGTCATATCTGAAAAGCAAATAAACCTATTTTTTAACAAGTTATCCTCAAAAAGAAACAGACCTTTTAGAGAAAAAAAAAATTATCACAAAATTGAGAACCTAAAAAGCCAATCTGGAAGTTTTGGATATTGTAAACTCAAGGGCTGAGAAATGTAAAGCAGAAGCATGACTTTGTTGCTCTTACTTGATATAGAGCATGACTTAGCTCTTGCCTTGCTGTGTGCAATTGTTGCTCCAATGCAAAATTAGATAGCATCAACCCATCCCATTCCTATAAATTAGGAAAACCAAATCATCAACAGCGAAAAACTACATAATTATTTTCTTTAACAGAAACAAGAGTACACATTTCTAAGCATTTCTAATTATTTATTCAGAAAACTTTCTAACAGAAAGTCAGAACCACCAATAAACTCCTGATTCAATAATGTAAAGCATGTAATTGAAAAAAAATGTAGCTGAAAACTTTAAACAAAGTCATCATATACCAAAATTGTAAAGAATACTTCAAAGCCTATAAATTCCATACATTTTGGAACATTCCAAGCATGCCGGGGATGCTAGCTGCCTGAACAGGTCTGGGCTTCACTATCTGCATGACAAATGATCCTGATTTAATCAGTAGATTGTAAGTGAACTCTTGAAAAGCAAAGAACGACAGCAAACATGGGCAGCTTAGTCTAGTTATAAACTCCATACTCTATTAAAAGCATACAACTATTACCATTACCAACATACCTTGCCTGTCTTGATTGGTACAATGTCATCCAAAGTAAGTGGTTCTCCAGTAATTGGACATTTCCCATAATCCTACACAATATTTTATTGGCAAATTTGAAAACAAAAGCTGCCATAATCAATAATATAGGTATATACAGGCTTACAAAACATAAATACAAAAGACAATCAAATTATGTACCACCGCAACACACCCATTGCATAGCAAAAACAGAGGCGGAACAAAAAGCCAAGTCAAACACATTCCACAAGTATCAGCGTATAAAAAAACCCTTCTTTTTCAACAATGCAAACACAAACGATAAAAAAAAACAAACAATAAAAAGCTGCAACACTTCCAAATCATGTAATATAAAAGAGCCACTACAAATTCATCCTTATACAGTCCTATCCTATTAACTTTCACATTTCCCAAGTCCTAACCAAATGACCAACATAAAATCCGGTTTCTGAACGTGCAAAACGGGGGAAAAATATTTTTTCAAAAAACAATTTAAAAATACCGATTAAACATTAGTTAGGTTAATAATAACTCAAACAACTTGGAATCTGAAATTCCAGTAAAGGAACCAAGAAACCAATTCAAAATTTGACTTGAATAACTTAAAAAGGAGTGTCATTTCTTTCTTTCTCCTTTCTCATTGCTCAATTAAAACACTTTTCCCAACTTGACGTCCACTCTTCCACTAGTTTTTTCCTATTCATTCAATAAATTGAAAAAATATGAACACACATAGAGAGAGAAGGGTTACCGAAATGTGTCGCTCAATCAAACGCTTCTCGAAGAGGAGACCGGAGTTCCTGGAAACGACGGGCTCTTCCGGAACTTCGCCGGAGACTGCAAACAGAGAGAAAACGACGACGTAGAGTCAGATCAGCAAAATCGAACAAAATTTTTTAAAACGAAAAAATTAGAATGAAGGAAAGCATGGCAGCATGTAACGTAGAATCGGAATCAGAAGAGAAAGGGAAGTAACTGGAGCAATTCATGGCTGGAGCGAGCGAGAGAAAGAGCGACCGAGAGAGAGTTAGGGTTTTGGGTTTTTGGGAGGTGTGGGTGTAGAGAGAGAGGGAAACGGAAGTGAACCAAAGGAACACCGCAGATGATTCAGAGTTCATGTATCTTTTATTACAAGTGGGAATATCCACCCAGGCCGGGCCGGCCCAAATACCCGGTCCATTTCTGTTCTCGGGTCCGGATTGACGCATTTTTTCATAAGTTTGTTTGAATTTTCAAAGTTAGGTCAAATTTGAAAATATGATATTAAATTATACATAAAGAAAATAATATTATTATAGTTAAATAATGATGTTTATTTGTCTCTTTAAAATGAGATAAATGTTTATATTATAAATATATATTTATTAATGCTTTGTTTGTTTTTTTTTTGAAAAAAAACATTTTTTAGTAAAAAAAAAGAATTGTTGAAAAAGGAAAAAAAAAAAAAAAAAAAGCTAATAAGTGATTTGTTCTATGGTTAGTTTCTCGGTTTCTCGGAGGAACAGCAACTTAAAAGATGGATATAAAAAAAATCATCTAAAATTTAACAATAGAAAAAAGATAGAAGGTGTCATTAGTTATTTTGATACAAATAATTTTATTTATGTGTAATATCTCATTTTTTTAGTTTGAATATTTAAATCATTTTATATGTATTTTATTTTTATCAATAAGTATCATCTACCAAAGACAAGTTTGTTCAAGTTTAGTATAACTATTATAAGTGGCAAAATTCTATTTTGAATTTATCTTTTTTTTTCATTTTCTATGCAACTAAACAAGAGAAAATAATATATATATATATCTTTTCTCTTTATTTTTTCTCTTACTAAACATCTTACAAACTGGTTCTTTAATTGATAATCTTTACATGCTTGATGTTGTTAGTTCCTATAACAAAATACTGCAAATAGGTTCATGAGGCACAAAGCGAAAATTAATTGAGAATTTAGCCATTTTATGGTACAAGCGTTTAGGCCATATCTCTAAATAGAGAATTCAAAGACTTGTGTCGGATGAAATTCTTGAACCCTTGCACTTATCAAACTTTGAAGTTTGTGTTGAGTGCATCAAGGGAAAGCGAACAAACATAAGAAAATTAGGTGCCGAAAGAGCTAAGGATGTCTTAAAACTAATACATACGGATATTTGTGGTCCTTTCCCTACAGCTTCACGGAATGGACAACAATATTTTATTACGTTCGTAGATGATTACTCTAGATACGGTTACCTATATCTGATACATGAGAAGTCTCAATCCCTAGACGTTTTCAAGTCTTTTAAAGCTGAAGTTGAACTTCAACTTGGAAAGAAAGTTATAGCCGTCAAATCTGATCATGGTGGTGAATACTATGGTAGATATGACGGATCAGGAGAACAACGTCTAGGACCTTTTGCTCTTTTGCTCAGAGAGTGTGGAATTGCTCCGCAATACACCATACTAGGCAAACCTAGCATGAACGGTGTGGCAGAACGACGAAACCAGACTCTTAAGGATATGGTAAGAAGTATGATTAGTCATTCTTCTTTACCAGAGTCACTTTGGGGAGAAGCTTTAAAGACAACAGTTCGCGTCCTTAATAGGGTGTCGACTAAAGCAGTTAACAAAGCCCCTTATGAGATCGTTCTCAAGGTATCCTAAGGTTGTCACAAGAGAACTATATTAGCAAAGTCTTAGAGAGATTCGACATGAAAGATAGTAAACCAGGAGACACCCCGATAGCTAAGGGAGACAAATTTAGTCTAAAACAGTGCCCCAACAATGACCTTGAAAGAAATGAGATGCAAAAGATTTCCTATGCCTCAGCAGTGGGGAGTCTAATGTAACGCTCAAGTTTGTACTCGTCCCGATATTGCATTTGTGGTGGGAGTTTTGGGCAGGTATTTGAGTGATCCTGGAATGCAGCATTGGAAGACAGTGAAACATGTGATGCTTTACTTAAGGAGAACAAAAGGACACATGCTCACTTATCGGAAGTCTGAGGATTTGGAGATCATTGGGTACTCTGACTCCGACTTTACAGGATGTCAAGATAGCAAATGCTCCACATCTAGATACATCTACATGCTGGCTGGAGGAGCTATCTCTTGGAAGTCTGTTAAACAAACTCTTATAGCCCCTTCAACCATGGCTGCAAAGTTTATGACTTGCTTCGAGGCATCCAACCAAGGGATATGGCTGCAAAACTTTGTCACTGGTTTACGGATGGTCGATGGCATTGAAAGACCATTGAAACTATATTCTGACAATAATTCAGCAGTCCTTTACTCCAACAACAATAGGAGTACTAAGAAGTCAAAGTTCATCGACATCAAGTTTTTGGTTGTTAAAGAGAGAGTTCAGAATAAACAGATTTCCATAGAACATATAGGAACAAGTTTTATGCTACCTGATCCATTGACTAAAGCGCTAATACCTAAGGTCTTTCATGAACACACTTCTCGTATGGGTATTATCCCTTAGGATACTTTAGTTCAGTGGGGGAGCCTGTATGTTTTATGTTTCAATTTAAACAATTTTGTTGTTATTTATTTTCTGCAGAAATAAAGTTGATAGTTTATATTTATATTTTGAACTCGCTTATGTTTTCTTGTATATAGTAATTATGTTACAAGAATTTGGATTGATCTCCATAAAGATTAAAAATAAGGACCGATTGGAAATAGACATGTTTGAGATCACATTGCATGTAATTTCCATGTCACACTCATCCATATTTGATCTGTCATTAAGTATATTAATATGGTGATCATCGTTATTTAATCACGCTTAAATAGTGATTAAAGATGCAATGGTTCCATAGTTAATGTACAAGATGGACCAGATTGTATCAAGAGGAAATCTAAAATAAATAGCATATTGGTGCGCCTAAGGAATTGAGTAATATAAGTGTTTCAAGAAAATATGAAGCCTAAGTGGGAGATTGTTAGAAATTTATAATTTCTTTTAATCATGTGGGCTTTATATTTTAAATACAATTATATCAGCTATTTATTTAAAGTGATTATAATATTAAGTGATCCAATTAAGTAATCAAGAAGACTTCCTGATAAGACTTGATATGGGCTTAATGAGTGGATACCAGGTTGGCCCGTTAGGGGATAATGGGAACCCTATATGTAGGCTAACACATAAGGAAAGGTTATGGTCCCCAATACACCAAACCAAAGTACATTCTTTGTTCTCCCTATCAGAAAAGAGAAGTGAAGGTCCCTAGAAGGAATTAAGGTGGTTTAGTTGAGGAAGACCACAAACCAACGGTTCTCAATCAGAAAGAAGATACTAAAGATTCTGCTGTGATCTCCTAGAGCAAAATGGATCCAGGTATTTAGTTGTTTATACATCCTTGTTTACAGTTTTGATGATATGGTATAACGGTAAAAGATTATAAGGAACCTAAGGATAGATTTTTATTTCCAACATGAAGGTCCTTCTGGAAGCAATTAATTGACAGCAACGCCTCATTTGGACACCTAAGTAAAACAAACAAACAAAACACTAAGAAAACAATAACTCATCATTAACAAAATTCAAGATGTCAGAATACTACAATCCGAGAAACAACAACATAAATTGAAGTCCAAAGACATAATTCTAGTACATAACCAAATTGGAGTCCAAAATGTCCATACCTAAATCATGTTTTCCATTGTGTAAACAAAAATACATTTATTCAACTAGCAAAGCTCAATTTCCTAGCCGTTCTACAAAAATCAAAAGAGTTATAGACTTAAGACAGGTAATTACTTTTTAGCATAATGCAGGAGGTACAAATAGACCAGCTTCTTCACTTCTAATGACTGAGACACAATGTTTTTAACAACCTATAATTTTTGTTCATATTCGAAACTAAGTCAGAGAGAGAGCATGAACAACACGTAAGAGAACAAAAATCTATTCGAATTCCTAATGAAGGTAAGTGAAGGTCAACCGGTTCTAGCGGATGTGAACAAAAATTGATTTGAATTTCTAATTCCTAATCAAATAAACTAGTTCAAAACAAAAAAAACTACATAACATAATCTATCTACATGCAAAATTCTCTTCTCAGTGAAGGTGAAACAAATCGAATTCGGTGTTATACAGAGAGAAATTGAGGAGGAGGCGAGTAAGGAATAGTTTGGGAGGCATGGATCGATCGGTACCTAAGGGAAGAAGTTAGAGACGTCGAAGACCTGGGCAATGAGAGCAAGCAAGCGCTTGAGAGCTTTGCACTTCTCGGAATCAAACTTATTGTCGAGGAGAGGGATGATGTTAAATTCATACCAGAGCAAAAAACACTTAAAAGCAGAGAAATTGAAAAGTAAGCAGGAGATAAGTACCTATACACATAATCAACAGAAAGATGACAAAATGCACGAAACCTGGTTTCGGTTATACCGATGCTGGGCGGTGAAAATTTTGAAAGAATTTTCTACGAATATATTTTGGTAACAAAATCCATAGGAATTTCTTATAAATTATATTCTACAGTAAAATTCACACAAAGTTCTTGTACATTATTTTTCGTAGAAAAATTCATAGGTAAATAACATATTTCTAGTAGTGACTTCAATTTCCTATTGTAATTAAATTTATTTTTAGTCACGTTACCTGTATAAATGTGTGTGAATTAAATTTATTTTGAGTTACAATGCCTATATAAATATATGTGTGTTACAATTTATTTTTAGTTATGCTACCTATATAGTATAGACTTCAATTTCCTATTGAAATTAAATTTATTTTGAGTTACATTACCTATATAAATATATGTGTGAATTAAATTTATTTTCATGTATGTTACCTATATAAATATTACGAGTATAATTTACCCAAACTATTACATTATTCAATAATTTTATAGGGAATTCAAATTTTAATCATCTAATTGCTGAATTAAAGTATATATTATATACATTAAATATACACATTTTATATTAATTCAAAATTATTTTATATCTTATTTATATTGATTAAAATCAATGATATATATATATATATATATAAAATATACTAGTATACTAATATATAAATTATTTGATTATTTTTTTTAGTATTGTTTAATTTTAATAAAACTTGATACAAATAATCGAGCTAATATGAAATTATAATTCAACAATTGGACCAACAAAATTTTCATTCTATATGAAAATGTTAACGATGTAATAATTGATGTAAGATACACCAACGTAATTTAATTCCTCTTTTTTATTTATATATATATATATATATATATATATATATATATATATAATTTACCATTTTAATTAATACAATTTTATTGTAAAATTATTCTCTTCTTAATTTACTTAATGTCTAAAATTTTTAACTAAAATTAGTACTTTTCTCCTTGTGCGCCATATTTTGAAAAAAACTCAAAATATTTATTAATTTATCCAAACTGGTCTACCATACAAAACAATCAACTGATCAATAATATCTAACTCATAATATAAAAACAAGAATTTTCATCAATAAAATTCAAGAGAACACGTCTAACTCATAGTATTTGTTCACAACCTATGCATGTAAAATAAAATTGATACAAGTAATGAGATTTAGGTGATAAATCTCCATCTCATGAACTAATTGTGAAGCAAAATAAATGAAATTAAACACCTCCTTCCCTTCCTTAGGTTCCATGCATAGTAATAAAAAAGAGAGAAAAGAAAAACTTCGTTTTCTAGTCCCCACCAAGCATAATTGAAGAGAAGAAAAAGCTACAAATCTTTAACACTAAAAAAATGTTCACACTCTTTAAATCATTGGAGAAGAAAAAGAAAAATAGTGAGAGGATACTAATATATATGGATGTAGATTTTGGTATGCCGGAGAAAGAGTGAGGTATTTAATACAATCTCATCACTTTGTTAAAAACAAATGGCTCAACCATGTAGCATGAATGAATGGTAAGAAAATTACCTTTAACTAGTTTATTTTAATTACAAACTCAGTTTATTTTAATTACAAACTCTTGTTATTATCTTTAACACATAATGATAAAATGAGAGATGTGATTCCTTGGTGGTTGGCAGAAAATAATCCGTTTAAGGGCCAAAAATAATTTCTTTATTTAATCTTTTATTATATATACTATTATTTTATAAAAACTAATTAATTATAATGGTATAACATTGTCATTATTTTTTTAAACCCAATATATGGTTGTGATTTTTGCTCTTTGTGGATGAATCTAATTCACAATTCATCCATGATTTTTTTTTATCTTTTTATTTTATTATTTTATTATTTACTAATTATTATATATTTTTTTATTATTTTATTAAAGCAACATCGTAAAATATCACTTGAATAAATTTTCTAAAATATTTTCAACATTAAAATTACACAGGTCGGACTTTGACCATTAACAAGGAGTATTTTGGCCATTTCACAAGAATTTTAAATAATTATCCAAAAATTCCTAAAAATTAATGATATTCTAAGCTAAAAAAATATATTTTCCTACATCTTTATCTATTGATACTAATTTATATATATTGTTACTAATTTTCAGGGATAAAACGATTATGTTGTTGTTTCCTAGGCTTTTATCTAAAAATTATTAAAAATTATATTCAAATAGTACTCATTGTTTCGAACACAATCGTTGGCGTCAATGTTTTGAAATTTCTATCCAATTGTTGATAAATAAATATAAAATAAATAAACAAATAATAGGAATTAAAATTGAGAGTGTTACATCTAACATTATTGAATATTTATACAATATTTGTTCTTCTTCATGACACTTCAATCGCCACTACAAAAAAATATAATTTGCAACAGAAAAAATCTAGTTTATGTTAAAATAGTTGATAGGACCAAGAATGTCAAAAGTTTTTTTTGGTGGATTTTGAGTAGCGTTGATATTTTTGCCAAATAAAGAAAAAAAATTATTAACAATTTAAAATCACTAGAAATTACATTTGAAGATTATTTTAATTTAGCATTTACTTACCATTAATATCCACCAAAACAAGGTTATTTAAATTTAGCTTTTATTGACGGTTTTTTTTACCACCTCAAGAGTTATTACATCGCTAGCAAGTAAAAATGTGTATTCACATGCCTACACATACTAAATATAAATATTTATATTTATATTAAGTATAAAGTGTGTATATTATTTAATACTTATAAGTATAAGGTATATATAATATGTTTCATATATTTTGTTTATAATATGTTTTGTTTAGTGGTTTAAAAGTAGGTTTTTGTGTTCATAGATCATGGGATCGAGTCCTAGATGTGCCACTTTATTAATATTTTCCTCCTTTTTGGTTTGTCAAGTCATACTGATGTAAGCACTTCAAGACTTGAAATTACATGACAAATAACATTAACAATTATTTAACCTATATTAATCAGCATGTTTAACCTATGTAACAACTAAATACATTTATCAACCTTAATGGAAATAAAAAGACACTTAACTTAAACCTTAAAAATTTTCCAAATACATCAGTTGGCCATAAAGTATTATTTTAACCCAAAATAACATAGTTTAGCTTAAATATTATCAACGCATGCATATTTGTTGGCCTAAAATCCTTAGTTTGAGTTGTTTTGGCCCATAGCTCCTATATCTCTATCTTTAGCCTAAATAAAAGTGAGGGTGCAATTAATGTCAACTTCAGACTTTGAAGAATTTTTCTTGATCTAAGTATCTTGAACAAGTCCATTTAATGCTTCCTTTAATCCTTAGCCTTTGCTTTTGTATAGGTCAACTTGGAATTTGCAGAGGATCCTTTGAGGAGTTTGAGTATGTTTGTTCTAGCTCTTGATTCACATTACCTCTAAATACTTTAATGCTCAAGTTAGTAAGAGTAAGAGTTAAAAGATAGTTAGGTTTGAATCGTACATGGTACATGGTGTTAGGTTGTCCTTATATGTCTTTTTTCCTCACATTGATAAAATAAAAGAATCATATTATACTATCTAAATAAGGAATTATCTTTTAAGTGGAAGAAGTAGGGGTTTTGAGTTATCACCAAATTGTTGAAGGTTTCTTCACCCTAGGTTGGTTCAATTACCTAAAGTGACTTTGGTTTAGTTGGACTAGAGTTCGACTTATAGGGTAACTCAAAATATTTATTTGTTGACATATCATGTGACTTTTTTTCCTTTGCTCCTATAACTGAGGTGTGATTTGAGTTGCTCTCTTTTTCATGTTATTTTGAAAATTTCGTAGTCCTTATGTGTTGCCTCATGGGCTTATTCCAATGTCAAGCTTGTTTCATCGTGTTTGCTTTGGGTGTCTTTGTCATGTATTAGCTTTCTATTTTTTATGTTAGTTTGACACGTGATTCTTAATTAGTTGTCTTATGATCTAAATTATTTCACGGATTAGGTTATATATAAATTTAGTATCTAAGTCCATTGGATAATACTAAGAAGGAATAAATATTAAGTTTAGAAATCTCTAACAATATTAAACATTCAATGACTATTTCTAGCCTAAAAGATTATTAAATTTGCATCTCATAACATTATTAGACATGTACTGGTGTCAATAAAATGGACTATTTAAATTTAGCAAGTATATTGTTCCAACAAGTAATAACCCGAATGCCTAATCTTAGTAAATAATTACTATTTAGGCTAACAAGATAATATGATAAAAACTAAACACAAATAATAAAGCAATAAAAACTAATAAAAACTAATAAAACCTAAAAAATATTATTTCAATCATTCCATTAATGGTCAATTAAAAAATAAATTATTAAGAAAAGAGATTATTACTCAAGCTTATGGATAACTTGCATTAAATATAAAGGGTTTAATCATAGAAGATCTCTATAAAGTTCATCCATACACAACCAAAGGAAATTTAGCAAAACATAATGAAAAATAGAGTAAGATAGAAGATGGTAATGGATGGAGAGACCCAAAAATCATCCAACAGCATATATAATGTTACTAATATTTCCTCGTCAACATTGGGCACTAGGATTAGCATTTCCATTGTTGATCCTAAAATTTTTGGCTTATGTTTGTGTTTTAATGTCCACATAGTGTTTTTAATGCCAAGTTGAGAAGAAAATTTGGGGGGTTCAAGTGTTGAAGTAATTGCTTCTTCAATATGCTTCAATGTTGACTCTTCATATTAGCATGAGACACTGGTCTTAGACTTTCTTCAGCATAGTGTTTAGTATACAACAATTCCTCTTCACTTATGTAAACGTAAAAACAATCCAAAATAGAAATATATTTACAAAAGTAAAAGGTGTAGAACAAAATTTACACAAATTTCAATATATATTTTTGAAGGTTTCAATCTTTATATGACTTTTCTCTAAAAACCATGTACATAAATTCATCAAATATGATTCTAACAAGTGAATTTATGAGATAAATTATCATTTATAAAATAGATCTAAAATTCTAAAAGTGTCCAATTCTTACAAAACATAAGGTTCAAAGAACATAAATACAAAGAAAATAAAACTTTTATTAAAAATCATAATTTAGAAATCTATGAGCTACATAGAGATTCACCTAATCTCAACAAAGATGAGTTTACCGACATAGAAATAAAAAATAAAAACAAATGAGAGAAAAAAAGATAACTTAATAGATACTTGAAGAGATGCAAGCTTTTATCTTAATCATCCTCCTTGTATTCATAAAGCTCTTGGAGAGAAAAAGAGAGAGACCAAAAATTCTAGACAACTATAACCAAATTAAAAAGAGAAAAAAGTCTAATCATTTATTTTTTCTATTTATTTGTGGATAATTCACGCTAAAAAGAAAAAACTCAAAACTCATAAGGCTCTTTTTTAAGATTTTTTTTTTGTTTTTATAGATCCACTAGAGCTCAAATTCCTCTTCTTTACTATCTAAAATAAAAACATAAATTTAGAAAATAAAATAGATAACCTATTCCATTCTAATATTCTAAATTTCATTTAGGACCAAACGAGTTAAAATATAAATTAAGTGGCATACAATCTCCCAAAAACATAACAATAAAAAATAGATAATCCAAGAAATTATCAATCTCATCGTAATATGGTGTTATTCCTAAACTATTGTTATGTATTGATTACTTGTTTATTAAAGAATAGGGAGTTGAATCGACCTATTCAATGCCTATATGTATTAACTTACATTTTTAACATGTTAGACCAATAGTCTCATATCTTATTTAGTGAATATATCTTGATATTTATTAGTTTTCAATAAAACTTTACCAATGATATAAAGTGTATTAGAAAGAGTAAGTTAAAAGAGTATGTTGTTAGTATTCATAATTTTTATTGTTGTTGGTGTTAATATTATTATTGTTGTTATTATTATTATTGTTATTATTACTGGGAAAAATACGACACTTCGTACCTCTGTAATACTATTAGAAAATTTAAATTTTGCTACAAAATAATTTTGCGGCTAACTTTAAAATCAATAGTTATTTTTTAGTTAATTTCTTGTAAAAATAATTAGTTACAAAATTACTATAATATTAATTGGTAGCATGAAATAAGTAGTAAATTAGCTAAGAAAATAATCTTAATTAATTTGTAGTAAATTTTTAAAATTTGTAGTTATTTTCTAACTAATTTGTAGTAATAAAAAATATAAATGAATATAACTTAAATCTAGCTAGAAAAAAATAATATTCTAGTTAATCAATAGTTAATTATTTAGGATTTAACTACTAATTTAAATGGTAACTAAAATTAGTAACAAAATCAAAAAAATCTTGTAGTGGTATTTTTTAAATAAAAATTATATAATAATAAATAATTTGCACAGTAGTTAGAATGGTAAAAAATAAAATAGTAGATAAAAAATAATTAATTATAAAATTAGTTATAGAAATGAAATAACCACAAAAGTGTGTACAACCTTCCCTATTCCATTTATACACTGTCTTATTATTATTTTCGGATGTTACACTTTCTGCTGCAAATCCTTACGAAAGAACTTTTCTAAATTTGTAAATGATTTTGAAAATATCATTTTAGAAAATAAAAAATAAGTAAGGAAAATAAAAAGGCTCAAAACTATTTTATCTTTCCATGACATTTTTTCCTCGAAAACATAACATGGGAAAGAGTTTTGTGGGAGCAATCTCCATTCCTTTCCATTACTTTTTTTTTCTTTTCATTTTAATTGTTATATAGTATTATTATGTTATTTTATGTGTTATTTTCTTAATTTAGAAAATTAACTTAAAATGTCTTGTTTGGTTCAAATAAAAATTTCTTCAAACTTTGGAACTTATGTTATTTAGAACTATTGGAAGAATTATATGGAAGCAAATTAATAGTCAACGCTGAATTCAATATGCTAATTTTTGTAGTTTTAAAATCTTACCTACTAATTTTAGAGGGTGATACGGTATGGCATATAAACGATCATTTTATACAAAAAATAAAATAAAATTATGGTGCTTAAGATAATCATTTTATTAAAAAAATACTATAAAAAATCAACAATTACTGAGGCTCAAAAAGCTATTGAAAATAGTTTTGACTTTATTTTAATTAATTATTTTACTTTTTACATAAATAAATTGAGTTTTAGTAGCATAACTATATCGAAAACTAGGATAAAATAAAAAAGCTTTTATTATGTGTTAGATATTTGTTTAACATGTAGGTAAATATATATCATTAATAATGTATTATATCTATATATTAATGCAATTTTTTTTTATCTTAAGCACAATTGTATGCATTAAATTTTATTAACGATTATTTTTAATTAATTTTGACCATCATATTAATCACAATTCTTAAAAAATGTAATTATTTTTCTTCTACTTATTTTATGGATTCAATTTGAAATCTATCTCTTCTCAAAAAAAGAATAATAACTATTTAATTCTCACTTTTTTTAACATACGCACTACTCCTCTCTTTTCCAAAGTGATTCCTGCATACAATGTGAATAGATTTCACACATGAGAATAATCTATAAATAAAAATAAAAAGTATCCTTCGCTATTAAGAACACTTTTCATCATCAATGGCTTCATCATCAATGGCTTAGAGCATGTTACATGTTACATACGCAATTAGAACTTCCAACTTTTTATTGTAGGAATCACTTTGAAAGAGAGAGGAGCATAATGTATAAAACGAAAATGTAAGAATTGAATAATTATTACTTTTTCATAGGAAGAGAAATTATATGAGAGTGAATCCATATAATAAATAAAAGAGAAATAGTTATTATTTTTCAAAGAATCATGATGAATATGCAGATAAAAAATAATAAAAAGTGAGTAATATAATTAATAAGACTTAACCTGTATAATCTTGGACAGGATAAAAAAGTTGAAATTAATTAAATTTTATCCCTTATGAAAAATCTTATAAGGATTAATTTATTATAATTTATGACATTTTATTTAGTATGGGTTTAATATAATATTTAAATATTTTAAAGTCTTGTCTATGTTTTTATAATGGGAAAAATGGAATTAAGAAAGAAGTTATTGAAGTATTACTTTCATGAATTAGTATAAGATTCAATATGCATTGTTATTTATAAAAAAAAAAACATTACAAGGTCCATTTCTTTTGGATTGGTGGGCCATGATCTTACACCAGGTGTTTTGGGGGAGATCAGTGGTTTTGTAGAGTCCATGTTTTGGGTTTGATTCCTTCTATTTTTTTTATTTGTCTTTTACTAGGCCCAAACTAGCTAGTTGTTTTGGTGTTTACCCATTGTATGGAGTTTTTGATTTGGAAACAACTTGTGCTTAATTTATGTATTTATATTGTTAAAGTATTATTTTTGTTTATAAGAAAGACTATTATTTATGAAAAGGATATTTGATGATTATAAAATGGTTATATAGTTTCTAAGATTTTTAAATGCATAAATTTCTTTTCTAATATACATCACATCGTTAGAGAATATTAAAGTAACTCTTTATTTTTCTAAAATATTGTGCATATATGAAATATGTTTCACAGTTAGCTTCAAAGTTTGTTTAATTATATTAATAATATTTTGTAAATAAGTGTTTTTTTAGCTTGTAGTATTTTTAGAAACATTACTTTAGGTAGCATTTTAATTTATACCTTGTAGATTCTTATATTTTATTATTTTTTATCTTTAAAATATTTATTAAATTTATTTCTCACCATTTTACATGGAGTATGATTTTTTTTTGTTATTTCTACTCATTTTCATGTTTGACACTTGACTTACTAATTGGTAGTGGAGTTAAAATGTCCCCATTTGATAAACTTAGGTGGGATAAATGGGATGGACCAATTCAAATTTTTTATGGGTTGTGTTTTTTCTTCACTCACTGAATCTCAATCAAATTAATTTTTTCTTTCCTCATAAATATATATGTTTTAAAAAAATAAAAGAATAATAATATCAAATTAAAATAGGTTTATTAATATTTGAACTTACAAATTCATAACATGTGTGATTTATTGAGTTATTGAGTTAAATAAAATTGATTTGTTTCTTTTTTTAGCTTGATTTAATCTACTAAGTTATTACTCTTACATTTTATACAAAATTAATTACTCTAAGACATTTTTATTACTCTAAGACAAAATCATTTTTATCTACTAAGTTACTACTAAGTTATTACTCTTATATTTATTATTAATTATGAATAAAACATCATTGTTACATTAAGTTTTTTTATTATATATTAACTTTTAATTTTAACTAGTATTTTAGTTTGTATTATACAAGATAAATATTTATTTTATGTAATTATAATATTTTATAATAAATAAATATTTTAAATATATAAAAATATATAATATATTTTAAATTTATAAAAAGAATTTAAATTGTGATATAAATATATTTTTAAATTAAAACAAATAGATAGTTAAAAAATATATTTATGTATATATGTATATATATATATAAAGATAAATTGAAAGTAATTTGAGATGATTGAAATAAATATTTTTTTGCCTAATTGTTAATTTGTGTAAAATGCATTTTCAAAAGAGAAGAGAAAGAATGTTAAAGTTTTCTAACGAAGAATAAAGAGAGTGAAAATTTTACTATTCAAGTTAAGAGTGTTAATTTATAGTACACAAATATATTTTTTTATAAATTTATTTTTAATTTATGTTTTTTATCTAATTAAAAAGTAATAATTTAAGTTAGACATTATTAGATATTTATTTATTTTTTGATATGTTATGATGAAGTAAAAAATTATTTAACATGAATTTATGAATGTAACAAATTAGAAGAGAAAAATAAATAATAACAAAGATGTTTTATAATCGAAGTTTATATTTTAATTTAAATAAAAAATAGACATAATATTAGAGATAATAATTTCAATTATTAATAAATAATATAAAATATATAATTTTATTTTATATATTTTTAATCCTCTACCCGCTTGGCCCTGTGCTACTGGGTATGTCACCCCTTGACCCTTTCTATTTAATATGCTTATATGAAAAACCTATTGCCCTTATGTAAATAACATATTCGACCCAGTTGGTCCCCTGTTGTTAGCTAAAGGTGATATTGAAATCATATGTAAACTTGATGCAAATCATTTTTGTGCATGGTGAATTATAGTGAGTTCAGTAAAACTCAATTTAACTTCAACTTAGAAGGTTTGGTTACTAAAATGAAAATATTTTTAATTTTAAAATTACGGTGAAATTGAAGCAACATATGGAATTTTTAATTCATTCGAAATCAATTTTGATTGTATTTACTCTAATTTACCTTCACCCTTAATTATACTCTCGTATAGTTGTATTTTTTCTAATAATATTATTGCACTTATATGTCAAAGTTATATTATACTTTTTTTTTTATAATTTTACTACTAATTTTAACTATCATTTAAATTAGTAACTAAATTTTAATTAATTAACTAAGATATTATTTTTCCTAACTAAATTTAGATTATATTTATTTATATTTCTTAGTATTACATTTTTTTTACTAGAAATTAGTTACAAATTAGTTATTGATTTTGTTGTAGCTAATATTACTACAATAATTTATATATTTTGCTACAAATTTTAATTAGAATAAAATTAATAGTTAATTTCTAATTAATTAACTACCATATTTTTCTAGGTAAATTTAAATATTAAATTATTTTAAAACATTTTTCTAGTTTAATTTTTTGATCTTTCTTTATATGTGTTTTTTCTAGATAAAATTTATTATTAATTTATTTTAATAAGTATTTTAAAAAAAATCATTCTACTTAAATGGAAAAGATTAAAATTCTTTGTATTCAAATCTTTTCGTAGAAATAAAATTAACATTTTCAATTTGTTTGAAAAAAAGAAAAAAATAGATTACGCTATTTTTTGTTTTGAAATAAACTTCCTGATTTTGTTTGAAAAAAAGACTTCCCAGAAAGGATTCTAATACAATTCCAAATATGATAACTCCACTCCATTATTTGATTTTGGATTAACATCTTAGAAAGGATTAACATCCTGGAAAGGATTAACATACAAAGGGTTCACATTCCCTCCCAACTCCTTTACTTTTGAAGACATTGAATAAAGTTGATACAAATGACTTACGTACACATCCTTTGGATGGGTCATTCTTCATTTCATATTCTTTCATTTCCATGTGTTGACTTGAGTTTTAGATTGATTGTAGAACTTATTTTCTCTGTTGTTGCTTCATTTCATTGATTGTAGAACTCTATGATGTTTTCTCGTTGGTGTCCTCTCGTACTTGCTTCGTTGGTGTTCTCTCGTTTTTGCTTTGTTGGTGTTCTATCATTCTTGATTCGCTGGTGTTCTATCGTTCTTGATTTGCTTGTGCTTTATCGTCCTTGCTTCACTCGTGTTCTCATCTCTCAAACCTGAAATTAAGGCTTATTTCTCTATTTGCATATACTTCTCAGTTTAGATATCCATTCTCAAACCCTAACAATTGAAAAACGTAGCAAATAATTTTCAGTGATGTGAGAGACAATAATTCTAACTATACTTTTTCCCTTTGTTATGTGTTGCTAAACTATTCTTTTTCTTTGACACTATATTTGTGTGGAAAATAAACATGAAATTTTGTTTGCTGTTGGTGTTTTATCTTTAATTAGTATTAATGAATAGAATATAGTATAGTATTACTCCAGGGAAAAGTATCTGTTACTTTAGTTTAGGATCTGCTTAATTTTCAATTTACAAGAGCTTAGTGTGATGATTGTTACACTTGGCAAGTGACATAACAATTTCTAGGGAAATAATTGTCACTGAATAAGAGAAGAGGATATATTTCTCTATTTTTTTTCCTATTCACTTAGCCATGCAAGAGAACAAACAAGAAAAAATGCACACCCAAATCTCAATGTTAGGAAAAGGATAATTTGTAACCAAGTTTTTCTTCTATTGTGAAATTGCTTAATATTACAGGCTAGTAGCTACTGATATATCTCTGTTAAACTTACATGGACCTGTTAAATATATAATTTACAAGAGCTATTTCTCAATACTAGAGAAATTGGAACCACTAAATTAAGTTCTTAAAGAAAAATCTTTGTGCAAAAATCTTTGTGCAAAAACCATGCCAAGACATATCTGTGTAGAAAGATTTTTATAAAGGCATAAAGCAATAGTGAAAACATATGTACAACAAATTCTGTAGAGAAGATTGAATCGAGGAAAGCATGTCAAGCTTTTGTAGGCCAGCAATGTTCTGTTTTACTAATGAATTGAAACCAGCAAATTCTGTAGAGAAGGTTGAACCGAAGAAAGCATGTCAAACTTTTGCAGGCTAGCAATGTTCTGTTTTACCAAGAATCTAAATCAACAAATTCTGTAGAGAAGGTTGAACCGAAGAAAACATGTCAAGCTTTTGCAGGCTAGCAATGTTTTGTTTTACTAATGAATCTAAATTAGTACTATGTTTAGCGATTGATTAGAATAGTGGTAATCTTAAGAATAATTCATATCCTTATGCACAAGGAACACATAATTAGTATAGAAATTGTACTTGAAAGATGAACAGTTATGAGCTACAGTTCAGCAATTCCAGCTTTGATTTCATTCTGCTTCACAATATACTAATTAACTCAAACTGATATGCATGAATGCTGGAACAAATCTTGCATTATAAAAAACTAGTATAAGTGAAACTGAAAAAGAGAGGGACAATAAATTACTAATGTTGTTGATTAGATCACACTATACTAACATGCAAAGGTAAGCCTTTGCTGTGTTTAGGAAGATTATATATATTTAATAACTGGGTCAGGGCTGCTGAAACCAACCAATTAAAATAACTGCAGGAGTAAATATAAATGATAAAGAAACATCTATAATAGGATCATGTGTGAATTAATGGTGAATATTAAGCAAACAAGTTGCATGAGGTATAATTTAATGATTTAAAATATATGTTTAACGTTTTGCATCTCGAATCAAATTTTTGGAAAGGAAACAAAGAATATTATGAGCTATAGATAATGCTTTTGTTTTTTATGCAGTTGATTGCACTTTGGTTATGCACCATGCCTAAAGTAATCAGATACAAAGGTGATTCTTCCCTAGATTAAGCCCCCTTTCTTTTTTGTTTGGTTTTTAGTGGGGAAGTGGCTACCACTTACCTTCTTATTCGGTATGTCAAAATTTCAATTTGTGTGTAATTAATTTATTCCAATAAAGAGTGAAGTTAAATGTGGCTTATTTTGCATGTTGATAAAAGGATGTTTCAGTATTATATATGTTTACCAAAATTAAATATACTGATATAAGATATATCATGTTCCAATTGGGTAGTGTCAATAAATTTTTTAAATTGATTTTTTCTGCTAGATTGAAATCTACTGGGAATAAACCTGTGAAAGCCCCCAAACTTTAGGATAAGGACCATGTTGATGATTTAGGGAACAGTGTCACTGTTTCGTCAAATGTTGAAACGAAGGAGATTTCAAAGGAACATTCTTCTTTAGAGCAAATTTATCTGCTTAATATAATTTCATTTAAAGGAGAAAATTTTGTTTAGAGTCGACACTCACCAGGAAAGCACTATGATACAATTCTTTGGTTGGTAAGTTGCTGTTTTGGTTGTTTTCCCCTGTTTAACTTCACAAAACATATTTTTTTGGGACAACTTTTAAGGGGTGGGAGATAGAAAGTTGTCATGCCACATGCCCTATAGGAAAAGTCCTGTTCAACATTGTATGGTTTTGATTTTTTTTTTTTTGTCCTTTTTATGATAAGGGATAATTAGAATTAATTTGTATTTTTCCTTTTTTTTAATTGTATACTTGAAAAGATAATGAGCAGATTGAGAAATATAATTAGTATATATATATATATTAAAATTATTTTTAATATAACTTTCACAGTTTTTTATTTTATTTATGATAAGTGTTTAAAGTATTTAAGAATTAAGTAGAGATAATGACATTATTCAAATATAGTAATTAATGTCATTTTGAACTTGTAAATGGATAAATAAAAACGAAAAGAATATTCGACAAAGATAATATCAGCCTCCTAACTCAAGATGTTTATTAAGATAAACTTGAAGAAGTATAAGCTATTATTAAATGTTAGAAAATGTGAGTATAGTTTGCGTAATTAAATGGGAACTAATTCAAAATTTATAGTTTCCTAACAATAACAAGTACACTCTTCTTTGAGAATTTGTAGTCACCTAAGTAACAGGTTTTCAAGATTAAACATAGTTTATACATGACCAAACATATGTATTAGTTTTAGTTGAGATGTTCATACCTTTTTAACTACAACTACATAACACAATAAATATATCCTAATATTTAAGTTTGCTTATGAAAAGTAATTGTGATATTTAATTTGGTGAATTGCAGTGATTAAAGGCTAAAAGGATTTCTATTGACTTAAACTTAAGGTACTTGTTCTCTCTTATATTTAACTATTTTATTTTCTATAATCATTTGGTTTTAGCATTAAACATGCATATGAATATCTATAGATTTTACTAATCATGAGACTTGATCAGAGTTGGATGATACGAAGAAAAGATTGTACTGACCAAGTAAGTGAAGAATTTAAGAATGAAGTTGATGATTTCATTAAGATTGCTAAAAGAGATCCAACAGTTGTTGATGCATTAAGCCGCATTCCTTGCGCATGTTCAAAATGTAAGAATTGTGTTAGAAAGAAGACAATTTGGGTTGAGAAACATTTGTATCAATATGGATTTATGAAAGATTACATAAATTGGACCGTTTGTGGAGAGGATCGATGGGGGGATAGTAGTTCAACATCAATTGTCCATGATGAAGAGGTAAAGACTAGAAATCTATATGTGGATATGGTTATTGATGTTGCTGGTGATCAACTAAATTCAGAAGGTCAAGATTTAGAAGAGGATCCTAATCTGTCAACTTTGAATTTTTATACCTTATTAAGAGATGTTGATGAACCTTTATGGGATGAATGTCATAAGCATACAAAATTGTCAGCTGTAACTCAACTTCTGAATTTGAAGTTTGAGTTCAATATGAGTGAAAGTTGTTATGATTGAATGATTGTCATAATTAAGAGCATGCTTCTAGAGTAAGAAAAGTTACCTAAAAATTTTTATAGATAAAAGAAAATGGTTAATGACTTGGGCTTAGGATATGAGAAAATAGATGCATGTCCTAATCATTATATGTTGTATGACAAAGAAAATAAGGACCCAAAAGTATGCTCAATCTATTTAGTATGTAAACACTCACAATTGAAGCCAAAGGTTAGGCATTCAACGAAGGAAAAAGGATGTGCCATACTCAGTGTTACGATTTTTTCCCATCATTCCAAGACTTCAACGCCTATACATGGTCAAAAGTAATGCACAATATATGTTTTGGCATGTAGATGGAGTGCGTCATGATAAATCAATGATCACACATCTAGCTGATGCTATGGCTTGGAAACAATTTGACACCACCTATCCAGTGTTTGCATAAGAGCCTCGAAATGTTCATCTTGGCCTTTACACAAATGGTTTTAATCCATTTGACGGTTCAACTACTCCATACTCATGTTAGCCAGTTTTTGTCACCTCGTACAATCTTCCTCCAAGTATGTACATAAGAAGGGAATACATATTCCTTAGCCTATTGATCCCAGGACCAAAATCACCAGGTAAAAGTTTAGATGTTTATCTTAGACCTTTAATCGATGACCTAAAGATATTATGGGAAGATGAGGTGAACACTTTTGATACATGGAAGAAGCAAAACTTCAACATGAAAGCAACACTATTATGGACAATAAGTGATTTTCTAGCTTATGGAATGCTAAGTTCATGGAGTACTCATGGGAAACTTGCTTGTTCATATTGTATGGAGCATAATAAGTCATTTGTGCTAAAACATGGTAGGAAATGTTGTTGGTTTGATTGTCATCGTTAATATCTTCCTCTTGAGCGTTCGTTTCGTTGTGATCGACACTCTTTTAATAATTCAACAATTGAAAGGTCTTTACCACCACAATGACTAAATGGGATAAAGATCATGAGTAGAGTGTCTCAACTTAAGGATTTCACTTTTGGTTTGAATTCACATAATGAAAAATAACATGGCTTTGGGGGAGTTCACAATTGGGTGAAGAAGAGCATATTTTGGGAATTGCCTTATTGGTTCACTAATCTAATACAACATAATTTAGATGTTATGCATGTTAAAAAGAATGTGTTTGACAATATTTTAAACATGATTATGGACATAAAAGGCAAGACAAAGGATAATGCAAATACAAGAGAAGATATGAAAATGATATGTAAATGCCCTACATTAGAGTTAAAAATTGAGAATGACAAGTACAAAAAACCAAAGGCAACTTATGTGTTGAATGCTAATAAGAAGAGAATGGCGTGTGAGTGGATCAAACAATTGAAATTTCCTAATGGGTATGTATCTAATATTGCATGTTGTATCAACAGTGATGATGGGAAAATATATGGAATGAAAAGTCACGATTGTCATGTTTTTATGTAAAGGTTAATTCCTTTGGCGTTTCGTGACATGTTGCCAAAACCTATATGGGGGCACTAACAAAAGTTAGCATATTTTTTAAAGAAATTTATGCAACTGAATTATGTGCTTTTGTTATGGAGAATGCATAACTTTAAATTGTTGAAACACTTTGCAAATTAGAGAAAATTTTTCCTCCAGCATTCTTTGATGTGATGGAGCATATAGTTATGCATATTTCATATGAAGCTAAGGTTGGAGGAACTGTGCAGTACAGGTGGATACATTTGAGAGGTGTATGTTGTATTTGAAAACAAAGGTACAAAATAAGGCAAGAGTTGAAGGCTCTATCTCTGAAGCATATATTTTAGAAGATATTTCCAATTTTGCTTCTATGTATTTTGATCCAAAATTGCAAACAAGGTGCACTCAAGTTCCTCAAAATGATGATGGTGTGCATGATATGATTAATAAATGCTTATCTATTTTCAAATACCCATGTCGTCCTATTGGAATGGGTAGTAATAGATTCTTAATAGACATGAAGCTTCAAATTGCTAAGACTTATGTGCTTGTAAATTGCAAAGAAATTGAACCATTTCTTCAGTAAGTTTACTCTCTAACTTTTTAATATATTTTTTTAGTTATTTTATATTTAATATTAATTTTATTGTACTTATTAGACAATCTAAGGAGTCTTTAAGACAAATATACCCTGGTATCACCGATGATCAAATATTAGAACTTCGATATAAATACTTCAATAGATGGCTAAAACAGCTAGTAAGTATTTTTATTTACCACTAAAAATAAAATATTAAATTAAATTATTTTTTTAGATATTCTAACCAACTATTGTCTTGTAATGATTCACAGGTAAATGTTGGTCAAGTGGAGGATCAACTAATTCAACAAATGAGTTATGGCCCATCTAAATGTGTGACTTCATATAATGGCATAATAGTTAATGGCTATACTAAGGAAAGTGGACAAAATAAAGCTACGATGAATAGTGGTGTATGTGTTCGGGGAAACATATATGGCGAGAACGACCTAGACTATTATGGCATAATTGAAGAAATATTAGAGTTATCATATTTAGGAAGTCAAAACAAAGTATTTCTTTTACAATGCCAATGGTTTGACCTAATTAATGGAGTTAATGTGGATGAGAGATTTGGGTTAGTTGATGTTAATCCAAAATCAAAGCTTCACTCATATGAGCCCTTTGTATTAGCTCCACAAGCACAACGAGTGTATTGCATAATGTACCCTCAAAAGAGGGATAGAGTTAAGGGAGAATGGTGGGCAGCTTGCAAGGTTAGGCGAAAACTCTTTATAGCTGAGACCATCAATGATGAACATGATGAATTGAATGAGTTGGATGCTAATGATTATTACCAAGAAGATGGATCCTTGGGAACACACAATGTCATCCCAGAAGATTAAGTAGTTTTCTTACTTGATACAAATGCCCTAATAGAAGAAGTGTGCATAAATGATATATACGAAGCCAATGGACATTTCATTCGACGTTGAATTTATTAGTGATAATAAGTATAGTGAAAATGATGAGTTCTTAGATGAAGATGAGGAACTTAATGATTCAAGTTGAAGTACCGATGGTGGAAATAGTTTATCAATATGCTTGTTGAATACAATTATGTGTATTTGTAGAAAGTGTAGTTTGTGTTTGTGCCTTCTATAAATAATACAAGTAATTTTAAGTTCATTTGTTATTGCTATATTTTTTAGACGTGTTTTTCTTTATTAAATCCATTTTAAACTAGTAAATGAGCATTGTTCAAACAATAACATTTTTTAAAAAAAATAAGACCAAGTTGTATATAGATATCTTAACATGAGCATTCGAGGTAGAGGAACTAGACGTGGTTGAGGGAGAGGTTGGAGCAATCCACCACAACTTGATTACTCATGCATTAGTCCACCACCACCACCACCATTATCACATGCTTTTCTTTCCCAAGGTATTTGTTGATTTTTGCTAGTATATTTTCTTTTTTGTCTACTTATTATTTACTTTCTCCAGGTGTCAAGAATGATAGGAACAAAGGGTTGAAGCAAGGACTTGTAAGGGGAATTAGACATTAAAAAATCAGCACACTTTTGAAGAGAATGATGAATATTATGACTGCATTGATGGTGAAGATAAATAGTTACAACTCATTAAGGAGATAGCTAATCAATGTCAATTACTTCAACAACAAGCAATTGATGCAAATAATGAAAAAATGTATAAGAGTAATTATTAAGGCTATTATAATTATATTACATAATTTCTATATTTAATTAATTAGTTGAAAATATCTCTAATTTTAATTACTATATATGAATTTTAATTAGGTGAATTTGAGGCATTTTTAAGAAGGAACAACTCTTGACACGGACTTCATAACAACCTCTCTAGGAATAGGTCTTTAGATGATGTGCCATCTTCCAAAGATGTGGTTAGTCTCCTCACATAATTTCCAGTTGTATTCCTTGTCTTTTGTTTTACTTTTTGGTTCAATTTTTATAGTGACTTTAATCATTGCATTTTTAGCAATCTGATTTTGAAAAGAGTTAAAGTTCTTCTAAAGATGTGGTTTGTCTTTTCACACAATTTTCCAATTGTATTTCTTGTCTTTTATGCCACTTTTTGGTTCAAAATTTAGTGACTTTGATCATTAATTTTTTTATTCTTTCACATTCTATCTTTGCAACAACCTGATTTTGAAAAAAGTCGAAGTTCTCATAATGATATTGCCTCAAAAAGGCTTGGCATATCAAGCACCAAACCAAACTCTTATGTGGAACCTAGTAACAAAAATAATGGTAAGTTAAGCTTTATTATTTTTTTTTTTGCACTCAAGCTGTAATTTGGGGTTTAAACTAGTTATATTGAATATTATAATTAAGCTTTATTTTGTCACATAAAGCTATATAATAGAATGGCTAAACATACCTTATTTATAGTTTAAAGCATAGATAGTTTGAGGGGTGACACAAGCAAGTAATAGAGGTACTGTAACTATAGAGACATGAAAATAAAGTACCATAGAAGACTAGAAGTTATTATGCTTATACATCTCATCTATGTATGTTATATACCTATATCATTGTAACTCTTAATAATTTTATTAGGTGCAATGGAGACATTTTTAAGGAATAACTCTGGGTAAGAAATGCATAATGATTTCTCTAGGCATAATCTTTGGATGACGTGCCATCTTTTAAAGATGTGGTTAGTTTCTTTGTCTTTTGTGTTGCTTTTTGGTTTAATTTTTATAGTGACTTTGACCATTAAATTTATTTTTGTTCTCTAACATCTTTGCAACAACCTAATTCTATTAAGAGTCAAAATACTTGTCATAATGGTAAAATTAGATATGGTACTTCAAATTTTGTTCCACAATCTTCTGATCCACAAGCTAAGGATCCAACTTCAAGTGGAGGATCTCATGTAGAAACTGATAGGAAAAAAGTGATATCTATTGAGGCTACCAATAACCCATAAGTAATAGTGATTTTGAGTAACCAATTTTTAGTTTTATCTATCGAGTCATTGGATAGGATGTGTCAACTATTTTAAAGTTTAAATGTGATTACTTGGAGTTTAAATTTCATTTGTAGGAGGAGGTTTGTTCCCCTAGCTGTGACACATGACATTATTTCTATTGTGATCACGTGGATGCCTACTCTAATTGAGAAATGGAAAAAGTATCCAATTAGTGTAAAAGATGATTTATTTAGGGACTTCATGGTAAGTAATTATATTTTCTAGCATCATTTATTATTTTTTATTTATGAATAAATATATTTATATTATATTGTTGTAGGATAAATATAAGTTTAGATATGATTTTGATCGTAACATGGCAAGAACGGTGTGGGAAAGAACATGCATGGATCATTTTCCTGATCGTTTAAAGAATGAAAGAAAAATGACCTTAAAATGAGTGAATTCAAAAAATTTAGCTAACACTAAAGGTCATGGACCACTGATGAGTCATATTTTAGCCACCTTACAAGGTCTTAAAAGGGGTGCAGTTGAGGCTATCTTGTAACTAAGAGACACAAATTAGCTAAGATTCAGATTATTAGCTTAAAAATAGAGAAAATATAAATTAGTGCTAATTGGATGATTTTAAGCTAACAAATATTCAGCTCAATTGTGCAGGTGCAAAACTGGAAACAGGACTGGCCCAGTCTGAGATGAAGTCAGCTCCAAAGTGCAGACTCCATGAACCAACTCCATAAGGGACACATGTCCAGCATAGCAATCCAGCATGTGACTTAAGGAAATGAAACACGTGATTCATAAGGAAGCTAGGCGGTTATTTCCGTTAGGCAGTTAGTTAGGAGAATCACCACGGGACAAACATTTAACATGTGATTAATTTGTAACCCATGAGTTATTAGTTAGTTCGTTATTCTCAACCGAGACTTGTATATAAGAGGCTGCTTAGATCATTCTTAGGTTAGCTAAGTCGCACAATTACACATACACGATCCATTGCACACACATACACTTAGCTCAAAGTTCTTCCATTCACAGTGGTGCACGGTGCTTCGATGGCGTCCATTTGGGTCGAATGGATGCAAAGCTAGAGATTGAGTAGCCAGAGGTTGTCAGAGGGGACTATTAGTTTAGCTAACACACTACTGGTGGACTGAACTCTCAGTGCTCTAGTCATCTCCGATGGACCACCACCATTTGTCCATGGTGGTCGCCGTAGGAAGCGGATTCCATCACTCCATGTAATTTTGTATCAATATCTTGTTTGTCAATAAAATTAGTTGCATGTTTCTATACCTTTTTTGCTTATGAGTCTTGCATATTTCGTTGCTTAGTACTCCATTCTTGCACGAGGAATAGTAATTGATAACGTTAGATTAGGCCCGTCGGAACCGATTTAACAACTAGTTAAGTAATTGCTAAGAAAACCTAAAATCAACCGGGTGCATAATCCCTGTCCTCTCGAGGCTGCGATTGTGTAAGTCCTCCGAAGGTAAGGGACGAATGTGCGGCGGTCGTCGTAGGTCTTTGGGTTGGTTTGGAGTCATAGTCAGCCATTAAAGAATTGAAACCATTTCATTATTCAGACATGTGTGTTGGTATGATAGGTATTATAGCGTAGGGTAGCTTAGTCGTAATTACTTTCAGTACTTAGTTTAATTTCTATCTTACTTTGTCTTTCTGCAACAAAACCCCCTATTTCCAATTCCAGTCGAGTCCGAGTTGAGTCTGACTTTGTTCGAGTCTGACTCCGTTCGAGTCGTCTCTATCCGGGACAAATTCGTCTTTGTTTGAGACCGAGTCTAAGCCAACTTTATCCGAGACCGGCTCTATCCGAGTCAGAGTCGGCATTCTACATGATTCTTTTACTTTAGCATAAATTCTGATTTCCACACTAAGCCATAAATAAATACACTGTATCCTTGAGAGAATCCACCTAGGGTCAAGCTATGCTATAGTTAACTCTAGTTTTATTTAATAAGCCACCATGACAAAATGCTTTATCAACCACCTAGAATTAAGTCAAAAGTATGAGATGATTTGGTTGATACCAGAGTGGGAGAAGAAGTCTAATGCTAATCGGAGTAATAAGGTTGTAGTACCCAATTTAGTGTTGCACACTGGAGGCTCGATAAGTTTTGTTGAACATAAGAGGAGGATGGTAAATATATAAGTTTTATATACTTTTTGTATTTGTATTTATTATATTCTAATAAACATTTACAATAGGAGGCAAAGTTGAAGCATCCCATTTCTTATCTTATAGAGATGTTTACGATCATGTTCATAAGAATAAAGATGGAGAATATGTCTCTCAACACTTGAAGAACTTCATTGTAAGTTACTTTAATATCATTAATCATGTTACATCTTTAAATTTTACTTAATTCTAAATTTACTTTAGAGGAGTATTTGATAAGTCATGATATTTTACTTTTCAAGAGTAATGATGTTTACCCACTTATGTATAACTTTGAAAATGCAAGATGATAAGTTATGCAAGTGATTCAGATAATAAATGATAATGAAATATTTGTCTTTCAGCATTATCTTCAAGATATAAAGGCCTAGGCATGAATTTTGGTAAAAGAATTAAGAAGATATGACAAATGCTTTTGCATGTAATGATATGGTCATTTTGTTCACTTGTATAATGGAATAACTAGAAACTTGTTATTTAGTTGTATTGTTGGTTTTATAAAGATCAAATCTTGGTTATGATTTTTTTGCTAAACTAAACAATTTTTTTATGCAATTTTTTGATTATTGTGTTAATCTATTAAACCATATTAAACTATTATTGTGTTAATCTATTAAATTATATTAATCAATTATTGTGTTAATTTATTAAACTATATTAAATAAATCTTTAAGCAATTATTTTATATTTATTATTGTATTAGATTGAAAGTACTGATTATTATATTTGTTTACTAATTATTGATATATTGTTGTAGGAGTCATATGACACTGTAATTTTGGAGAAGTATGAAGAAGATTCTTCAATGCATCCATTGGTTGATTATGAAGTATGGACACACATGTTAGGTTCGAATAAAAGACGAGTTTTTAGAACTTCGTCTTCACAAATGCCTATGTTGGAACCTATTATATCTTTGTTAAGTGGTTTCCAAGCTAAAGTAATTAAACAAGATCATAATGACTCATATTAATGATGGAACATGTGTTCTCTTGATTTTCTTAATTGTTTTCATTCCTTTTACTATGTCACTTCCATATGTTGTTTCTATTTTCTACCCAGTTCAGTGTACTTGAATCTAATTTCACATTTCCATTTCAAAATCATCTCCCTTCCAACAAAACAATGACATTGCAGTGGACTGTGTTCTTGGCTAGTGACTTGAGCCCAACAATGAAGTGTAATTGAGATGGTTGATGATGCATCTTTGATCAAGAGTTTTGGGACGTGAGACTTCTACTTAGATTGACGTTGTGGTTTTTTTACTTCCCCTTGTTTCTAGTTTGTGTTTTCTTGTTCACATGTTCTTTGTTGGGTTTGTTGGTTTGTGTGACTTGGACTAAACTAAGTGTTGGTTTTCCTAGTTCCATATGTTGTTTCTGAGTTGTGTTCTTCTTTTTTGGTCCTCTGTCATTTCTTGTTGGCATTTGGTTTGTCTTTAGTATTTGTTTTGATTAAAGGCTTATAATAGATCTGTTTTCTATCCTCTAGCTTTCTTAGGTAGTTTCTGTTAGGGAATTTTCTATTATGTTGTTATATATTTTATTGCAGTTTGTTGTTCAAGAAGTTTATCTGATTGTGCATCCTTTTATCTTGAATTATACTACCGTGAATGATACTACCGTGAATGAGTTCTAGCTTTTCTAAGTAGAATGTCTAGAAATCAATAGCTTTTGTGTGGGTTAGGATAACTGTTATCTGAATTCCTTGTTTCTTTTATGCTATAGTTGATTCTACATATATCATACATATAATGTGTTCCTATTTAAATAACCTGCAATTTGTTTTATGTTTGGCTAATTATATCTTTGGCTAATTTATATCTTAGTTTTCTGATCAAGATTGTATTTTGGAACACTACAGAATTGAAGATCAAGTTGCTTTGGTGATTCCTTATCAACTCTCAAATCTCTATGTACTAAAAGCAACAACATATTATGAATTGAGTAAAATTAATATATGAATTAAAAATTAAATTATAGTTAACTATGATATATTATAAATTTGTTTGAGGAGAATACAAAATTAGTCACAAATTACCTGAATAATTTTGGGATAAAATGTTTTGAATTAATTTTTATCTATGAATTAGTTAGGAAATAACTATAAAGTTATTATAAATATACAATATTATAGCTATAATTTAACTATGAAATTACTTTGAAAAATCCTAACTATATAGATAGGAAAGAGAAAAAGTTAAATAATAGTTTGCTATAAATTAACTACAAATTTACTATAAATTTTTACAAAATAACTATAAATTAACTAGGATGATTTTCCTATTTAATTTGTTACTCATTCTATGATACCGATAAATTTGTAGTTATTTTGTAATTAATTTATAGCTAATTTGTAGCTAATTATTTTTACTACACATTAGCTACAAATTAACTACCAATTTTATTGTAATTAATTTTGAATTTTCTTATAGTGTTTATATTATGTTTCTTATTTGTCCTTTTTAATTTAGATACCTTTGTGTTTGATGCTTATGCTAGCTTTAATACTTTTATTATCTATTTCATTCCATTTTAATGTTTTTATAAGTGTTATGATTTGTTATATATATTTCAAAAGTTAAAACATATTATATATATATATATATATATATATATAATTCATTAGAAAAGAAAGAAGTATATGTAGACATTAAAATCTATTTTAATAATTATATATTTAAAATTAATTTTGATTTAAAAACATTTCAATAACATTTTTTAAAGCATCATTTTTATTATTTATTATAAAAATAATTACATTACTTCAAAATTAATTTAATAAAATCACGTTCACCTACCCAAACAAACCATTTAACTATTTCGCTAAGAAAGTTTGAATACTATGTAAATAATCAATTATTAGATAATAAGAAAAAATATTCTTCAAAAATTAATTTATCAATTAATCACGCAACTTTAGATGTTATATATTTTTATCTTATAGCTAGCATTATTATTGACTGCATCTTCAGACTTTATTTTCGTCAAAGTGTGTAGATTATTATTTGCATGTTATAAAAAAATTTCTTTGATGTGATCCCTTGTCTCCCATGTGCTTCTGCACAAGGGTATCCCCTATATATATTATGCATGTCAGAAAATATTCCTAAATATTACTGGTGCCAACATGCCTGTCATATTCTATGTTTCTGAAAGCTAGAAACTTAAGGTCTTACGTGCAAGTTTAATATTTATTATTTATATATCCAACATGTGCTTTATGATAATGATAGAACAATTTAAATTTGAAATATAGATAATGTGCATGAATATTTTGCCTTAAAAAATCTACATTTGTATGAAAGAATAAGAGTCCCATCTATTAAACTCTTAATCATAGAAACTCGGACACTATATAAAACATTATTTCTTCTAAATATTTAAAATTTTGCTTGGATTTTGAAGCATCAACATGGATTTTACATTTAACATATTGCAAATCAAACACACTTTTAGAACCAATTAATCTATCCATATCTCAATTTATTCCAAAATTCGATCTACATAATATCAAGGCAGGCACACCACACCAAACCAAAATCCTCGTTCTTCATTCTTAAAGATGCCAACAGGTAGAATATGTTTGATAGATGGGACTAAATTGAGGAAACACAATATTATATATATATAATAATAATAATAATAATAATAACTTAATTTTTAACATGACACTTGTCACATGTTTATAGATTTCTATATATATATATATTATATGTGTAGTATCATTATTAAATTATTCTTTATTAATATAGTATTTAACTAATAGAAATTAAACTTCAATATAAATATTGTGAATTTAGTTATATGATTAATAACATGATATATCGTACTAAGATATATACAATTTTATCGGTATCAAAATCAAAATTATCAAATGTTAATATAACGCTTCATATTGTTAATACAATTGACGATATATGTTTATATTAACAATATAATTTTTATTAGACAAAGAAAGATTGTATTGATTGAAACAATATTCCAAGTGCTTATTATTTCCTGTCTGTTAGTAATTAAATAACATTTTTTAAGTGTATATATATAGATATAGATTTCACAAATTATCGTATAAAAGTCGTATATACATGCCAGTGGCATAAATATTTCTATGCATCGATATTGTGTCGTAAAATATTTTATAAATTTTGTTCTAAAGAAACATAATTAGCAATAAAATGAGCGTATAATTAATTATTTAAGTAGAAGATGGACAAAATTAAACAACCTAACGTGCATGTGTCAATTGGATAGTGTGCATTAATTATAAAGAAAAGAATCACTAAGATTTTGGCTAGAAAGTAAAGGTGAGAATTAAAGAAAAAGGTTTGATATCATATCAAACTCCCCTCTCCAACCAGTTATTTTCTTTGAGGTTGGTAAATTAAAGAAGGCAAGTGACAAGCCAACCAATGAAGCAGCACGTGAAAATATTTAAGCCTATCCCATAGGTATATATATAGGTTGCTTTGCATCAACATCACCCTCAATTCGATTTTCACCACACTCATGGCTCATGCACTACTCTTCTGTAGACACGTGCACTGGCTTCAACATTGCATTGTGCATTTGTCTAGCCAAACAAGTTATAACATTAGTTCGTGACACTGTTTGTGCTATTCATGTCTAGTGCTAGTGTCGTTTCTGCCCCGCTTAATTTGTCCACGTAATTCCCTTCTAGAGAGCTTCCAAATTGCCCCTTTTGGCATAAAGTTGAAGGGGTTCCCTTGCTTAGTGGAAATTCCTCATATTGATGACTTGGATTCTCGGAACTGTATTGATGTTTCTTAGTATTAATTTTGCCTTTGATTCCTAGCTCCATTGGAGAATGATGTATATATAAGATTCCAGGCTTTCAAAGGACCAAAGGTATTGGAAGTTGTACTTGTCCTTTTGCACAACCAACCAATACCCTAATAGTCGCATATGTGCCCAGGTTTCTTTACCATAAAGCAGCATCGTTCACTAACAACTTCTGACAAAGTGGATAGACAATTGAACTATCTCTTACATATATATTGTTAGGTGTTTAATTTTTTAGTGTCTAAGATGTTCGTGTTTTATGAAAAAAATTATGTACTTGATTAAAATATTTATTATTTGATGAGTTCATAATTTCCTGATTATATATATTGAGAAAAAATTATCACAAAAACAAAATTTACTTTCATAATCTCTATACGTAGAAAGAAATAATTAGTCTTTGTCTATTGGACCAGATATATCTTTAGAAAGAAATAATTAGTCTTTCGCTATTAGATAAATATATCTTTAATAAATAAAACAAATTTGTTACTTTTACTCATTATCTACTATTTTAATTTTAATTTATATCATTATTGCTTCTTTTTAATATAGTAATTAATTGAGCTCGTGACATGAATTAATAATGACAAAAAAAAAAGTTGGAGCTAATCATTGAGCTAGCTAATAGATGTAGTTTCTTGTACAAAGTATTGGAGTTAGGACTCACAACATTTCAATCACTTATTTAATCCATTCAAATTCTCGCTAGAAAAGCACTTTCAATGTTAAAAAAATAAAATTGTATCAATAATTTGACTATGATAACTACAAGTCAAATTCATTCCTTTTGATGCAGCAGGCATGGGAATATATACTTTCTAAAATTATTATGAGTAACTAAATTAATTAATCAATCAATTCATAAATAAAAGTTCCAATAAATTATTAATAAATTCTACCGTTCTTTATATTCTTTTTGGTACATCTATTCCAATTGTTTGGTACATTTTCTATTTTGGAATTCATTCATTTAGCTCTAGAATATGTATTGAGCTATTTTTGCTGAAAAGAATATAAAATTTGATTAAAATCACAACATATTTTGAATAACTTCTCGTATAATCAGTTGTTTTTTTTAAATGATTTTTAGATTGTACTAAATTATAACTTAGCTTTTACTTTTTATAAAATCTCGAAAAAATAATCACTAAATTATTTTAATCAGAATCACTTTTTCTAAAATGGTAACAAACTGGGCTTATAAATTTTTTTTCTGATGTTCTAACTGGGCCTATATACATGTTAATTGAGTTTAGATATTCAAGAAAATTTTCTGATGATTCTTAATTATCTCACTGTTGAACAAATTTTACCACATTTGTCCCAAACAACATGTTGCTTATTCTTTCAGGGTTGCAATACCCGTAAAACAATTTCAGAAGGACAACATTTACAAAATGGAATCTTAATCATTCCTTTGCACTGCGGGGGATTTTTATTGGTGAAGTTTACGTGAGAATGTATGAATTTCAAGAAATAATGTAAATTAGCTGCACATTCGATTAATCTTCTATCTTTATAAACAAACCAATATTTAAGGCCTTCGAAGTTTAATTAATTACTAAGCGATTAATCAAGATGAGTTTAATTATTATGATTTTTAGTGTAATTTTTTTTGTATAATCAATTAATTAAAAGTACTTAATTATTGATATAATTTTTAAAATTTAATAGTCATGTGCTATTTTTTTATTATCATCTAATCATAAATTATTGTTAATTTAACTTTAAGATAATTATTATAAAAGACAATAAATTTAATACATAGTAGTTTATTATTGAATGATTTTATAAAATTATTTTATATTATATGTGTATAGCCAATTTTTTTTTGAATTTTTTAAATAATTATTATAAAATTTAACAAACCCATTATAATTGATTTACATTATAAATTTTTTTACAATGTGAATATATAAAATATTTACTCACTCAAGATAAGGATACATTTATTGTGCTAAGCTTAACCTTTATCTTTAATATCTTTTAGCTTATCTAAAAAAATCAATAGGGATATTTAGATTAGACAAACTCGGTCTTGAGTTCCATTCTTTTTCTTGTACATAAAATCTTTTCAATGATAGAAAAAGTTAGCTTTATGAGCCTTTCACAAGCTAAGATGAAGTTATAGCAAGTTATTCCACATTTAACACAGTCTAATCAACACGTAGATTAATTGATACACTTTCTGTAAGAAATTCACGTTTTGGTATAGCATCTGTCTTTATGTGATGTACATCTGATCTTTTTTTGTGTGCATCAGATACAGCTTTTAAATCAAGCTGTGATTTTAACCCAAGATATCAAGCAAGCAGAATAAGTATAAGCCAAGAGCTAGATTTCCTTGATTTCCCACATTTTTCAATTCTAATTAACTGCTTTTAAGGAATTTTGATCTCAAGAAGATAGAGGATGTGTTTTAGCATAAGAGGGTGGGGTATCTCTTCTTTATGGATGAAATTGTTTAACAAGTTATATTTGTTGTTATTTCACTAATAGTGGAATTTGGATGAAAATATTAAAAAAAATACACGTGGGTGATAAATATTTTATAAATAAATAATATATATATTAATATTGTAAGTTTTTAATACTATCACTTAATCACAAATTATTATTTATGATAAGTTTATAAACTAATATAATAGAGATATTCTTGTGTAAACACACTCTCAATATCTTAATAGCCATCTTATACATACCTATCATGATCACTATTACATATAACACTTTTAGTAATATTTTTTTATATTTTTAATAACATATAAATGTCGTTGATGATATTTTGTAACATAAGTCAAATACAATATTTATTAAAATGTAATCCAAATTAATATATAATATTTTTTAAATGTTGCAAAAGGTTATATATATATATATATATTAGATTTTTAATTAGTTTATAATATAAAATTTTATACACCAGATAAATATTAAATCCATATTTTATACTCTATTTTAGTCTAAACAAAATTATCATCAAATAATATATTGAAATTTTTTTTAATAGTTAAGTGATGAGTTAATTTCCATTAGTATAGTAGCAAAAATTAAATCGTTAATACAAACATTTTAGATTTATATATTAAGAATATGCTACATCAAATTAGTAGATAATTCTATTAATTAATATAAAAATTAATATATGTTAATATGCTATCAATACATCAAATGTTTTTAAAATATATCATATTGTAAGAATAAATTTATACTAATAGTTTATTTTCCATTTAATAAGAATATATATATATATATTTTGCAGCTGATATTGTATTGTATGGATGAGTTATTAGGTTTCAGGTTAACCCTAGTTATTTGTAAATTAAAATCAAGATTTGGAGTCAATTCAAAATGGATCACTCTAATTTAATTATTTATCCGGTCTAATATACTATTTAGACTAGTTTCCTAGTTTATCAATTAAACCAACTGGTTTGATCCGAAATTAATAATTATGATTTTGTGTACCAATCCTTGACTTTTGGTTTTTGTTTGCCTGTTTTCTCAACATGGATTTTTATAAGAGTTAAATAAATAAGTAAATCCTAATTATTAACTTAATTTAAAGTACTTATAAATTTAATTTACTAAAATTTACGAGTGGATATATACATTTTCACTTGTTAACTTTAAAAACAAGTTTATTTTATTTTGAAGATGTTTATCGTGAAATATTTAATACTTATCATATATATTAATAACTTATTTAAATATTTGAATCAATTATTTAAATGCTTTTCATCTGAATTCATTATTAACTTCCTTAGCTGATCATTTAACAACAAAAAATCTTTCATTAAAGTCAGTCTCTTAACATAATAGAAAGAATACTGTTTTTTGCAAGGTACGCCAATCTTTTGATAGATAGGGTCCTTAAAGGGTGGGTTTTGGACACTTTATTCTCTTTTCTTTTTCCCGTGTATTTGGATAGTTATACTAAGTTAACATGCAGAATTTGTCAGCACTTTTGTTCTTATGTGCACATACTTTAATTAATTAGGTTATAATTGGATACATTTACAAATGCTGAGAACTAGAAAAGCTTCATCTTACTTTGGTGTAAAAATAATTATGATCGGCAAGCATTGTGACCATTTTCTAATAGTTTTAATTTATCGAAGTCATTTTTTAATTTTGAAAATTGTTTTTTTTATGTAAATTCATGCATAAAAATAAAATATATAAAACAAATGGTCGTGGTTGTTTTGTTTTTTGGTAATAAATATTTTTGAGCTCCAACATTTAGATAAATAAATAATATAATTTGTTTGATAAATCATGGCCATGTGCAATAGAATTAGAAACTAAGATCTATGTAATGTATATCCGGAAAGCTATAAATGTTCCTAAGAAGAAAAATTCTATACTTTCAAGTTTCTGCGTATCCACTATTGTCAATGTTTTTACAATAAAGAAATGATATATGAAAACGTACTATTTTATATATTCATGGGGAGAATAAATCCAACGAATATCGTGTATTACTTTATCTCTACATAAAGAAAACTAAATGTTTTCAAATTTCCTTTTTCTGCCATACAAATGAATATTAGTTTTAATTAGTCACACAATTGTTTTCGAACGATTTTTGGCATTACAGAAGCGAAAGGCATCTCTAATTTTTTTTTTCAATTATGTAATTAGTTTGTCTTTCCTTTGTTGTTAAACTTTTGAGGTCGGAAATTTTATATTAATTAAGAATATAACTAAAATAAAGTATGTAAATGAGGGACAATTCTCATCATTTGAACTAATTTTTTGAAGTCAAATTATGTTTAAACTTAAATTGTAAGATCGATGGGAGAAAATATTAATTTTCTTTTTTCTTTTTTCTAATTAAGTAATGTTTTAATCAAAATAAAGAGTGAACTTAGAGTATCTTTCAATCGAGTAATTTTGATTGAATATTCTGTTTGGTTGAGAGGGGAGAAGGGAGAAGTTTTAATAAAGGGAGATGAAGATAACCATTTTCTTATTTGGTTCACAAGGAAAAAAGAGATTTTAAAAATTAATTTATTTTTGTATCCTTATAATTTTAAATTTGAAAACAAAAGTAGAAATATTTTAATCTTTACATTTCAAATATTTTAAATCTTCTCCCTTCCTCTCCCATTCAAATCTCCCAATATTATAGGGGAACAAAAATTGAAAAGAGATTTTGAAATTTAGTCGTCCTTTTTGTAGTTTGTCCTCTTCCAATACAAATTTATTAAGACTTTCTAGTGTTCTTAACTTTCGTTTTAATTAGAATAAGTTAGGAGGTTGTGATGTATGTCATCACACCAACTAGTATAAATTTTCTTTTCCTTTGAGTAATAATAAAGCTAAGAAAGCTTTTAGTTTGATACATTGTGATTTATAGGGAAGATATGTCACAACATTGCATAATGGATTATGTTATTTTCTCAAGATTGTATATGATCATTTACAAGTAGTATGATTTACTTGCTAAAAGAAAATTTTGACATTTATTCATCTAATTAATTTTTATAAAATTGTGCAAACTCAATTTGATGCTAATGTGAAGGTAATCAATAATGATAACAAGACATAGTTCGTCAACTCGAAGATATAACTTTTTCTCCAACAAGGAATTATTCATGAGATATTGTGTGTAGGAACACCCTAAGAAAATGGTTGCTTATAGAGGAAACTTAGACACATTTTTTATGTTGTAAAGACACTTAAGTTCTAGTTTAATCTATCGTTATCCTTTTAAGGAGTGTGTATTCTCCCACAAACACTATATGATTAATAAAACTTTAATTGCGACCAATACGGGAGTCATCATTATTCTATGATTCACAAGAGGCCAAACACAATAAATACAAACTAAATAACATAACGTGAGAAAACAAACTAATTGAGAATAGGAAAAAGGGAACAACATAATGGAGAAAGACAACAAAAACACGCCTATTCAAGAATGATATTGAGAAAGAGAGTGCAACAACAAGGAAAGGATTGAAATAAAGAGAATGGAAGGTGCAAAAAGACTTTCTAGTAATTGAGAGTTAAAGGTACGAGTCAAAAACATGGTTGTGATTTAACAAAACTTTCTATATTAATTGTATTAGGAATTAATCTAGAAAATGACTTTCTTGATTGGTTCTAGGTATAATCAATGTAAAAAGTCAAGTTTATATTTTTTAATTTGGTTAAATTTTAAATAAGTTATAATGGGAATTGGTGTATAAAGTTAGTTTTTACATGGATTAAAACAAAATCAATCTAGAAAGTCTAGTTTGAAATTTAAAAAAAAAATTGAAAATGCATTCATATTCTAGATCCATCACTAAGGAATTGATTCAGAAAAAAAATCTACATTGATTCCTTATACAATTGATGTTGAAAGTATTTTCTACATTAATTCTAATTACAATTGATCTAGAATGCTCATCTCGATATTACAAAAATGTCATTGCCTCACATATAGCACTATTTCCCTTTGATTTTATGTAGAATGGCAATGTGGAAAAAGTCTTTTGTAATATTAAATCAATTCAAAATTGGTCACACCAATCATAACTGATTTGTTAAGAAAACTTTTTTTTTCAATTTTTAATTAAAGAAATGTCTAGATTCAAGGAAGCATGAAGAACATATATGTCAACAAAATCACATTAGAGACACTAATCCCAACATTTTTCATCTTCACCAATGCACAAGGAAGATATTGGACTAAGTCATTCATAGTAATTTGGTTGACACATTTGAAGTGTGGGAATCCTCACCCAACTCAAGAGTGCTTATAGAAAGGTGTAGTCTGCTTCAAATGTTGAAAACAAAGACATTTTTCTCATGAATGCAATACCCAATCCAATCAATAACCAGTGGTCAACCGTGTTTGAGCTACAAAGCCCATAGCTAGTGGGAGAGTATTTGTCATAAGTGAAGTTGAAGCCTTCAAATTCGATGATCTAATACAAGGGGAGAATGTCATAGTTGATAATTCTCTAATTTCATCTAGTGACTATGTGAGATGGTTAAAATTGCCTATGTGTCCTTTATCATTTAATCTAATTATTTCTACTCTATGACTACTTTTATTATCACTTCTTCTATTTGTGCCAATTGTCCTATTTCAATTAGTGGTTGTGATTTTCATGTTAATTTAACTTGTTTACCATTATTTGAATTAGATGTGATGTTAGGAATAGATTGATTATATTCTAAACCTATCTTACTAGATTGTGCTAGTAAGACCCTAATTTTTCTCAATTCTAAAAATTTTGGATGTTTTACTACCAACCAAGCCTAAGCTTCTTTGGATGAAATAGTCAAAGGGTACATGTTGCTATACTTCCTAAAAGTCAAGAATGGTCTTGATTTGAACTTTATAGCAAAGGATTATTCAAAGGTCATTGTTGATTGATAAATCATATTTTATACACCTCACAAGGACTTAAGATGAGTATTATTAAGATTGTTTAGTGAGTAAGAGTTCTGTCTTAGCTAAGATTCGAATTATGGGTCTAGAAATAGGAAAAATATAAGGATTGGACTTGCTTTACAGGCCTGAAAGTTGAGAGCATCTCGGCTCGGTTGAAGCCGAGAGCATCTCGGCCCAGTAGAAGCCGAGAACATCCCGGCCCAAGCCGACTTCAATGGCAAAAATCACTCTGACAAGAATGCAGATATGATTATGCCAAAATTAAGGAATCTATAATGCAGATTTGATTTTCCTAGAATTAAGGAATCTATAATACAAATTTGATTTTCCTAGAATTAAGGAATCTGTAATGCATATATGATTATGCTAGAATCAAGGGATTTATAATCTCCTAGGATTGAGAATCTGTAATCAGTAATTCAAATTTGTAATCTATTAGGATAAGGAAAATATGTAATTCAGGTAATTGAGCAGGAAACCTGCTAGAATCAAGGAATCAACGATCGAGGAGTCTCTCTCGAGGAATCAAGGAATCAAGGTACACGAAGCTTCAGTACGGTGTCTCTCTCGATCGAGGAGGTACATGACTAGGATTTGGGAAGCTGGAAGCTGTAGGAGGTGATCGCTCGGTATAGCCGACACACTTTGGTGGACGGAAACCTCAACGTCTGGCCACCACTAGTGCACCACTACTGTCCTTCCAAGGCGATCGTCGTGGAAGGTGAACTCTTTGGAGAACGCTGAATTCCCACCTTTGTATTCAATTTTGTTTTCAATATTATGACTGGTTTGCAATTCTATCTCTTGATTATAATTCCTGCGCTTTAATATACTTTTAACCTTGCCGTGATTGCACATTGTTAGTGGTAGATCACGTTAGACTAGGACCGATTGGAATTGGTATAATAATTTGATTAGGTAGAGAACCTAAAATTAATCAAGTACATACTCCCTGCCAACTGATGAGATAGCGATTGTGTAAATACTCGGTATGGCAATGGACAAAAGTTCGGCAGTTGTCGTAAGAATCTAAGGTTGATTCGAAATATAATTCTAAGTAAGAAGGGCAACCTGTTGCGTATTGATTTCCGAATTGGTACAATAGCTAGTATAAATTAGTTTAGCGTAATTTAGTTTACTTTTAGTACTTAGTTTATTTTTCTACACTTAAACACAACTCCCTCTATTTACTGCTTTCCAGAGTTCAAGACCGAGTCAGTCTGACTCTATCGCGTCTATCCAAACCGAGTCAGTCTGAGTCTACGCTCAGCTGAGACCATGTCGGATTCGTCTCTGCCGAGACCGAATCGGCTTAGTCTTTGCCGAGACTGAGTCGGCATTCTGCACTAGATATTTTCTGCATTAACTCTGATTTTCACACTTAGTACAATCTGAACACACTGTGTTCTTGAGAGAATTGACCTAGGTTAGCTATACTATAATTAGCTTTAGTAATTATTTGAGACGTGTAAGACGACTAAAAACCCGCTTATCAAATTGGCACCGTTGCCGAGGACACAAGTTCTTTTGTGTCTTTGTGTGCCAAAACTGAGTTAAGTCGAATCCTGAGTTTATGGAATGCTGTGTCTGTCGTTTGAGTCATAGAGTTTGTCGAGTTTGTTGAGTTTGTATTTGTTTTCCTTTCGGTCGAGTCTAAAAATAATATAGCATGCTGAATATGTTTTAAATTTTTGTTGTGTGTGTGTTGAATTTTTGTTTACGTGAGTCTTTACATTGCCAAAAAAAAAACAACAATCATCCCTACATCATTGCATTTAACTGCATTTGCATAATTGATTTTGCTTTTTGATAGCTACTTGTTTTCTATTTTCTGATTTGCATAACTGACTCTAACTTCTTCTACATAACTGATGTCAATTTTTCTATATATTTGATTTTGCAATTTTTTTGTATGATATTTTTTCCTTTTTATGCATTAATTTTTTTTAACATTCTGACCAGTTTATGGTTGTTATGTTATTTTTCAATATTTTGTTGCCTTTCTGTGCCTCTATTTCTTTTACCGTATGTTTTTTCTATTTCTATTTTTGTTTTCTTTCTATTTTTCTATCTCTCTATCTGTTATTTTTTTGTTTTTGATTCTACTCTTCTTCTAATGCTTTTCTATTTTAATTCAATTTTTTTCTATTTTTCTAATTATGTTATCTTTTTATTCTTCTTTTTGATTTTTGATCCTGTTAACAACACTTGTGCACTTTGATACTAGTATTGTTCCTAATTCTTCTGATCTTGATCATTCTGCTCCTGGATTCAATGGAGAAGGGAATAAGCTATACATTGTTGTTGTGATGTATCAACCGTGGTGTCCTCAATATCCTGAATGGGATGGAGCCTGGTCATACGAGAATTATCCATCTAAGCTATCAACTATGTTGCCCAAGTTTTATGATTTTGCAGGTAACGCTCACCATTTTGATAATGAGGGATCCACGACATCTAGAGGAAGGAATGGGATTGCTGCTGCTGACAATCAAAGATTTGAAGGATACATAGATGGATGTGGCATGTGTGGTTCTGTAGGACATCCACTCAATGATTATCCCATTTTGCAAGAACCATCACCTCCATTCAGACCACAACCGGTACAAGAAAGTTCCTTAGAGGATTTAATGAAGCAATTGGCCATGAATAACATTCAATTCCAAAAGAATGTGTCTGCCACACAAAAACCAGTGCAGCAGCTTAACAGTTCACCTTCTCTGGAAGATCTGGTGCAACAATTTCAGCAAAACAACATGCAGTTTCAACAAAATATAATTGCCACAGTGCAAGAGTTGACAGCACAAATTGGTCAACTAGCCACCACGATAAATCAGCTGCAGTTCGAAGATTCTGGACAGGTTCCTTCCCAAGCCATTCTCAGTCCACAAAAGAATATAAGTGACATAACCATGAGGAATGACATGGAGCTACCGCAACGACAATCACTAAAAGTGCAATATGGATTTTCTGGAAATCCGGATTCAGAGAATTCAACCACTGGGGTTACTGTGCTGGGCTTTGCCAACCCCAATAGTGTTGCCAACTCCATGCTTGCTGCTGCCGACTATACTAAGATGGCTAAGATTGACGACTGCGTGCCAACTATTTTTTATCTGGCTGATGTGGTTAAGATTGCAAATTATATGACTGATGTCACTGATCTTACTGATATGACATTGGATGAGATTTCAGACCTAGTTACTAGGGTCGAGATAGCTGATCCCACACGTGCCGATGTTGACATTACTAATCCCATGTGTGCTAATGCCAAGATGATTGATCCCATATATGCTAATGCTGATAATGCTTTTGCTAGTAGAGTTGAGGATACTGATTCTCTAGTTGACAAGTCGGACAATGTTAATATGATTGAAATGGCCAACTCTATGGTTTCTATGTCGGACCATGCCAATGTATTAGAAGTTGCCAACTCTATAATGGAGGTTCTAAGTCTTGCTGATATAATTGAGGTTGCCAACTTTGGGGTCAATATTTTTGCTTTTGCCGATATGCTTGAAATGTCAGATTTTGTGGCTAACACGTCCAACTTTGCCAATGTGGTTGATAATTCTAACAGTGTCGATATAACTAAAGTTTTAGATTCTGGGACTAAAGTCTCGGATTCTGTTAATAACTTTTTGGCTCATGAATCAACACTTGCTGATTCGGACAATCAAAGTCGAAACCGCAACCAGGCCAAATTCGTGTCTGACCCCAAATGTCGAATCCGCAACCAGAAGAAAGCCGAGACCAACTCGGCACCCTAAGGTCGAAACATGGTATGGGCCGAAATCGACTCAGGTGAGGAGACTAATGCCGAGTCTGGCATGAGCATACAGTCGAGAGTCGAAGGCAACTCGGACGATGAGAACTGGAAGCAACTCGAAGCCGAATCCGTTTCGGACAACCATGTTCGATGGCAAGAACCAATCAAGTCCGACTCTAGCGACCAACCGAGAACCGAGTCCGATTCGAGCAGTCAGAGCTGGAACCAACCAAAGGTTAAAACCGACTCGACACACCACTTGTTGAATCTAGGCCAAGCCGGCCAATCAAGCAATCAGACAGCAGCTGCGTCCGGTTCAGGTGGTCGACACCGATATCAAGCAAAGTCCGAATGCGTCCTCAGTAGCCAATGCAGCAACTTGACGGATGTCGAGACTATATCTGGTAGCCGCATCTACACATGGGTAACTGAGATGACATGCGACCATCCGACTCTATATTCGAAAAGTTGAATCCACTCCCGGCAACCAAGGTCAGAATCCATGAATGAACCTTCTTCACTTCGCTCACCAGCAGTAGAATCAATACTAGTGTCATCCATAGCGAAGCCATTCAATGCCTTAGTAAATTTTCATTTTGAATTGACTAAACACTAAATTTTTTGGAAATATGGATTTTAAAAATTATGTTAATTGTGAGTGTACCTATACTGGATTAACTAAATCTTCTCTATGTGTGAAAAGCAGCAATGACACTAATTCCAGTACAAGAGTTATAGGCAATATTGTAGAGAAGCTACTGGAGGATATCATGTTGAAGCTATCAAAATGGATGAGGAGAAAGCTCCCCCAAGCTGTAGACAACAGGAGCGGAGCAAAAATAGTGGATATCAGATTTTACACATTCTTTCCACCCTGAAAAAAAGCAGTCTTTCTATTTCACCCTTTCCCTTATGCGCACATATGCTTTGCATTGAGGACAATGCATCATTTAAGTGTGGGGGGGGGGGGTGTTCCTTAGGAGGGTGACAGTTTGTTTGATTTTGTTTTATTTTTAGTTTTGTTATTTCGCTCCTGTTCTATTTCATTTTGTTTCTTTTCTTTTTATTCTGGTTCTGCTATTTTTATTTTTCCTGAGTCTATGTCGGCCCTGGTTCCATTTCTGCCAAGTCCAGACCGACTTTAGTTTTGTTCAATTTTGGTTTTAATTTTCATTTTGTTTTGTTTTCCCTTAACTGAATTTTGATTTCTGATTGCCAAGAAAAACGTTTTGAAAAAAAAATGGATTTCGTTTTGGATTGGATGAAACAATAAGAGGCAGTGCATGACCCTGGAGGAAAGATTTTTCAAACTTGACAGGGAATGAAATTTCTGCATCTTTGGGCATTGAGTGATTGAAAAACTGAAAAAGAGGAACCTTCAGTGACTGAGCAACCATCCGTGTGAGAATTTTCGAGCCTTACATATAATGGCTTTACATCTTGACATTCCTTCCTTTCTTGTGTGATATTTGCATTCATGATGACTGGTTACTCTAGATTTTGCCTTGACTCTCTGGATACATCTCATTTCACATGCAGGAGTGATATGATCTAGGCCATGTTTTTATTAAGCCCCGAGCCAAATGGACTTATCTTGCAAACTTTATCCCTTGTTTACCCTCTTTAAGCTTGAATAACCATTTTTTTCTAATATGACAACTCATTACAAGCCAAAGCCGAAAAACCATGATCAACCTCAACCTTAGGGGGACAGAGGAGCTTTGGAATTGTTTTGGGAGTGGGTCTCGTTCAAGTGTGGGGGAGACACCCGAGGACATAGCAAGAATAGTGCATCCAAAAAGGGTTGATAAAGAAAAGAAAGAAAAAAAGTGCAAGATGAAACAAAGAAAGGGAAAGCAGCCAAAAGTTATAAGCTGTAGCAAAAATACAGCACAAAGTTGCAAAACAAGAAGTAAGAAAAAGAAGAAAAGAAAAATGGAAAAAGGGAAAGAAAAGAAGTGAGCAAGATTGCTCTTAATAGAACCGTAGTGTCTTGGGGGATTCCCTCCATGCCGCAAACTCATTCCCCATTGCTCCTCCCTTCCCTATGGTTACTAAAGCTCACTTACCATCTTGTATCCTACCCTTAACCTTGGCCACGTTACAAGCCGAGAAGAAGTCCTAATGATCATGATTGCATATGATTTTGAAGGTGCAAAAGGAGAGGCTTGTCAAATTTTGGTAGTACTGGTTACATGGAATGTTTGAGTGTATATACAATTCCAAACACTTGAGAGATTGTGAGAATATGCCCTGAGAGAGAGCTCAGTCACTTCTCGATTACTCTTTAATGTTGCAGGTAGCTTATTTGCTTTGGGTGTGGAGAAAGTAACTCTCATAGATTGTTTGAAAATCTAGATTCTAGGATGATTGCATGCTTGATCTATTTGTCAAACTTGAAAAATTCATTTGAAAACATATTTCCTCTTTTAATTTCCTTGAAATCTAATTTTGCCCAAGAGTGCAAAAGTGTAAGTGTGGGGGTCTGATAAGTCATATTTTATACACCTCATAAGGGCTTAAGATGAGTATTATTAAGACTGTTTAGTGAGTAAGAGTCTTGTCTTAGTTAAGATTCGAATTATGGGCCTAGAAATAGGAAAAATATAAATCTGTGCTAAAATAAGGATTTTAACTAACAAAAGATTGGAGTTGTTTTACAGGCCTGAACGTCAAGAGCATCTCGGCCCGGTTGAAGCCGAGAGCATTTCGGCCTAGTAGAAGCCGAGAACATCCTGGCCCAAGTCGACTTCAATGGCAAAAATCAACTCCGCAAGAATGTAGATATGATTATGTTAAAATTAAGGAATCTATAATGCATATTTGATTTTCCTAGAATTAAGGAATCTATAATATAGATTTGATTTTCCTATAATTAAGGAATCTGTAATGCAGATATGATTATGCTAGAATCAAGGGATTTGTAATCTCCTAGGATTGAGAATCTGTAATCAGTAATTGAAATTTGTAATCTGTTAGGATTAGAGAAATATGTAATTCAGATAACTGAGCAGGAAATATGCTAGAATCAAGGAATTAGCGATTTTGTAGAATTAGATTTAGGTTTAGCCAGCTTGTGTATAAATAAAGCACGCTAGGCCACGTCTTTGGTGTGGAAAAACACTGGAATTCTAGACCTAGCGTCGTCAGCAACTACAGACATTCCAAGCTAGCACGATGGTACACGAAGCTTCAGTACGGTGTCTCCCTCAATCGAGGAGGTACAGGACCAGGATTTGGGAAGCTGGAAGTTGTCGGAAGTGATCGCTCCGTATAGCCGACGCACTCCAGTGGACGGAAACCTCAACGTCTAGCCACCACTGGTGCACCACTGCTATCCTTCCAAGGCGATTGTCGTGGAAGGCGGACTCTCTAGAGAATGCTGAATTCCCACCTTTGTATTCAATTCTGTTTTCAATATTATGATTGGTTTGCAATTCTATCTCTTGATTATAATTTCTATGCTTTAATATACTTTTAACCTTGCCGCAATTGCACATTATTAGGGATAGATCACGTTAGACTAGGGTCGATTGGAACTGGTTTAATAATCTGATTAGGTAGAGAACCTAAAATCAACCAAGTACATACTCTTTATCAACTGATGAGGTAGCGGTTATGTAAATCCTCGGTATGGCAATGGACAAACTTTCGGCGATTGTCGTAAGAATCTAAGGTTGATTCCAAATATAATTCTAAGTAAGAAGGGCAACCTGTTGCGTGTTGATTTCCGAATTGGTATAGTAGCTAGTATAGATTAGTTTAGTGTAATTTAGTTTACTTTCAGTACTTAGTTTATTTTTCTGCAATTAAACACAACCCCCTTTATTTACTGTTTTCCAAAGTCTGAGAGCGAGTCAATCTGACTCTGTTGCGTCTATCCAAACTGAGTCAGTCCGAGTCTGTGCTCAGTCGAGACCGTGTCGGATTCGTCTCTACCGAGACCGAATCGGCTCAGTCTTTGTTGAGACTGAGTTGGCATTCTACACTAGATATTTTCTACATTAACTCTGATTTTCACACTTAGCATAATCTGAACACACTGTGTCCTTGATAGAATCGACCTAGGTTAGCTATACTATACTATAGTTAGCTTTAGTAATTATTTGAGGCGTGTAAGACGACTAAAAACCCTCTTATCATTGATGATGCATTGAGTTTGTTACTAGTTGAGAGAGAACGAGAGATAAAGTTTGCCATATATTTATTTCTTGAAGTTAGTCAGATATTTATAATGCCCTATATAATGTCATTGATCGAGTTAGCAAAGTTGAAGAAGTAGATAGAAAAGTTGTTGGCTAAGTAAATTGTAACGTTGTGTTTTCCTTAAGTGATTAATTAAGTGAATGAAATAATTACAAGATTTAATTAAGGTTAAGTTTGGCAAAAAATTTAATAAGAAGCATGTTTGTATGTTTTTCGAGAAAATCTTAAAGGAGACCATAGTGGTCTAAGGTGCTTTTGCCAGGGCAATAGTTTTTCCTGAAGGAGTGGATGATTGAGTCAAGAAGCTTTATGAGTTAGTGGATTGATGTCATTGACACACTTTCATGAACAATTTGGTGAACCATTGTCATCAACACGTTTTCCTATGTAGTAGCACATTTTTTTGGACAAAACAATGGTTGATCTAACCTTTGGAAAATCGAAGGTCGAATATCCAATAGATATTCAAATCCTTACTACCCATTGGATAACAAATCCTCATTAACCATTGGATGATAAAACCCCTTTTGACCTTTGGGCAAATCTTCTAGCCATTGGATGATGAAAACCATAATGTCCATTAGACAAAATGGCTCATCCTAAAATATATATATTGGCCATACTTGGATGATTTCGAGACTTCTTCCCAATCCACCTTCAGCTTTCTTCTTTGAGTTTCCACTCCCTCCTTACCTCCTTAGACCAAGTTAGAGCTTCTTCCATAAAGTTCTTCTTACCAAAAGTCTTCAACAAGTAAGGAAAGCCCGCCTTTGATTTTAAGTGTTTAAAACATTTTGTTTGATGTTCATGGCTGTTGTTGTATGTTTAAAGATGCACGAGTATGAGCTGATTTGGCATTTACAATTGTAGTATTGAGTTTTTGAGAGTTTTCTTTTATGATTTTGGTATCTAGGTGATTTTGGGGTGCATGGCATTTTTTATGGTTGGATTATGTCTTGATGATGATATATTGTTGATATATAGTTGTTGAGATTATTTTACAATGATTTAGATGGTTTTTCTTAAAGATATAAGTTTGCATGTGAATCTGTTGTAGGTTTCGCTTGACGAGCTAGTCATTCACTAGGCAAAATTGAGTTTTCTGGGTTTTGTTGAGAGCTCGTTGAGAGCCTCTTACTAAGTGCCTTGAAAATTTTGAGCTTAAAATATCAGAAATGATGATTTTTGTTGGGTGCTTAAAGGTTCACTAGGCAAAAATCAAGAACATACAAACTGAATGAATGCTTATTCAGTGAGGAGCATACTTACTATGTGAATCTTGAAAACTTAGTAAAAAAATTTGGAAAGGTGATGAACTTTGGTGAGCAGCTTAAGTGCTTGTTGGATGAGGATTTTCATAACACAAACAAATCTAACAACTTCATACGATATAATATACAAAACTACACCTTAATTTAGGAAGTTTAGTCTCCCTTTTAGAGACCTCAAGAACATCAAATTTTCAATAGTAATATTCAAAGCAATAAACCTAATCTAGGGAGTTCAATCTCTCTTTCAAAGAAGCAAAACATACAAAAGTATAGGTTTTAAGGATAATCACTCTACCCATAGTTATCCTTGTACTCTTAAGCGAAATTTCTCACTCCCCTTACTTAGAATATTGACTCCAAGCAAGGTCCTTACTCCTTAGGGTCATCCTTCTTGTTGTTTTGACATGTCTTTGAGGGTTCCTTTCCTTGGCTTTTTGCATAGGCAAAATTGACATTTTCAAAAAATTGATGTGTAACATTGAGGGTGCTATGTAATATCCTAGTTTTCTATTTTTTATTATTACTTGTAAATGTATTGTTTTAATATTATTATATATTAATAAATGATTTAAATGATTTTATAGATGTCATTAATTAAATAAGGTTTATTTTAGAATTATATATATGGGTGAAAATTGGGTTTTTAATTAAAAGAATAAAGAAAATGATTTTTAGCTTGTGCGTCTTGGTCCATTAAGTAAAAAGCTGACACAATCTTTATGCGTTAGAGTTGCTTTGTCTTTTGACCAATCTAGTTTTTGAACCTTTCTTGAGGATAGAGGGTGAAGTATAGGAACTTGTAGAGGGAGCATTAGAGGATCATTAAGGAGAGCCATGAAGATAATTTTTTGCTTGCGATTTTCTACAAGGTAAGGGGGAGTGAGATTGTCTCTCTACTCTTGGGTATCCTTTATGTGAGATGGGTGGTGGGGTTGTCCCTAGGACCTTTTTTTTATATCTTATTGTATGATTTTTGGTGGTTTTCGTACGGGGATTAAACCCCTAGATTAGTGTATGTTGTTGACGTAATTTTTGTGGTTTTCATGTGATTAATTATTGTTAATTGGTGATTCTCATGGTTGTTCATGATTTAAGGGTTTTAAGGTTTGAAATTGGGGGTTTTGTTTTATTTGGATGCAATTGGATGAAATTGAGTGATGATCTGTGTGTGCTAAACTCATGTGTGTGAAAGAACTTAGATTCATTAGAATTTTCCTATTTAATTATGAGAATTAGGTTGAGTTGAGCAAAAAAGCATGAAGTTGTGAACTACTGTTTGTCATTCCTCACTATGCAAGAGATGACTCTCGTTGAGCGAAAGCACATCGAATAAAGGAGTTCCTCCTTTGTTGGGTCTATTTGTAGGGTGAGCGTAATGCTTGTTGAGTGAGTGCGAGCCCTGGAAGCACTACAACTTATCTCCCTAAGTGAACAAGGTTTGTAGAGCGATAGTGTCAGGACTCGGGAATAATGCTCTTTATGATCCCCGCTGGGCAAGTAGTAAAGTTCGTAGAGCGAGAGAATAAGATAGAGAGTAGGAACTCTCTGTCAAGGGTTTTGCTAAGTGAGACGTGGCCTCGCTGAGCGAGAAAAAGAGAGAGATGTGTGTACCATCTGCCTTGAGTGTTTGCTAGGCAAGGGTGTTTATAGAGCTCATGTGTGAGCCTAAGAGAGGTGTGCTTGTGTATGTTATGCTTTTGAGTTGTGATGTGAATTGATTGAGATTTATTATCATTGCATTAAGAGATGAGCACGAGAAATGATATGAAAAAATGAGTAAACATGAGTAGTTATCAGACGAGTTTCTTAGGCCAAGAGTTGGCAAGAAAGGAACTTGATTGACCATTGTCAAGTGAGCATCCTTGGCCTCTATATGGCTGAGAATTGTGCTTATTGTGTGGGTTATGAGATAAGGTACCTAGCCTACAATTGGCGAGCATGGTTCTTATCGGCTTAGTTTAAAGAGAAACTAATGAGAATACAAATTGTGTGATATTCATCATGTAATGAAATCGCTGTATGAGAAAGTAGACATGAGCCAAGCAGAAACCCCAATGGCAATGCTTGATCCTATGAGTCAAGATACACAATGCAAGTTGACTAGATCTTGACGTGTGATAACTCGTGTTTTACAGTCGTCTTACATGCATCAAATAAACTAAAGCTAAATATAGTATAGTCAATCTTGGGTTGAATTCTCTTAAGGACACAGTGTGTTCGATTATGGCTCAGTGTGGAAAACAGAGTAATGCAGAAAATGCTAAGTGTAGAATGCCGACTTGCTCTTGGCAAAGACTGACCCGATCCGGTCTCGACAGAGATGGATCTAACACAGTCTCGACTAAGTGCAGACTTAGATGCAACAGAGTCGGATTGACTTGGTCTCAGATGGATGCCACGGGATCGGACTGGACTCGGTCTCAAACGGACGCGATGTGGTTGAATTGGACTCGGTCTCGGACAGAAATTCAGGAAATATGGGGTCTGGTTGCAGAGAAGTTATGATAGAAAATAAACTAGGTATAAAAGTAAATGCGATCTAGACTATGCTAAACTACTACTACATTCATACATAGTTCAATAAACAATTGATTCTCAATTCCTCCTTCACGTTCATGAATCCAAATCAATCTAAGGTTCCTACGGCGGCCACCGAAGATTCATCCATTGCCATACTGAGGATTTAGACAACTGCTACCTCATCAGTTGGTAGGGATTAAGCAGGTGACTGATTTTAGGTTTTCTTTACAGATTACCCGATTAAGTTGTTAAACTGGTTACAATTGGCCTAGTCCAACTTTGGTATAGTTTTACGAATGCGCAACCACAACACAACGAAAGCAGATTAAAAATAGGATTCATAATCAGAAAGTAAGAAATGTAAATCAATTGGATTATCAAAACAGAGTATTAGCACAGGGTGTGAATCCATGAGGTCTAACTTTCACAACAACTGCCATGGAAGAATGGTGATGGTTTGCCTCTGGTAGTCAAGGCGCTAAGGATCCAGCCCACCAAAGTGAGTTGGTTGTGCCAAGCGATACCCTCTAATAGCCTTCAACTTCCCAGTCCTTGACCTGCACATCCTCGACCGAGAGAGACACCACTAAAGCACCATGCACCACCAATGGAGCGAGAGCGAGAAGATGGAGCGCAAATGAATATGGATGTGAGTCTGAATTCAACAACCCTAAAACATGCATAGCGTACCCTATATATACATGAGTAGGACAGCTTGTGACGCACGCTAAACCTAACAAACTTCCCTAGTAGAATTACAACTCTAGATTGCCTATTCTACCCTTCTAATGATCTTCCTTATGTTGTAAGCTTCCTTCTAGGAGTGACGTGGCAGCTGAGCTGGATTGAGCTGAAATGAGTGCGCTTGGGCTGGTTGAATCAATCTTATTAGGCCACTGCCCTTAGGCCGCTTTGCTCCTTTGGACTGGTAGGCTGCAAAGTCGGCCGGTTCGGGAAGGAATCGGTTTGGCCAGGACAGCTTCTCCTAGACCGAGACCTTCTTTGATGGGCTAAGATGTCCTCTGCTTGGCTTGCATAATGAATCCAACCTTATATTAGCTAAAGTTCCCAAATTAACACATATTTATATTTTCTCTATTTCTAGGTCCATAATCTGAATCTTAGCTAAGATGTGATTCTTAAGTATCAAATAATCTCAAAAGTACTCATCTTAAGTCCTTGTGAGGTGTATAAAATATGACTTATCAACATGCTACTGGAGAATATCATGCTAGTATGGTATGACTAACTCTAGAGGAGTAGTTTAGCAGTGTTGCCCCTAGCCTACTTTTGTAAGTAGAGTTGATATCACATGCATATGGAGTAGTGTGTAGGATGCATACTATCATAACATGTGCATAATAATTATTGTGGATGTTTGTGCTATATTTTATCTATTGTCATGTGTGTGCTACCTAGCTTTGTCGAGGTTGCCCTCATAGTAGTGATATGTATTCTCACTCCTCTTGTCTTGTGTTGTTTTGTTTAGGTTGAATGTCATTTACATGTGAAGATGAGTAGGTACAGGACGATTAGTGATGCTTTATGTTGCTGCCTTTTTATATTCTTTTATGTTTGGGTTGTCAGCTTTGATAGGACTGTGACATTAGGGTTGAACATGTTGTGTTGGATTTTATCATATTTACGTTTTAAAACTTGAGTAGTTGGATTGACCTTTTGGAGTGCCAATAGGATGTTTATGTTTAGCAACTTTTATATTGAAATGTTAATAGACATTGACTATAAACATGTGAATCTTTTACCCTTCGATTTGAGATAATTATGATGTTATTACCATTAAGTTGTACAATGTTTCAAAAAGTCATGCTTATTTCTTTTTATTAATTGAGCAAACATTAGTAAATAGTTTACGAGGTAAAGAGTGTCACATACTACAAGTAGTCCCTATATAAAGCCGCAAAATGGGCTTCGTTGCTCACTCTGATGGCCCATGATGAACATGAGTGTGCTCACTCATCGCTTGGCCAGCATAGCCATACTCAACGGCTTGAGTGCGTTCTCAATCTTGAATGAGACCTAAAACTGATTTTCTCCATTTTTACTTATAAATGTCCATTTTAAGCCCAAGACTTATTTACCCAAAATATAATTATTTGATTAGATGACAAAATATAACATAAATAACCAATTATTTAATAGAATAACTACAAACGATAATAATAATAATAGTAACATGAAAATTAAGATGTTACACAAGTTTTTGGTTAGAAAAGGTAAAGTTCCTTAGTCACGAGATTTCAATAGGTGAAATTGTTATGGATCCTACGAAGTTCAAGACGACTCTTCATTGGGAGATACCAAAGACCATGACAAAGATATATAGTTTATGGGTTACCAAGACACTATTGTAGATTTATTAAGGGATTATTGAAGATAGTGACACCTTTTACCCAACTTACTCGAAAAGGTCAATCTTTTATGTGGACCATGAATTGCAACAAAAGTTTCCAAAATTTGAAGACATGTTTGACCACTTCTCAAGTCTTGAACTTGTCTAGTCCTAATGAACTATTTGAGGTTTAATGCGATACTTTGCGCCATGATTTATGATGTGTACTCATGCAACATTAGATGGTATTTTCTAATATTAACGTATGCCTCAAAATATTTGAAAACCTAAGAACAAGATTGTCCTACTCATGATTTGGAATTACTCATAATGGTATTTTCTAATGTTTATAAAATTAGATTGATCTAGGTACTGATTTAAGGTTTAATAGTTCGATTGTGATCAAACTAGTATTGATTAAATAATATTTAAAATAAATATTATATATTATAATACATAAAATTTATTAAAAAAATTGATAGAAAACATATTATTTCAAACTTACAATACATTTTATATAATATATTAAATTATTTTTGGAAAACGTTATGCTTCATTCTTATCAATCCACCACCACCTTTCGAGGTAAAGTATTTTTCTTATTTACTATCTTAGCTGGACCCATATGTAATATGATTCCATATACATAAAGTTAGAAACTACATTGGAATAAGAAAAAACAAATTACTTAATACCCATCCAAAAGATAAGAACAGAGCAGAGGTAACTAGAATGTAAAAATACTGAGAGAGCGAAGGGAGAAAGTGTAGAGGTTTAGGTCCAATGCAAGACGGAGCTAAAGACCTCATGACGGTGTGAGAGGATGCAATAATAAGTGGGAATGAGATGGTTTTTGGCAAAACAAGTTGCGCAAAGGATCTAGTTTCACTATTTCAAACTTTCAGCATTTGGAGATCTTTGATTAACATAAGAAGGAAAGACAAAGAACTATTCTTCTCATTCTTCTTTCTTTTTTTTCAAGTTAAAACCAAACTCGGCCTTAACTGGAAAACCACCAATTTTGACGATTTCCTCCGATTTTTTACCGATTTGAATGGTTTTTTTTACCGGTTTTCAAATGCTCTGATTTAATGATTCCATAAAATCAACTACCACACAGGTTGCCAGTTGAAATGGCCGATCTAGTCCAGTTTTTGAAACCATGGTATTTTCATTAAGATATAGACATTATTTTATAGAGTTAGTTTGATAAAAAAAAGTGCTTAATCAACCGATTTTGATACACTTATTATGACTTTGCATTTAACTTTATTGGATGTTTATTGTGCCTAATATTGGAATTCTTGAATTCTAGTTGAGTTTTGTATTCTTTGACTTAATTGGGTTTTAATGAAAATCTTTGTTATTTTTTCAATTTTAATATGTTTTGACCTTTAGTCCTTATTTTAATTATATCTCAAGATACATTATTGTTATTGAAGAGATCTTGTTGTCTATAGAATGCCTAAATAAAGATCAACAACTCTTATGAAGAAGTTATGACCTGATTCGGTCTATAATCTTGACTAATTCAAACTTGAAGTTGACAAACACTACTTTATCTTGACAATTTAACATAGATGCGGTATTTTAAGCATATTTAAAATTGTAAAAGTCAAATCGATGTGAAATTAAATTTCAAGAACAAGTTTATCTACTAGGATTTTTAGGATTTATTTCCTTTATTAAGATGAGGATATTATCTTATTACATTATTAGGAAGAAGATATTATCTAATCTTAAGAATTTACAGCCTCTGGGATTTGTTCTTTAGTCCTTGTTTTTCTATAAATAGGAAGTAATGTAGTTAGAAACAGGGTTTTGAATTTGAAAATGAATTTGAGTTTTTTTTTTTTTTTCATCTTGTTCTTTCTCTCTTTGATGTTTTTATGTGACGCTTCCATGGAAGGCTAAACATTTTAGGAATATTTTGCTAGTTTAAGGATACTTTTGTGTATCTTGAGGTTTGGCTTTAACTTGTTTTTAATTCTTGATTTAAATTCTTTCTTGGTTATTCTTTCTTGGTTTTTAATTCTTGATTGTGAATTCTTTTTGGGGTTAATGATTATCATTCAATTTTGGGTTTGCATTGTTCATTATTATGTTACACCCATGTTATGGCATAATCTAATTGTGGTTGATAGAGTCTTTGATGCTTAATCATTGATTTAATAAATAACCAATTTATAAATTAGTTTAGTAACAATTTATTAATTCATTATGTGGCAAGAAATTCATTATTAACAAAATAATTATTTGAATATGTAATTATTAGCTTTGCTCTAACTGAGGCTATTGCCTTGTTTGAAGATGCATAATCGTCTAACCCGAACAAATTAAATTTCGAGTGCTTAATTCAATAGGTATTTCCTTAAAATTGATTGGAGTGTGATTGATTAATTTTGGGTTCAAATAAGAATTGAGATTAAATCTTTAAAGATTGAGAGTATGTCTAATTAGAAAACTTAACCGATTGATTGATTGTTTTATGAAATTAATATCTTTTCTAATTATCATAAAATAAAATTAAAATTTATATAAAAATATATAATATGTTTATTTATGTCATTTTATATTTATCAACTACTTCAACATATAGTTTTATAAAACACTTAAACTATGTTTGACATGTCATTCTAGCTAGTTTATAGCATTTTTTAATAACTTTTAGCTTGTTTAACCTTATTAATAGTGTTTGGTAAACAAACTTTTTTTAGTAGTTTTTAGCATTTTTTAGTAGTTTGTAACGTTTTTTTTTACTTTATTAAAGTAGTATTTTTAAAATACTCTAACTTCTAACTTTATATATTTATTCCTCTTTTATCTTTAAAATATTTATCAAATTGTATTTTTATCCTTTCAAATAAGATAAAATTTTATTTTTAAATAAGGTCTAATTTGATTTTTAAATAAAGTATGATTTTATTATATTTTTTAATTTAACCATCATAATATTTATTTTATTATTTTTGCATTATAATTCAAGATATTGATAATGATAGATAGTAAGTTTATTTTATTTTATTTTTATTATTATATTTTAGATATCTTTTATATTACACTGTTTATTTTAAATATTATACTATTTACAATATTTATTTTATTAATTCAATATTATATTTCAAAATATTGATAATGATAGACGATAAGTTTACTTTATTTTTTCTATCATTTTTGGATTTTTTTTATATTACACTATTTATTTTAACCATTAAACTATTTATATTTTTTATTCTATTATTTTTAATATTATACTTCATGATGTTTTAATCATTACACTAATTAACATAATAAAAATATGACATCTACTTAAGTGCATGTTATTTTTACTTTATTTTAAATTTGATTGAAAATATTTTAAGATATAGTGCAAGATTAATAATAAAATACACAATACCAAATAAATTGAAAATAAAAAAGTACTAAAAATAATTGATCTATAAATATAAATTATAAGAGTTTAAAATTAATTAAAATCTAAAACTATAAATACTTAAAATATATTTTTATCAATAAAATAAATTAATATTTACAATATATATATATATATATATATATATATATATATATAAACATGTTCATTTATGTCATTTTATATTTACCAGCTACTTCAACATATAATTTACCAAATACTTATATTGTAATAAGCTTGCTTAACCAGCTTTGAGCTATTAGTTACCCACTTGTCTTTCAGCTTCTAGCTAGCTTTTCAGCTAATTTTTTTATATTACTTATTCTATTATTTCTTAACATTATACTTCAACATATTTTTTTGGTACAATATATTTTTAACACTATATTAATTAACATAAAATAAAATTAAAAAATATATAAAAATATCATACAAATATGTCCATGTCATTTCACATTTATTAGCTACTTCAACATATAATTTTACTAAAGGCTTATAATTTATTAAGTTACCTTAATAACTTTTAGTTATCGGTTACTAACTTTCAGCTATTAACTATTAACTTTTGGCTAGTTTGTCGACTTCCAACTAGCTTTTTAGTTAATTTTGTCAAACATAACTTTTATAATTCAATAAGTTAGCTTAATAATTTTTAACTACTAGGTAGATTTTTAACTACTTGTGTCAAACATAATTTTAACCCAGTTGAACTAGAGAAAAAGCATAACTCAAATGGGTGAGCTTGGTCAGACTTAACACTCATATTGCTACATGTTTAGTCTTGATTAAATTTTAAGAAAAGTTAACATTTTACAAAAATTTACATGAATAAAATTTTAAATGTCTCATCTTAAATATAAAATAAGAGTTTAATTTTTATACATGATTGATAAAAATTATTTTTTAATATTGTCAACCAATTAAGAATTACAATAAATATAAATTTTTAAATAATTATTATAAAAATCAATACATATATTTCCATAAAGAATCAATACAATTATATAAATACATATATCATTTTCACATGAAATGAGCTAAGTTAGAAGCCCACCTTAAAAAAATGTTTCCATAAATTCTGGATTCCCCAGACAATCGTAATGACTTAAACTGTGAACAACAAAACCTATTTTTAAACAATGTAAATTATTCCTACACATTATAATCCAATATGAGTATCCATGTACCCGAAAAAACGAAGAAAAAGAAAAAGAGTGAGTTTGCAAAAGATGTACATTTTTGAAGAGATGCTAACATTAAGAGAGTGTGACACAGCATAGGATTTAATTGTAGAAAAAAAGAACTTGGTCAACCCAATTTCTGCTCCTAGTTAGCCATGTCATTCGGCTGATAATCCATATATAATATATGCTCCAAAAATTGAATTCCACTACACCCCACCAAAGTAGTCAATTAATGGCCCAACGCCCCTCTCGCGTTGACGCCCGCGAGTGCCAGGCTTGACGGCTCTACGTACAACCTCAATCCCCTATATATGCACATAACTAACTTTCTCTGTTTTTGACACCCTCATACACCCCATCATCTTAGCTAACACAACTTCTCTCTCCTTCTCTTTTTTTTTTTTAAAAAAAAAAAATCCCTTTAAGGCTTAATTTTCCAAGCATGCATTGGTTTTAGTCACCTTCAAGTTGAGGAACATACACATGTTTGTGATCACACCAAATTACACTTCCAAGTGTGTGTGTATAGATTTGTTTCACATATATATTTGAGGCTCACCTTCGTCTGTGCAAAAGAGGATTGATTGATCACCACCATGTTGCAGGATGTTATCCACCCCCCAACACCGGCTGAGCAACACCCCATTGTAATTAATCACCTCAAGTTTGTTAATTACATGTCTATTTTAATGCATATCTTGGAACTAAGCTAGCTAGATACATATCTTTGTGTCATGCAATATCTATTACCTATGAAGCACCATCCTTTCATTTGCTTCACCTATCTAGCTAGTACTCCTGGATACTTCACCAATACGTATCAATTGTTTGCATGAGTATCGGTACCGGATATAGATACCTGAAGAAAATGAAAGTATCGGTGCTTCTTGGTACTCTATGACCTTAGTTAAATGCTTTCCTCTTGGGTTTTGTGATCGTGTGGAACTTCACAAGTTTGTTCGATCATGGCTTGTTTTTTATTTCAAAAATGATCATTTCAAACTCCAAGAGACACCCAGAAATGAAAAAGAAGAAGAAGAAAAAGGGTGTAAGAGTGATGTATATATAGATTAATAGCATGTTTAGTAACCCATTAAGAAGTAAAAACTCACGTATGATATACAGAAGCTATAACTATTATCTTCTTGGTAACAGTAAAAGACAAGGTAAGGAATGTGAAACCAAACTAGCTCTAAGGTATGAAAAAATTGGATGTTTTTTCTCTGAGGGCGCTCTTAAAATTTTCTCCATATGATACTAATTTCTCTAGGAATTAATTGCTCTAGTCTTGCATTTGAATTCTTTCCATGCATGAATAATGAATGATGAATGAATATGGTTTGTTAAAGTTTGTTGGCATGTTAATTAATTTCATCCTAATTAGTCTCTGAGAAACATGAACAATATTTGCCATAAATGGCTTTATTCTTGGAGCTGAGTGGAAGCTGCTAGTGCTATGTAGCTATCTTAGAAAACCCAGAAGCCATGCTTACAATTTTTGCGACGGAACGTTTTCCTTCCTCTATTTATACATACGGTTGTAGAGCATAACGTAACTTTATTGACTGAACAAGGGGAAGGAATCAAAGACTCCGTGAGAGTGAGGCTCAACTTTTTTTTGATATTATTACCCAATGGCCCCACCACCAAAGTGTTAAACTAAAACATCATTTTCCAAGGGCAAAGTTGTAAAATGGTGCAACATTTTTCCGTGATAGTCACTTAGACATAGCTTTCGGTTCGTGTGGGAATATATATTATCTCTTTGGGGGCTTCTTGTGTAAGCTTTGCTAATTTTGATATTCTTTATTCAGTTAGATAGGGAGAAGGGGCTTCATGGATAGCATATATAGCATTATGGGGTTCCTTCAAGTGGCTTTCAATTCCCATTGAAGGACAATTTTTCCACTTAATGAACAAAAATAACATATCATGAGGTTCCTTCTTTGTTTTTACATACTTGTATTTTTTATACCAACATTGGCTCCTACCTGTCACATGAAGGCATAGATGCGCACATCCCTTTCACCATTAAGTAAATAACCCAACAATGCTAACCCTTTTGGAAATTTTTTCTCTTCAGTCTGTTACCAAATATGGACAAAACTGACTAGACTATGCAACCAACCACATTCATATGTGTACAAATACAATGCCCTTTGCACATTCACATTGATTAATATAAAAAGAAGGAGGGTGTGTTGTGGAGAGATACTATTACTACTATATCATTTGGCATGATGTCTTTCACTTTTGGATGGCCACTACAACATCTACAACCCAAAGTTTTTCAATTGATTAGAGAATATTAGCCTTTGAATTTCTTTTCTGTTCTAAGTGATCAGATCAGACTCATGTCTATCAACAAAAAGAGGAATTGGATTCATATTTCAAGCCCATCATAATGAAAGGAAAAGAAAAAATAATAATAATACTATAGAGAATCACGTTTCCTAGTCTGTCTTATAAAGAAGAGGCTTTGCTGAAACTATTCTCAGTGTGTTTAGTAGTTTATGGTAAACATGTTGTTCACAATGCTCATTTGTCACCACTCACTGCAGGATGAGATTTCAAGCCCAATTAGTGCTCGAATTTTCGAACTTTGTGACCCTGATTTCTTCCCAGAGACACTGCAAAATTCTGAGGTTACCTCCAGCTCAAACTGTTGCCATGAAGGGAAGTCCTCATATGCCACAACCATATCACCACCTTTGGATGTAGTAGACAACAACAACAAGATCAATACTAATAGCAACATAGTCACCACCTCATCTAGTACTACTACAACCAGTACCACTACCAACAACAACATAAACAACAATAACAACAACAACGTGACAAACAGCAATAACCTGTCTATCTTCTTTGACTCCCAAGAAGAAATTGACAATGACATCTCAGCCTCCATAGACTTCTCCTCATCTCCATCTTTTGTTGTTCCACCACTTCTCCCAATCACAACACCGCAGGAGCAGTTTGATTTCTCTTCAGCAGGCTCAGTTTTGAAGGGCCTCTCTCATCAGTACACCACTGACCCTGTGGTTGCACCTCTTATGGGGGCTCCATTACCATCTGTTTTTGATGATGATTGCATATCTTCCATCCCTTCTTATGTGACTCTCAACCCCTCATCTCCCACTGGCTCTTATCTCAACCCTGGCATAGGAGTGTACATGCCTCCTGGTTCCCTTCACACTGCCTTATCTGCTGACAGTGCTGGATTGTTTGGTGGGAACATTCTACTGGGGTCTGAACTGCAGGCACAGGAACTGGACTACCAAGGAGAAAATGGTGGTGGAATATATTGTACAGATTCAATTCAGAGGGTGTTTAACCCCCAAGAGCTTCAGGTATGTGCAATTCTGCAGGCTACTTAGTTGAGTTTTTCTTGATTGCTTTGAGCTTTCACATAGAGTTTAAACTTTTCCATCCACAATCAATAAAATAATCATTGTTGATATAATTTTTAAGATAATTATTATAAAAATTAACAAAATTTAACATGTAAAAACTTTTGTACGGTCGGTATATATATTATTTATTCTTTTTGTCAACAGTCAATAAACTAAATGAAAATTTTCAGTCCCTATGTTCGATGAGTTTAGAAATAAGGAAAAAGAAGTACAATGGTCAAAGAAGTTTATTAATGCTGCAAAAGTTTCTATACCTTGCAGCAGTGAAGTCTCTTTTTAAATTAGAAGAGGCTTTGTCAGAGGTGGACTTTTGAGGGAAAGCTCATGGTCCACAAATCTCTAAACTATAAACTCATAGGTGCTCCATGACCATAAAAAAAATAGGTAGCATATGATATGATATGAGTTCCTTTATAAAGTCACATACATTAAAAAGTACTGTAAATTTGGCCTAGGAAGAAAGAATAAAATAACCACTTTCAGCCAAAAGAAAAACAGAAAAAAGATAATAAACAGTAGCATCATTGAATAGAAAGACCCGCTTCATGGATGGCTCTGTTATATCTCTTTCTACAGTCTCTTTAAAGTTAATGTACAGTTTTTAATAGTGAGTGAGCCAACATCTTTGCTCTTTATATTGAATAAAAAATAAGAAATTGATCATTGATCATAAATTCTCTATCAGGCACTTGGAAATGAGAGTCAGAAACTTGTAACTGGGGCTGGAAGTTCTGCCGCTTTGGCACCAGAAATCTCACACTTGGAGGACTCTACCTTAAAGGTTGGAAAACTTTCTGTTGAGCAGAGGAAGGAAAAGATTCATAGATACATGAAGAAGAGAAATGAAAGAAATTTCAGCAAGAAAATCAAGGTAGTATATCTGAAATAGCAATATTAACATACAAATTTGAAATCATACATTATGTTATACATGAATTACAATATATTCTTTTGCATCATATTTTCTGTTCCGACCTCATGTAATTAGGGAGGTCGCTTTCAAAATTCAACTAATGATGCAAAAAAAATTCAAAAAATACAGTATGCTTGCCGCAAAACTTTGGCTGATAGCCGGCCCCGGGTTAGAGGAAGGTTTGCAAAGAATGATGACTTTGGAGAGGGCCATAGACAAGGAAGTAGCAATCATGAAGAGGATGATGAAGAAGTAAGATTCCCTTGGCACATTTTTTAATTGGATACTACTATACTAGTATTGTTCAACTTGGCCTAATTCTAAATAAAAATACAAAAAATTCCCTATCACTTTTACCTTTTCAATTATTTGATGGCATAATTTCTTGATGCTATATTCCTTCCATTTTGTACTTGCAGATAATTGTGAAAGAAGATGATGATATGGTTGATTCCTCAGATATCTTTGCACATATCAGTGGGGTGAACTCTTTCAAATGCAACTATTCCATCCAATCCTTGATTTGAATTAATTAATTAATAGTTTGACTAGTGAAAAGCTTATCTATGTTTAGCTTGTGTAGATTAATTTTGGCAGGACTCTTTCCCATCAAGGGTTTGATGGTTCCAGGAACTGAATAATTGGGGTCCAAATAAATATACCAATAAGTCAAGTGAGTTAGGAACATACAGAAATTAGAATCTGTATACATTTTTGCAGATATTGTCATTAAGTTGTAACAGAACATGAAGTTGTATTAAGTATTAACCAAGAAAATTTCCAGTCGCCCCCACCCTACACTGATGTAACCAATTCATGTAGCCTCTTTTATTATATTTAGGAACTAATTTTGCATGCTCTAATTTTTTTTTTCTTCTTAAACATATATGGCGTTTTCAAGATTAAATTAATTGATAATTATTCAAGATTATATATATTTTGGCAAATCTTATTGGCTAACTGTTGACAATAGATTATTTTTTGGTTTGGACATTTGCTTACTCTAAATAAGAGGTCCACAATGGATGGAAAAGGAAACAATTAAACTTCTATTTCGGTAACTTTTAGAATATTTGTCAAAATTCTCGCCTAAACTTTTAGAAAACTTTATTCGTTAAAAAGTGTAGTAGTCTCTTTTTTTTCTTTCTTGAAAATAGTTTAATGGTCAAATATAGCTTTCAAGTGATAAATGATTTTTACTTATATAGATTGGGAATATATATTTTTTATAATGATAAAATCTAGGCATAGATAGAAATCCATTTTATAATTCAATTATTTATCATGTGAAAAATAAAAAAAAAATCCCATAAATAAAGGAATTATACAATACTGTGCGAAATAATATAAAAAAAAACTCATTAAACAAAAAATTTTATCCTAACGTTTGAGGTTTTTTTTCTTTTTATTTTTGTAGTTTGAATGAGTTTTATATATCTATAAAAGATATGAATGATTTACTATTCATTCGATTTTTGTCCATCATTAAGTAAGAGAAATGGTTGAATAGTTTAAGGCGTGTTAATAATGACTATTTTCATAAAAACAAATGAACACATTATTTAATGATTTTCAGTGATAAAGTATTTTACCAACCAAAACTGAAAACTAATAATTTAAGATGTAGATATTATTGTATAACAAATGTTTGTGGTCCAAGTGGTGAAGTATTGATTTTAAGTGTTGTGAATAAAAAAAGGGGTTAGGAGAGTTTTATTTTCTTAAACGAATTCACTCAACTTGATTTTTATTAATCAATGATTACATAATTTAACTTTCATGTGCTGAAAATTTTAAGTAAAAACAAGGATTAATATAAGTTGAATAAAAGAAAACATTACGTTGATTGGATTAGAATTGACTTCAAATATTTTAAATAATGTCTGAAGTTTAAGTACCGTAAATAAAAAAAAAATATGATTGAAAAAAGAAAGATTTTAATAAAAATAATTAATCAAGTTTTTAATGAAGAATAATGAATATTTTATACATACTTATCAAACATGTATGGTAAACACTATTTCTTATGCGATTAATTCGTGTAAAAATAAATAAAAAGAGGTTATATATAAACATTAGTGAGGTTTACATTTTTTGGTCTGACCAGTCGAAATTACTTTCAATGGGTTTAATTTATGTCAAATCCAAAGCTTTTTATTTAATGGTTGAATCAAGTCTTGTTCATTGGTAGGTTAGGAATCCAGCCCTATTAGTAGCTATCACTAAAAAATATAAGATAGTTAATTAATTAATTATTAAACTCTCAAAAGCAAGAGATCTTGAGTTATTTATTAATTTACCCAATATGCCAAACCTAATTAATTAATTATTAAACGCTCAAAAGCTAGAGATCTTGAGTTATTTATTATTTATCTAATATGCCAATCAGTCAATCATTAGCTGCATTCTTAGGATTTTGTTGATGTTATCATTGGTTACATAATTAGTGTTCATAATCGTATTTAAGATATTATCTGTTTTGATTTTTTATAATTTTGTCATTTAAAAGATGTTTGGATGAGTCGTAAAAGAAGAGTATTATTATAAATTATCTTTGATTTTGATTCCTCGGTATTGTGGGATTTTTTTAGTGGATTGGTACATAATTCACTACGTCTTCGTATATTTCAAATCAAATTCATATCTTTCTTATCAATCTTTTTGACTTGGGTATGATTACGACATTTCAATTCATATTTATTCCAATTCTCTTTCTTTATCATTGAAATTTTCATTTATTAACTAGTATATATGATTTAAATATATAAATTTACATTACTCTTTTAATATTATATGAGTGGAGAGAGAAACAAAATTAAGTTATTCTCCGTCTCTATTCTTTATTTTTTTTAATATAATAATTCTAACCATTAATATATTTTATTTTTTAAATCGTTAAAAAATAAAAATGATAATATTTAGAGTTATTTTTATAAGAAATTTGATTTATCCTCGAATATATATAGAAGATTCATGTAAAAATAATTGTTTATGTGAGAACATAATAATAAATAACAATTAAGATTAAAAATAATAAATTACTGAAATTAAAACACTATCATCAATGTCTAGTCATTCCTACTTCCACCACTATCATAATCACTATTATTATTATATCAATATCTCAACCACCATCATTGTTTTTACTACTACTATTGTTGTTACTCTCACTATAATTATCACTGTTGTTCCACCATTATCTCCACAATTATCATTGTTCCATTATCATCATTGTCATATCCGCCATCATCACCACCTCCTAATAGTGATGGTAGAGGTGACAACGAAAGTGTTAGAAATGATAATGATATAGGTGGTAATAATAACATTGATAGTCTCTCAAAAAAAATATTTGAATTGAGTTTTAATTTTAAGAGTCTATTTTTTTAATTTTAATTGAATTGTTTTTATTATTTTTTCTCACAAAATTAAATACTTTCACCAACCAAAGTCACTTCATATATATATATATATATATATATATATATATATATATATATATATATATATATATATATATATATATATATATATATATATATATATATATATATATATATATATATATATATATATATATATATATATATATATATAACGAAAAATTTACCTTCTTTCCTAATTCCTATCCCGATTTTTGTGCGATTATTTATATTTAATGTATTTAAAAATTTGACAGGTATTCGTAATATCTAATAAATTAGTGAAAGATATAAACAATTTTAAAATAAAATATTATATATCTACATCTAGTAATATAATTAAAATAATATATATATTTAATGTATTTGAAAATTTAACAAGATATTCGTAATATCTAATAAATTATTAAAAGATAAAAAAATTTAAAATAAAATATTACATATTTACTCAATTAGTAATATGATTAAAATAATATATATATATATATATATATATATATATATATATATATGGAATAATTTTCATATTAAAATTGATTTTATAAAATTAAATTAGATTTAAATTTTAAATTGTAAAATTTATCCTAATAATTATTGTTAGGAATGTCAAGTCATTTGCTATTTAATCATTATCAGATCATATGTGGATGTTTAATCTGGTATATTTCTTCATATATCTAATTTTTAATGTATAATATGTGTATTAGAAATCTCACGTAAACTAATAATATGACTAGAAAAAATATATATAAATGAGGATAACTTTATCTTAAAAACTAGTTAAGTAAGGTTTAGTTAGATCCAAATTTAAATGGTAAGACAAAATTAATATTAATAAATTATTAATTTGGTCATATTTATCATTTTAATCATTAAGATTGTTTAAGTGTGTGTTTGAGTGGGTGTTTTTAAAATTAATTTTAGTTAAAATTAATTTTTAAGTGAAGTAATATAATTTTATATATTTTTATTCTTAAAATAAATTAACAATAAAATTTAATATAATTTTTTTATCTAACACATTATTTTAAGTTGTTTTAACTAGAAACTAATTTTAGAGAAAGAATAAACTTTTTAATGTAAAATTAATCATCTAAACAATTCTTTAAAATTATAGCAGTTATTGCTGCAATATAATTTTAAATACTTCATAATAAATTTATTTAAATCACATTTTGAAAATTGGAACAGTCAATTTGATCGAAAAACAATACAATGACCGGTCTGTTTACTAAAAAATCAGATCATTTTAGAACCGGTTAAATCGGTCCAAAACTAGTACAAAATAGTCAAAAATAGATGCACAAAACCAATTTAAACTGATGATTCTTTTTTTTTATTAATTTTAAATTATGCTTAATTACTAGTGACAACTCCAACTTCTCATCCTCATCTTCATCTACCCAAAAAGCGATAAAACGACACAGTTTGAATTAGGCATGGGAAAATAATTTGTTCCTGTGGATCCAAAACGTGACTATTACTTAGAGCAGGTTGCTACTGACACCCTTTTTCCTCTTCGAATGCTCGCAATTTTTTTTGTCTCTTTTTCTATAAAATTATCATTGCAACTTCCAAGTTCAATGTTTGAAAGAAAGAAAACGTAAATAACGATATAATTTTTGTTGTTTGGTTAAAGAGTAAAAAACAAGTAAAATAAGTTATTCTATCGAATCCAACCCATTTTATCATATTTCTTATACTTTTATGTCCATTTTTCATAGATATTTTTGACTCAGCAATAATATTCTTTAATATTAAGAAATTGAAAGGCGACTTCAATAATTAAGCACGACATGACTTACTGTTTTACTGCTCCAACAATAGTCATTAAGTATTAATTTCTAATATTTTATAGTATTTCATTGCCTATAAATGGTAGCAATATGTACCCCATAATCAAAATTTGTGAGTGTGTGGAGCAATTCTAATTTATCTTTCTCATCTTCCTTTGCGTACGTGTGTAGGTTTTATTTTGTGTCCCACTCAGACGATGCCATGGCTTGTTGGAAATTTAGAATAATAAAAAAAAAAAAATAGTGATTTGAGAAGATTGAGCTTTGAATTGAAGAACAAGGATAGGTAAAGTGTGAATAGACCTCAGAGAGTAGGAAGAGATAATGAGTCCTTTGGAAAAACTAGTAGGTCGCTAGAAAAATTCTTGATATCAATGAAAACATAAGGAACGATCTTAATTGAAAAATTTCTTAGAATGCAAAAGTAGAAAGAGGAAACACATAGGAAGCAAGAAATTAAGTTCTTAAAACCTTATTTGGTCTTATAGGAGACCAAAAATGACAACAACAAAAAAATCTACCAAAATAGCCCACAACAATTCCAAAATGCACCACTATTATGATCGCAATTCACCACAATAGAAAAATGCTCCACTTTGTTGCACCTAGGTTTGTGATAGCACCACTATTGATTGCTATTCTTAACTATTTTCTTAATTGCTCAAATATATACTAACTCATTTTCTTGTTTAGGCTTCTTATAATAAATCTCTTGTCACTTGATCATGAATTTAACGTAATTTTACATTTCACAAAATATTATTAAAAATATAATTTTACAAACTAATTGTCCTATATTTTTTTTGGCACTAAATAATTGTACACCTAATGTAATTTTAGTATTTTACTTTGTATAAAATGTTATGAAAAATATAATTTTATAAAATTTAATAAATAATGCTAATTGGTATAAACGCATCCACACACAATAAACTTACGATCATCAACGGTCAAACAAACAACTAAAAGAATATCATAGATGAGTGGTCACATTTATTTGCGATTGTCTACTATATTAAAATTTTGGAGATTTTCGCAATTGCTACTACAGTTTAAAACTTTGAAACCTTTATTTTGAATTCGTATATTATAAATTGCGTACTTTTTTATTGTTAATAATTATTACGTTTAACCTACGCAAAGAATATATATATATAAAGAGGGTCAGATCCATTTATTAATAAATTTGTGTAGAAGGTAAATTTAATCTATATAATTGTTAAATTTAATGTTCTTATTAATTAGATTAAGCGCATAAAATTTTTTAAAATTATAAAATTATTTAGTAATTCATCATATTATTTTATTTTAATATATAATATAATATTTAAAATATATGTAAAATAAAAACATTAAATTTAAGGTTAGATCAATTAAACTTATATTTTATAAAAAAATTATTAAAAATATAATTTAACTAATTTCAATACATGATCAACGAATTGTAATCCATATATATAGATAGATACACATTAAAAAGAATTAAATTATATTCGTATAACGATATAGTAGCGTTTTCTTCTCAGAAAAATTGATTTCAACCCTAAAACAAATTTGTAATAATATTAATTAATATATTTATGTATAATTCATTTTCCATGATATGTGGAATTATTATGGGCATATTCTTCAAATTATAAAGAATTTATGGCGACTTTTGCATCTAAGTACATGTATATATGAAAAAGAAAAATTACTCTCTGCTTTTTTACTCAAATGGAGAAGGTAGAGATATAGCCCCTTTTAGCCAAAGATGTTGCTATAATGATCATCAAATTAGGTTGTAGGATTATTAACATTACGTTGATTTGAGTTACCTATATTCGAATTTTCTAAATAAAATTTTGATTTTGAATTTTATGATAAAAAATTACACTAAAAACTAGATAGTTAAGTTATTTGACAAAAATTAATTATAAAAACAATAAATACTTTGTACTTATACAATGTTTATATATAAAAAATAAAAAATAAAAAAGAAGCTTAGGATACAAATATGTACAAGAAAGGGAAAAGAGGATGATTGACAGAGTGCAAATTCATATTGAATACAGAGGAGAGGAAAGGATGGTTCTTACGTCACGTACTAAATAATTTTATTAGTACTTTAGATAGTTAAGATACATATTTGTTGAATTCACCTTCAACAAGTCATCCATCCCACAGTTTCTTAATTATGTCATGTACAATAAAATTAAGAATTTGTCTTCCGTTTACCACTTAAAGTATTAAATTGTTGTTTTAATATCATATTTTTATCTTCAAATTACATATTACTTCTTAAAAATAGCTCTTAATTAGATTTTGGAATAAACGAGATACATGAAAATAATTATAGTTCAAGAATTAATATAATGTTATTCAAAATAAACAACTAATATTATATCATATATTTTTTATATGATATTCTTTTGGTATGACATATGATATTACAATTGATAAATTATATATATATAGATAGATAAATAGATAGATAGAATTGAGTAAAAGTTGAACATGAATTTACCTGATTTATATGAGGAGAATTTATATCAAATCTCAATTTTCAATTCAAGTATGGATTTGATTCACATTTTATATTCTAAGAAATATTTATCATCTGAAAAGAAGAAAAAATAAAGTTTTTGTCTAAATCTCTTATGATATATCATATCTGACTCGTTATTGATAGAGTGAATATACCTATCATTTCTTGACATATTTCTTCTCATTTAAAATTGTGGTGTAGCGTGTATCCCCTATTCCGATCATGAAATAGATGAAATAAACCCAAAAATAGATTTTTGTTCAAGAATGAAATCTTCTTTATCTCATAATTTCTATTACATTTATAAAAATGTTAAATGGGCTAACTAAATTTAATTTATTCTTAATATGCTAAAAAAATAAAATTGAGTTGAATTTATTTTAATATTGAATTAAAAATCTTAACCTAATTAAATTTGTGATAGATTGCAGGCTGATTTAGGTTAACCCACACAAAATTTTAAAAATAAATAAATAAATGAAAATTATAATAAAAAAATAATTCATAAATTGATCAATCAAATAAATAAACAATAATAATTTATACATAATGTCACAATCACAATACACAAATTGTTTTTAGAAACTATAATCATAAGTTAAATAAATATAAAAATAAAACAACAAAATAATATAAAATTCATAAAGTAATATTTAACTAAAAAATCTATTAAAATACTTAAAAAAAAAAAAACCGGTGGGTTAACTCAACCCATCCTTTCCTTTCCTTTGACATGTTGAGTTACATGGGCTAAACTATGTGAATTAAATGATTGATTCACTTAATCCAATTCAAACCACTTCGAGATTAATTAGATTAACTCTTTATATTAAATACACTATGACATTTTTATACCCTTATAACCCGAATCAATAAGAAGCTTAGTTTTCCTTGAGATAAAGTCTTAGATTAAGTTTTATAAATTAAAATATATACATATATATTATGAGATTTTTATCTTTTAAACTTGTTTACCCAGATTTCGAATTAGATTAATTATAATTCAATGTGACTTTCAATATTGAGAGTTTAAAAAAATTGTTTAATATTATTTTAACTTGTATAATACATATGTTAAACATTTAGTTTATATAACTAAAATTTATAATAATTTTTAAAAAATATATAAATTATATTATAATTAAAATTTATAATAAATTAATATTTTAAATACATAAGTTATATTTAAAAAATTTTAATAAATAATCTATATCTTGATATAAAATTATTTTTAGTTATTAATAAAAAATATTAAATTTTAATTTAAAAATAAAGATAAAAAGAGATAAAAAATTAAAAAATTTACTTTAATAAAAAAAAACTCTTAAAAATATTCTTATTAAAAATAATTTTGTTTAAAATAATTATCCTAATTTATATCTATTTTTATTTAAAATAATAATTCTAATTTACTAGAAGAAGAGAGTACTATATTGGATGATGAATAAAGGCTTGAAAAAAAATGTTGAATTAATAGAGGTAGATAGTAATAGTAAGTTTGTAATATTATCCCTACCACATAGAACAAGGGCCTTGTCAATAGGATATCTCCTTCGCCAACTACCATACACTTATCAATGTCTGCTCTCATTATTCCACTTCATGTTTTGTGTTCGGTCCCTTTTCACTAAATAATTATCGATAGGGAAGTTTCATTCACATGCAACGCTTCCCTTTTCTATTTATCTCTTTGTCCATGGAAAAAAATAGTTATAAATTCCATTTATATTTTAAAAAATTAAGAGAAAATAAATTATATATTTATGTTGTAAATCAATTTATCATGATAAATTTATTGACTTTTATAACAACTATCTTAAAATTATACTAATATGTGATTTCGCAGAAATAAAAAACTGTTCTACAATAATAATATACACAGACATTAAACTCACAAATGTATTGTTTATATATGTAAATATTTGGTCATACAATTATACATAATTTTTCTTTTAACTATTTATATAAATTACGTAGTTGAGATTAATGTCTCGTATCATATATCTATATAAATTAGAATATCTATATTGAATGAGATAATTTTTAATTATTATTTTTTAAAATGTTTTTAGTTATTTTTTTAGTGCAGTTTTAGGTATTATTTAATCTCTTATTTCCCTCGACTTATTATTGTTAATATCTATAGTTCTAAATTTTAATTTTTTAAAATAAATTATCAATAATTAAAAATAATATTGTATTATAATATAAATTATTTATTATAAATTTAAAACATAATTTTTATGTTAAAAATAATTATTTTAGTTTTAATTATAATATAATTTATATATTTATAAGTATTTATTTATCATAAATTTCAGTGATATAAATAATGTTTATTCTGTGTAATATACAAAATAAAAATACTAAAATATATATATATATATATATATATATATATATATATATATATATTTTTTTTTTTTTTTATTTTTTTTGATGAAATTATATTGATATAATTTACATAAATTATTATATTATCAATAATTTTATATAAAATGTGATTTTTATCAACATAACTGTTAAATTATATATAACTATATATTATATTGATTGTTTGTATCAAAATTCAACAACAATAAAATAATAATAAATTTATTTATATTTTTATATGTTTTAAAGTATATATTAAATTAATTTTGATATACATAAATATAGTATTAAATAATTTTGAATTAATATAAAATTTTGTAAATATAATTTTTGTAAAATAAACTGTTAATTGATCAGTAATAGATTTTATAAGAAAATTATATACTTAAAAACTATTGAATAGAGTATGAAGAAGCGTAAGCTATAATAGTACAAATTTTTTTTTAATCCAGAAAAAATTACATAACAAACTTTAGACGAGGGAGATGGTTTAATTAGAATAAAATTACATAATTTTTTAATTAATTCACAATGTAAAAATTAACCGACAATGTTTAAAAACTAAATCCACACACGTGAGGAGAAATTAAATTACATTGTATCTTATAAGTTACATGAAGTATTGCACTATAAATAATTTTATACATCATATGATTTTTATAAAATTAGTCGTTAAATTATAATTATATATTAATTTGATTTTTTTTGTCGAAATTTATTATTATTGAACAATTATAAATATATAAGCAAAGAGTTTTTATTTTAAATCTTTTAAAAGTATATATTACATTAATTTTAATATATATTAATAGAAGATTGAATAATGTTATCTTAATATAAAATTTTATATATACAACCTGTTTGATAACAACTTTTAATTCATCAACAAATTTTAAAACAGAATTATTCAATAAAAATCATTAAACAATATAATAGTTAGTATTAGTTATAATGATTTGATTCATCTCCACACACGTTCCACTTAATCAACCTCAAAAAAAAAAAAAAATTCCACTTAATCGCATCAAAATTTGAAATTTTCTATCCCATTTCCTTCATGTGGTGCTATTAAATGTTCATAAATATCTCTCTCTCGGTTTAGATGTTAGTATTTGATGAAAAAAATATCTAAATCCCTACCTAATAATTTAATATTTTAAGAAAAATAATCCTTATACAATTTAAGAGCTTCTATGAAAAAATTATCTGGCTTTTTGCTATCTCAATTTAAAAAATAAAACACAAGTAAATTTAAAACGCGTGATAGAATGATTCTACATTTGTTCACACCTAAACCCAAAGCATATACATCTTCAAGGGAAAAAATTAAGGAGAAAAGGGAATAAACTTTTCATAAATAAATTAGTTTTATAAGTTTTTTATATTAACTTCTTCAAAATTTAATTTTAACTTAAATATTTTTATTTTTTATTTTTATTTTATTTTCTTATAAATATTTATAGAGAAGTTTATTTTAATTAAAAAATACATATAAAATATAAAAAGTATTTATTAATTCCAACCTGGCAACTCAAAATTTTGCTGAGAGTTAGTATTTGGTAGGAAAAAGTCACTAGTATAAGTAATAATAATCAACGTAATAGAAACAATTAAAGTAATTCATCTATAATTTCATAATCTGTTTGTGACTGTGTAATTTATGAAGCCAAGAAATAATAAACCATCTGCATAGGAAGAAGAATAAGAATGTGCCATGCATGCATTCAAGAAGTGGAACTACAGAATTATGCACTCTAATGGGGTCAAAGTTGGGTCAAATAGGTTCCCCAAAGGTATATATGTTCCTCAGAATCTGAACAATTGCCTAGTTAACCCTATTCTCTCTCTCCTTCACATGCCCATAAAAATAACAAGTACAATCAATTCATGAATAATGATGCTCTGCATTAAATTGGGGGAAAACAATGGTATCAGTTCTGAAAGTGGCACCTGTTTTGGCCTTTAGTGGAGTCACATCATGCTCACCACCTCTTTTATTCACTCAGTAATTTACACCAACTTCAAACCCTCACAAATTTCATAATTTTCAATTTGCTTAATTAATTGTGATTTTTTCTCTCTAAAGTTTCACAACCTCACAAATGTTTTCATTAAAAAAAAAATTTCTGCAAACTTTGTCGTCAATTTGAAAACTTCATGATTTATCTTAATTATATTGGTTTTAAAAAACTTATCACAAAATTATCTTAATTGTAGTAATTTAAAAAATAATTATCACAAAATTATGTTAATTATGACTATTTTTCAAAAATTTAAAGGTAAATTTGTAAATAAATAAATACTTGGAAGCAAAATTCATGATAGTATTAAACTTTGAAGAAAAAGTGTAATTAAATCTTTTTAAATTAATTTGATCATTAATTATTTTTAGGTGATTATTTATCAAAATTATAAAGATAGTTGATTAACTATATATCAAATATATTCAAAAGATATTTTTATATATAACTATAAATTTAGAAATAGTTTATCATAAATTCATTATTAATTCAAGTAATTAGTTATAAATAAGTAATGAATATTGAAATCCGTATAGTTAGTTAATTCTAAATGAGTAAAATTTAAGTTTTTATGGTATGTTCAAAGTGTAAACAATATCCTTATTCATTATGTAAAAAAAAAAATACTTACTCAATAAGAAAACCGTGGCTGTGAACATGCAAATAATCACCATCTATATAATATGTGAGATAGAATTAAAGTGTATAAAAAATAAGGTAAACTTAAGTATAATAAAATAATAAAAATTTGAATTCTTATTTTTAAGGTAGAATAATTTCTGTACATACTCTTCTTTTTATATAATTATGTATTTTTTTAATAGATAATATATGCATCGATAAATATTTTTTACATTGTTATTTAATTTTAAACTATTATATATGGTAAATATATTAAAAATTATATCAATAATAATTTCTGAAATAAAAATTCAACTATGACACGAGGAGAGTGAGATTAGTGATAAGGTGTATTGATCGGTAAAGATGTCTAACGAAAAGTAGATGCCAAAAAAGGTTTATTGTCATTATATATTGTTATAAATGATTGATGTTAAATAAAATTATTATTTTCTTAATTAGTTATTTAACTAAAGAATTTTATTTTGCTTACTTTCATTTATCAGTTCTTTTTTCCTTGAAAAACATGAAATATGATGAGATATTTATAAATCATCATTAAAATAATATTTATCAATTAAACTATTTTTCACTTTTGTACCAAAAATTTCAATAGCATATTTTTTTATATTCTAATTATGAATAAAAAAAATTTTATTAATTAAACAATTTTTCCACAGTATTTTTAATTTATTTTTTTGTGAATATAATTTACATTTACAGGTATTGTACAATATATATAAAATACTTGCAATTACCTATCGAAACTGATATGTAAGCAAATATAATGTAACTATGTAAGTAACTTTGGTCTTCCCTGAGTTGGAATGGTTTTGGGCATTGTGGCAACACCTGCTTCCCTTAGCATATGTAACAAGAAAGAAATGGGTCCTACCAAAGAACCCTTAATTTTAGGAGTGTGCACTCTCTTTCCTCCTCTAATCAAGACTCAAGAGTGTACAAATTTTCAACCAAGAAACGTGGCTTACGAAACCCATGTTCGTACCTCCATTATGTTATGTTATGCCACTACCTTAGCTTGGTTGGTTACTTAGTTTACTTAGTTTTTTTCCCCCTCCAACTCTACCTAAAATGATGTCCAATGTCCATATCTAATACAGTTACACTTTTATTTTTATTTTTGAAAGAGTATAAAACTATAGTATAAAAAAACTATATTATAATCATTACATGAGGTGTTTGTGTGTTGATCTTTTGTTTCCCACTTTCCCACCACTTTGCTAACTTGGTCTTCTTCACTCTCTCTTTTCTCCCTTTTCCATTTTGAGGAGTATTAATTGGTGTGTAAAAATCAACTACTTCACTTCAGCTTGTTGCTGGTTTTTCTGTGCGTTTGATTAAGGTTGGTTGTTCTTTTTATATTGTAATATTAAGTTGGTCTTTAATATATAGTTCTAATTATTTTTTCATTTTTATATTTTTGAATATCTTTCTTTGTTGATTGAGCACTTTCCAGTTTTGTTTCTGTTGATTTCTGTTCTAGAATTTTGATTGACCTTCCTTTTCTGGAATTAAGATAGTAAGATGCCAGATTATTGGTGCTGTTTTTACTTTTTAGTATAACAGCACATACTGTATTAAATTAAATCATAGAAGTATATATGTTCTGGATTTGGTAACCTTAGAAATTTTCTTAAATAATTTACATAACATATGTAAGCAATTTATTCTGCAAATTCTTTTCTTTTATCTTGACTATGTACATGTATATGAAATGCATATTTCTTTGTTTACATATCTCTTTGCTTCTTTTATGTTTTACTTTAAATGTAACAAAGTTGTGTGCCAAACTGTCATCATTGAAGCAAAACTGCTGTTTTTTAATTGTTTTGGTTTGTAAACTCTTTCTTTGCTATGTTATCTTTGAAGTTTTTTTCCTTTTTCAGGATACTAATCTTATAATGCTTAATTAGTTTCTAGTTGAGGGAAGGTTACTGTGAAAAAGTGTTCTTGCCATTAAAGCACAGTAGTTTGATAGAGGAAGAAGATGGAGAGTACACTATGTTGGGTTCAAAAGAGGGGCCATGGTAAAAAGGGTTCATTATCTGAAGCATCTCCGTTAAAAAAGTTGGCTAAAAAGGGAATTTCAATTTCTCATCAGGCCATGGTTGTAAACACTGTCCAATCACAAAATAGTAATGTTTTCCAAAAGCATTTGTTCTTCCTACTTGTTCATGGACACTACAAGATTCCAAAGCTTATGGCAAGTGCAGATGAGATATATCTTCGTCGCTGTCTCAAATTTGTACACATTAGTGCATTGAAAGCCTCGCATCATAACAAACCTGTGAGCCTAGAAACCAAAAACTTGAATACAGTTGAATGTGGTTCTGATCAGTTAGTCTTAGCACATTCTGTAGCTTCCATGACTAAGAGTGTAGTTCAAAGTTCTAATACTGCTGAGAATTGGACTTTAGGCACAGTAATGGGGACTAAGAGTATGATAAATATATTGAATAGTCCTTTGCTTCAGAAGTTTGGTGCTTCAGAAAGAAGTGACAATATGAACAGCATGAACCTCACTGGTGCTAGAAACATTATATGCTTTAAGGACTCTCCTAGTGGTTTTAGTATCTCTTCATCTCATAAACTAGAAATGGAAACACCAATGGTGCAAAGTCATGAGTATGGTTCCATTTCTGCTCATAAAAGAACTAGTTCCAAGACTAACTCTACTTGTTTTGATTGGTTGTTGTCTTCTGCTGCTTCTACTGTGTCTCAAGGAATGCTCCAGTGCACTTGGAAGCAAGGTGTTCCTCATTTTGTTTTTTCTGCAGATGATCAGAAGGAGGTCTATGTAGCCAAATTGAGCAAGGTAGAGACAACACATGATGAGGCTTTGGACTGTGTGTACCTGTTTCACTTGAACAAGGGCCCTGACCATGATTTGCAACTAGTTGGTAAGATGAATGTGTCAACATGTTTCACCCTTTGCCCTGACAATTGTAGAGTAATGGAAACAAGGTTTGTATTGTTTGGTAATGGTAAGTTTTATGACAAAGAAATGTACACTTCAAGCCATTCTCACAAGGGCATGGCTAAGAGAGCATCACAAGTGTTAAGACATAGTCCATCACCTATACACAGAACACTCTCAATGTTCAGTAGATCAAAAGCCATAAGAGAAAGTTGTTCATTGGATCCACAATCATGTGGTCTAGGTGGGACAAATTTGCTAGAAACTAATGTTCCAACAAATTTTGAGTTGGCTGCCATTGTGGTCAAAAACCATCTTCCCTCTCATAGCTTGGATAAAGTAGGAGGCTGGGGTCTAAAATTTCTCAACAAATGTGGTGTGAATCAAACTACATTGCCTTGTGAAAGTTGTAATCGAAATTCTGGGGATTGCTATGCTAGCATAAGAATTCTCATTCCAGCAGGGCTTCATGGTGGACCTAGAACTAGACATGGTGGTCCATCTAGTCTCATAGATAGATGGAAATCTGGGGGGTGCTGTGACTGTGGTGGTTGGGATGAGGGATGTCCCCTAACAGTACTTCAGAGAAGATTCAGCAATGAGAAGATTCTGTATCATGAAGATATGCAAGGAGACTGCAAATCAGTTGATTTAGTTACTCAGGTATGTTAGGTCTTGTTTGTTTAGGGTTTTCAACATTAGAGAACAACATCAGCAGTACTTATGATATTGCATTTAAGTTTTGTCATTTCTAAACAAACAAAACTTGTATGTAGTATCTAAATGTTGCTGATATTGTTCTTCAATCAGAATTCAAGTTTCATTTAGGTAATACATGCTGACATTTAGTGAATTCCTTTAATACGTAGATTATCAAAGTAAAACTCTAATTATGATGGAAGAACAACACAAATAGTATCATAGGTACTGCATCTAGGTTTTATCCTTTCTAAAATTTGTCTGTCCCTTGGATACATTGAAAGTGTTTGTCCCTTGAGCACATTTTTGTTTTCTAAAAGTTTGTCTCCTGAACACTTGAACATAACTGTTTCTGTTTTTTACTTTTTAGAACACTTGTTTTGAAATAATTTTCAAAGCATAATAGATTTTGGACGAGAAATTAATTGCTAAGGAGTACAAAATTGTTTTAGAAAATAATTTTTTAAAACAAAAAAAGTGAGAATAGAATCAAACATATCCTTATACTCACTATGTTCATTATTCAATTCACCAAAACTAGAATGTAATAATTCCATAATTTGTTTGTGTCACTTAAATCTCTGCTGCTTTTTTTTGTTTCTTCTAAGATCTAAGCCGCTTTGTATAAAATTTGACTGCATGCATCTATAATCTTGTATGCACTGTCTGTGTGTGGTTAAGAAATGGCAATTATTTTTCTATGCAATGAGATGATCATATTACCCTCTAATTTCAGGGTTCAAGCAATTTCAGCCCCACCTTGAGGATGGTGAATATTCATGATGGTTTATATTTTATTCATTTTCAACAACCCTTGTCAGCACTACAGTCTTTCTCCATTGCTGTGGCGATTATTCACACGCAGAAAAAAGTTGAGGTTATTTAGCAGACTAGTCCTCTAACTAGTTGTATATCAGCAGTTGATGAGAAGATTTAGGTGAGTACATGAATCAGATTTTTGTTCCATTGTGTATGCTTGTTATTTGTCATACTAAGGTAACCTTATCTAGGAGAGCTAGTTCTGCTTGTCCTTTTTTCTCAATTCTTGTAACCATATTTTTCCCTCTTGTTTTTTGCTGAAGGGGTGGAATGTAAAAGTTCTTTATGAAGAAAATTTGTAGCATTGTGATTGGATTTGTTATTAGTCCTTAATCTGATGAATAACTATATGAAGATAGCAAGATGTTGTTGTATCTTTAAATTTCTGTTAGCCAAATATGGTAGTTCCAATTTTGTGAAAAGTGCCTAACCCAAATAGAATTCAACAAGGATCTAACACCAACAAGTTCTAAGCTCAGTTGATATATAGTTGAATTATTTAAATATGTTATTAGGTATTCGATTTCTGCTATTTCTATAGAAAAAACTTTGTTGAAAAAAAACAAAATTTACTCCTGTATTCAAAAAGATATTAGTCTTCGATTATGGATTGGGATATATTTTTTATAAAATAAATATAAAAAAAAATAATCCTAACCATGTTAATAAAAAAGAAAAGGTTTAAAAAATTTATGGCAAGAAGAATAACCAAATGGGTAAATTTATGGAGTAAAAATGTTTATGAAAACAATCATTTAAACTTACATTAAATAGGAAGTCTTTTCACTATTTTTTATCATGTGCATTGCATGTCAATGATAAATTATTACATGGTTTAGGAATATGTAATCTCAACTAATCTCCACATAATAGATAATTATATTTTTTAATTTAAAAAAAAGTTAATAACATGAATTATATAAGAATTTTTCATGTCCATGGTAATGAGTTCTTCCCTTTCTATTGCATGCAAATCATTTGCACCCGAAGGTTAACTCCAAAAAGTATATTTGTTTTGGTGGCAATAATTTGTTGCTTATTTCAGATGACAAGTTTCCAATTTGCAAACTACTAGTTCTGCTGTTTGTTAACTAAAAGATTTTACTTATTAGCTTTAGCCTACTATGTTGAAAATGAGCCAATTAGGAATTAAAAATGACACTGCCACCCCATCAATAAAACATAAAAATAAAAACAAAAGAAATCCAAACAAAGAAAAAGAAGAGAGAAAGATCACCCTATATGTAGATTGTAAAGTCATGATGAATAATTGAATATATGTGCAATCTAAGAAAAAGACACACGTTTAAACCAAGTAAAATCTACCATTTGCATATATCTAGCAACTTGCTTTATTCCACTTTTTAACACTAATACATCATAAAATTCTTGACTATGTCCTGCAGTTACTTAATTCATGGAGCAACTTTAAACGACACAAGAAAGGGGATCACATATTTTCCTAAGTTCACAACAAATGAATCTTTAGTATTTAGAATGATAAGCAATATCTAGGCTACTTCTTTTATATTAATTTTTAAATTGGTGTGATGAGTACATTCTAAACAAGACATTGAGACCCTTTTATCCAATCTGTGCTTTCATTTTTTGTTGCTCTTTGGTTGGCAAGAGGTGTATTTTTCCTTCCTTGTAGGTTTTTCGGGGTAAGTAGTTGTGGTAAATGTCAGTGTAAGTTTCCAAGTGTTTTCATGCTCATACTAGATAGAATTATTATTAATATTTGTGTTTTAATATTATCATGCATACTCCATGAAACTAGATTTTTTTACTTTTTGATAAAAGAAAAATTATGTAGTTACCATTGTGGGCATTTAAGAAAATACCAACTTTGTCAATAACTAGTTTGTAATTAATAGTTTGACTTATTATCTCAATCATATTTTTTCATCTACATGTTTAAACACGAGTCAAGATTTATTTAATGAATACAAGTTCACTATTACTCATTCTTAATGTAATAAAAAACAATAAACAAATTATTAATTTTTATCTTCTGGTTTTATTCTTCAACATTAGATGTGATCATTATTTTGATATCGGAAAGTTTCAATATCAATAATTCAATAAAATTATATTGTCATCAAATTAATTGAAAAAGTAGTTCTTTATAATAATTTTTTTTTTAGTTTAACAAAGAAAAAAAATTTAAGACCCTATTATAAATATGCTATACATGAATTGTATAAAATAATTTTAATAAATCGATTCATCACAATGATTGTTTATAATAAATTTATTAATATTTTATAATAAATGTCTTAAAACTCATAGCAATCATGATATGTAATGAAATAATAATGTAAAAGAGTTTTACCTAAGGATTAAAATCTTATTTATTTTTATCTAAATTGGGATCAATATCTAAAAACTTTATAATCAACAAAATTGAATAACACTTTACATAATCAAGAGATTAAATTAACACATAAACGAAATAAAACTAAATTAAGTAATAATATTTAGAGATAGAAATAAAACGCAATAACACATTACGAACATGCTGAGTCGCTTTCAAGAGATGTTATACATTTCGCTGTTAGGTTTTCTTAAGAATTTATTCAAAGAATTTTTTACTAAAAAGAGTTGGAAAGTCAAAGAATTAGGTGCAAAGCAGTCAATAAAGATCTGATGGATGCATTTAGGTAGCATCTATGTTCTATAATTTGCTGTAAAGTACATGATTTCTTTAAATTTTACACCTTTTTTATACTCCTTTTTTCATCATATTATTTATAACATTTATCATTTTTTTCTCTCTCTCTTTCTTCGTCCGAAGGGACATGCACCCTCAATTTTCTTATTCTATTAGTTTTGCATCTTTTGCAAACTCATTTCAATTTAATAATATATTATTTTATATTAGTAATCTTTTCTCACCGTTTAGGACTGAAATTATTGATATTTTTTAAAAGGTGGTCAGTGATAATAAAAAAAATAGGCCAGCCTTAACAAGTATTTGCTTAAGTGGATTTAGCCAATTTGAAAAATTCAAAGTCTGGCCAATTTCTTGTCTTAGTTATTTTGAAAGACCTATTTTATGTTAAAAATTTAAATAGATAAGATGCATCCCTAAATAGGTTAATCGATTAATAAATCAATGTAAAAAAATAAATATAAACTATGAAAATTAAAAGCAATATTACTCAAGTACGAGATGAGACATAAATATGTAAGTTAAGATATTTTTATGGTCATATCATGAGTAAGATAAGATATGAAAAAAATAAGATATGTAAGAGTATAATAAGTTTTAACTATATTCAATTTTTTGTGCACACCAAATAATGACAAGATAAAATATAAATTATATTTAAATGATAAAATTATTATTTCACTAAAATTACATATAATTTCCTTAAAGATAATTTTTAATTTAATTTTTAAATTTTTAAAATTATAAAAATAATCATTGTTATAATTTTTATTAAATTATACACAAATATCATTTTATTTATGCACTTACTTTTTCTACAATTATAAAAAAATATATAAGGTTTTTAAAATTACAATTATTATTTAAATATTTTTTTTGAAAAATATATGTATGATAAATATTTAATTTTTAATACTTTAATTAATAATATACTTTAAATTAACATGCCAAAGTTATTATAAATATATATAAGATAATATTCTAAATACAAATTTTATATAATATATATTACTCTATATTATATATATTTTATTTTGTATATAAATTATATTATTATTATATATAATATAAATTAATATATATTACTATATTTTATATATTTTGTTACTTTTATATATATATATTATAATCATGTTACATATTATTATATTATATATGGAGAGAGAAAAAAAAAACATTATCATATCCTAACACTTCCTAACTCAACTTCCCTTTTAAATTAAAAAAATACACTAGATCAATATGATATGATAAGAATAGAATAAGACTATCATATCCTACTAGTGCAACAAACATCAAATTACAACATGAAATGATAACCTATCATATCATATCCCAACCACCAAATGGATCCTTAAGGTTTAGTATGACCTTCACAATAACTTATTTAGAATTTTATTTTACAACAAAGTCCGTGATATAGCATAAATTTATCATTCAATAAATTTATATGCTTGATTTTTGTGTATTAACATGCGTAATATTTTAAAAGGAAAATAGATATATGGTTTTAATATATTATAAAAAACTATATAATAATAATATTAAAAAAATTAATATTTATATATATCCAAATTAACTAGTTTTTTTAGGCCCAAAAGTCTTTTTGAATGACCTAAAGTTTGACCTTTTAACTTAGTATATTTTTATAAAATTCTTAACCTAATTTATTTTTTAAAAATGCTTGACTTGACCTTATCTGACATGATGCAAACTAAGTCATAAGCTTCTATTAAACATTTTAACTTATTTTCACCTAAAAGTGGTGCACCTTGTTACCTATATCCAAGTTAAAAGATTATAATTAAATTTTTTAAGGAGTTTATTGGAAAATAAAGTATCACATTGAACAATATATAAGTTGGATTGTTGTGTTTAAGAATGTTTTTTTGAACAAACTCTCACACTTGAATACAATCTCGAAAGTGACTTGTGTGCTTCATCAAAATCTATAGGCACAACAAAAATCAGTCATCATACTTGTTAATATTTTTTATATCATCATAAAAAATGTAAGTAGTTTAACCTTCAACTTATCAAGAAATCTAATAAGGCACACACAACAATAGAACAACAAAACCAGAAATAGAAAGTAATTCAAAACAATTTAAAGAAGAGAAGGAAGAAGATGAACACAAGATATACGTGGTTTAACAATGTTCATTGTGAAAGGGGAGAACAAGATCAAGATAGTATAATAGAATTTCCTTGACCCTTGTATCATCACTATTAAAAAAACAGAACAAGAAAACTCAAGTCATTTACTTTATTTTCACATTGGATAATCTAGTATTCTTATGCATGAAGATAATTAATTCGATAGTCGTGGTCGGACTTTATTATGGATTTCTGACCACATTTTCCATAGGGCCCTCTTATCTCTTCCTCCTTGATCTCACATTATCTAAGAATTACATGAAGTAAAATATTTCCCTTCTACACATTGTCCATATAGAATAACACTTATGCTAATGTATAGACATCAATCACAAGCCCAAGGAAGGAGAATGCCAAACAACTCCTACAATACAATTTAGTTATGACCAGTAACTAAATGTAACAAAAAACTAAATGCTACAGCTGCAACTGCTTTGCAACTGATTTTGAGAAACTTCAAACAACATTTTTCCACCTTGTCTCTAAATTAGACAACTCCCTTCAGAGTTTTGCTTATTCTCCATAACTTTTACTCTTCACCAATCAAGTCCAAGTAGTGCTTGAAGTTAAATAGAGGTAAAGACCCAGTGAAAGCATCTACAAGATTTTCTTCAGTTGCAACCTTCTCAACCAATATTTCCTTGATTTCAATCACATCTCGAATGAAATGTAATTTAACATCAATATGTTTAGACTTCTCATGATAAACTTGGTGTTTTGAGAGATGGATAGCACTTTGGCTATCACAAAATATAGTAACACTATTTTGTGTTATCCTAAGTTCACTAATCAAACCTTTAATCCACACATCTCCTTTAACACCTTTTACGAGAGCCATGAATCTAGCTTGAGTTGTTGATAAAGCCATTATTGACTATAAAATAAACCTCCAGCTAATAGCAATACCAAATAAAGTGAAGACACAACCAGATAAAGACTTTCTTGTGTCAATATTTTTAGTATAATCAGAGTCAACATACCCATTGATTGCTTCTTCATCATGTAATTTTCTCTTAAACCTCAAACTCGAAGATAAACAACCATTCAAATACCTCAAAATCCAATTTCAATGTTCCCCAATGAGCTAGTCTAGGATTTGCCATGAACTTGCTAACCACATTAATAGAATTGGCTAAGTCTGGTCTATTGCACATGCCATACATAATGCTACCTACCCTACTTGCATATGGAACTGATGTCATTTTATCCCTTTCCTCATTTGTACATATGATTATGCTTAATTGACAACTTATCATGTTGCCTCAATGGAGTTACAACAAGTTTAGATTCATGCATATTGAATTTTTCAACAACTTTCTTCATGTAGCCTTATTGAGATAAGAATAATTCTCCCTTTGATCTATTCTTCCTTATGTCTATTCCAATAATTCTTTTAGCTTCCCCAATTTTCTTCATTTAGAATTTAAATTTGACTTGAGTCTATCTATTTCATCCTTTCTTGAGCTTGCTAGGAGTATATCATCCACATATAATAGTAGATAAAGAAGAACCTTTGCATCCTTTTTCAAAATATAAACACAACAATCATAATTGAACCTTTGAAATCCCATTTGCATTATAAATTCATCAAATTTTTTATACCATTGCCTAGGACTATGCTTTAGGTAATAAGGATTCCTTTAGCAAGCAAACCTTTCTATTACCTTTAGCAAAGCCCTCCTATTGATGTGTATATATGGCTTCCTTAAGATGTCCATAAAGATATGCAGTTTTGACATCTAGTTGCTCCAATTCAAGGTCAAACTGAGTGACTATAGATAAATGTATTCTAATAGAGCAATGTTTGACTAAAGGTGTGAAAATTTCTTTGAAGTCAACCCCCTCAGGTTGAGATAATCCCTTAGCAACAAGCCTTGTTATAAATCCAGCCTTTTCACCACCTTGGATACCTTCTTTCTTTTTGAATGTCCATTTACAACTTACCATCCTTTGATTTTTGGGTAGATTAACTAGAATCCAAGTCTTGTTTTTCTCAAGTGAATGCATTTCTCCTATCATTGCTTCCAACCAATTTTCACTTTCCTTGCTGTCCAAAGCTTTTGTAAAACTTTTAGGCTTATTTCCTTGAATTTCTTCACCAACATGCAAAGCATAATAAATGATATAATTTTTTTTGGAGGCACAATGTTTCTTTTAGCCCTGTCTCTAACCAAATTGTAGTCATAAGTCATTGGTTCAAACTAATGATCTTTATTTACTTCTTCTGTTTGAATTATGTGTTCATTCTCTTGTAAGTAGACAACTCCATATCAACTTGAGTATTATCAGAATCACTCTCTTAATTGTTTGCTTGTTGTTGATCTTTAAACATGATGTCCATTTTGGTTTCATCAAAGGCAACATCACTACTAATGATGCATTTAGGTTCATCATGTTCCATTCTCCATATTTTATATCCTTTTGTTCTACGAAGGTATCCTATGAAGGCACATCTAATTGCATGAACTCCAAGCTTATCTTGCTTGACATGTGCAAAAGCTAAAAGCACCAAATAATCTCAAGTTTGAGTAATCTGCAAGCTTTCCATTCCATAGTTCCGTAGGGTTTTAAACCCTATTGCAGAAGAAGGACATCTATTGATTAAATGAACAACACTAGTAACAACTTCACCCCCAAAAAGTTTTCTGGTAAGCTAACACTTAAAAACATGCATCTAACCTTTTTTAGAATTGCTCTATTCATTCTTTCTGCCAAACCATTCTACTGAGGAGTCCTAGCTAGCGTCTTGTGTCTTTGAATGCATAGTTTCCTACAAAACTTATTAAATTGCTTTAAAAACAAACTCTAGGCCATTGTTAGTCCTTAGAAATTTTAATTTGATTCCCATTTGAGTTTCTATTTGAGTTGCCATTCCTTAAATTTCTCAAAAGTAGATCCATACTCTCCTAGGATAGTTATAAATGATAGTGAGAAAATAAGAACAACTTCCATGAGTCATGGTCCTTGTTGGACCTTGGAGATCTAAATAAATATATTCAAAAGGTTTATTTGTGATGTGAAAACCTATTCCAAAGCTAACCCTTTGTGCCTTTCCCAATATGCAATGATCATAAAACTCTAATTTCTTTATTTTATCACCATTTAATAGATTTTGTTTTGCTAACTCAAGTGAGCCTTTTACACTAACATTCCTTAGCTTCATATGCACAATCTATTTTTATCATGTTGCTTTGACTAGCTACAACAAGTTAACCTATAACAGTTGACTCATCTAGAATATACAAGTTATTTCTTTTTATTCCTTTAGTAATAACCAAAACATTATTAGAGATTTTCATGATGCTATGTTCAATTTGTGTAGTGTATCCTAAGTTATCAAACATCCTAATGAAAATCAAGTTCCTTTTGAGTCCGGGTACATACCTTTCACTTGACAATAATGATTCTCGATCATTGAACATCTTTAATCGAATTGATCCCATGCCTTGCACTTTACATGACTTGTTATTTCCCAGCAACAACACTCCACCTTCTTTCAAGTTTAAGGACTCAAAATAACCCTTTCTTGGACACATGTGAAATGTACAATCAGAATTCATCACCCAATCTTTTTCAATCTCAGAATTTGAGACAACCAAAACATTTGCAGTTTCATATCCTACAATAGCAATGACTACATCACTTGATTCTTGAAATTTCTTTGAGTCCTTATTTCTTTTTTTAGTATAGTCCTTTTTGAAGTGTTCTTATGGTAGTGGAAGCATTTAAACTTTCTTTGAGACTTGTTTTTGAATTTTAATCTATGCTTGTTTGATTTAAAAGTTATTTTCTCTGATCTTCCCCTAATCACATTCAAACCTTCTACTTTATTCTCAATTTTCACCTCTTGCCTTTTTTTAAGTTTTTTTTTTGTTTGAATTGAGGATTGTAATTCATCAACTATGATGGTCTAATATCTTCCAAACCAAATAGCATCCTTGAAGTGTTCATATGAGCTTGGTAAACCACCAAGAAGAATAAGAGCCTTATCTTCAGCCTCTAATTTCACTTCAAGATTCTTTAGATAATCCATAATCTTATTGAAGTTAGCAATCTGATCAGTGACTAATTTATCTTTAGTTATTTTGAAAGAAAACAATTGTAGCTTCAAAAAGAGTCGATTGGCCATAAATTTTATCATGTATAAGGATTCCATCTTCAACCATAATGTAGCAGTTGTTGGTTCCTTTGTTACTTCTCTAAGAATTTTGTCTCCAAGACATAAGATTATCGTACTCTTGGCTTTTTCAATGAGTTCTTTCTTTTCTTTTATCAACAAAGTTACAAGGAGAGCAACTTCACTCTTTAAAGCATCACCCAACCCTTGATTTATCAAGACTTTAGTCTTGCCCACATCTTAATCCTCCACAGATCAAAGTTATTGGACCCAAAGAATTTCTCTATGTCAAATTTGTTTTGATCCCATGGTTGAACTTCCTCTCTACTTTCTCATAGACAACGCCAATTGTAAGTGGTTTACTTGCAACTTATCAAAAAATCGAACAAGACACATAACAAGGAAACAACAAAACCAGAAACAAAAAGTAATTCAAAACAATTTAAAAAAGAGAAGAAAAGAAGATGAATACAAGATATAGGTGGTTCAGTCTTAAAGACCTACATCCATGGAAAATGAACAAAATTGTTCACTATGAAAAGAAAGAACAAGATCAAGATAGTACAATAAAATCTCATTGACCTTTGTATCACCATTGTTGAGAAAACAAAATAATAAAACCCAAGTCCTTCATTGTATTTTCACACATTCTCTAAGAATTACATGAAGTGAAACTTCTTCCCTCCATACAATGTTCACATAGAATAACACTTATGCTAATGTATAGACATTAATCACAAGTCTAAGGAAGGATAAGCTCAAATAACTCCTACAATACAAGTAGGTTACTGATTTTGAGACACTTCAAACAACAAAAACATATAAGGGATGAATTCTTTTACATATTCCGTTCAAAAAATTTCTTTCCTTTCTTTATCATCTATTGTTTTCCTCCTTGACCTCTATATATACATTTAATAAGATAATAGTGTTATGACACTAAGTTTCAAGTGTATGCCAAAGAATTCCATACACTTTATCTAATCATATTTGGTTATGAAACAAAAATATTGTATAGATAATATAGATTGATGTTGATAATTATACTTAGATCTAATATAATATCGTGTAATTTTAATTAATATGTTTCATTAAATTTAAGTAATATTGTGTAAATTTTTTAGTTTTTTCTTTTTTGGTCTTTCTTACACGATTTTTCTCGGTCTTTTTCATAGACGTACCCTCATTCATGGATAAAAATGAAAAAATATTTTTACAATATACAGTTATTTTTCCTTTACAAGAAACTCACACACACCCATTCTTAATATGATCAAAGTCAAATCTTCTCCACTCTCAAATTCCTTTTTTCCATTTCCACTTGAATTTTTTTTTGTTTCCATTGCCTTATGTTGCACAAGAAAATTTGTTTCCTTTCTTTATCATCTATTGTTATCCTTGACCTCTATAAGCTAATAGCATTTTCAAGTACACGCTAAAGAATCCCATGCTCTCTATCTAATCATATTTGATTGTGTGACAAAAATATTATGTAGATAATATAATATAGATTGATGTTGATAATTATACTTAGATATGATGTAATTGTGTAAATTTAGTTTCTTTTTTTTTTTTTGTCTTTCTTATGAGTTTTTTCTTACATATTTCATTGATGTGCCCTCGTATATGGAAAGAAATAAAAAATATTTAGGATGTAGTTGTTTTTCCTTTGTAAGAAACTCAAACACATATCCATCATCAATATGATCGAAGTTAAATATTCTCCATTCTCAAATTCCTTCTTTCAACCTTCATTTGAATTTTTTTTTTCATTGCCTTGCATTGCACTCCTACAAACTAGAAAAGGTTTCTCACATTTCTTTATCATCTATTGCTATACACCTTGACCTCTATCATTACATGTAATAAGATAATAGTGTTATGTGACACTAAATTTCAAGTTAATAGTGTTGCGTGACACTAAATTTCAAAGTACACGCTAAAGAATTTGATCATCTCCATCTAATCATATATAATTGTGTAAGAAAAATATTGTGTAGATAATGTAATATAGTTAACATAGATAACTATACTTAAGTCTAATCTAATATTATCTAAATTTAATTAATAATGAAAGATTTGATTATGCAAACAATAATGTTATATTGATATGTATACAAATTATTCAATTAGTTAATATGCATTTTTAATATAAACTCTTTTTGTAATAAATTTTAGATTTTTCTCTCTCATTTGATATTCTTTTCGTTTCTGAAGTGAACAAATTAGAAGACTATTTCACGTGTATAAGAAAAAAGAAGAATTAGAGTGAGGTAGAATAAGGTCATACAAACATAAGATTTAATATTTGTGTACAATTTAATAATTCTAGATACTATAAGAAAATTTGTTATTAGTAATAACCAAAAGTCTTCGATAATTACATAAAATTGTCGGTAATGAAGAATCTCTTACAACTTACCGATAGCCAAGATCATTGATAACTGGAGAGATTTTTTCAATAATTTTTTTTATCAATAAATAGGTTATAGGTAATTGTTATTTTTAAATATGAGATGAAATAAATTAGTTTTATTAAATTTTAAATAAATCAATTTATATTTTTAGAATTTTAGTTCAAGTTTAAACCTAAAATAATTCTCCTATAAAAATTAAGGATCAACAACCCTTGTATGGTTAGTGAATGAATAATAATTTTTTTTCAAGGAAAAGAGGAATAGGGAATAATAAACTAATTACATTACAACTTAATTTTTGATAAAGTAGGAAATACTTGAACATTCAAACTCTTCGTCATTAGGTAGACCAAAATGATCCATAACTTAATTGAATTAACTTGACTTAAAAGGATAAATCATTTTGCCAAAAATAAAATAAAATAATCTTTAGAAAAATATAACATTTATATATACTATTGTCCTTCTACGTGTCTTATAACTTATTACATCAAAGCAAATCAATATTTCTTTTTTGAATTAATTATCTAAATAATGTAAGTTTTAATTTTCTGAGTTTTATAATTACTACTTAGATTTCTTTGATCAATTTAAATATTATTTTTTTGGTTCACTTAATATAATACAAATATAATTTAAATGCATTTTGCGTCATTATGAATATAGTAATTTCTATTTTTATTTTTAATCATTAAAATATTTTTCGTTTTTTGTTTTGATCTCTTTATCGACATGGATTAAAAACAAAATTCATCATTTGTCGACATAGATTTAAAACAAAATTTGTTATATTTTTGCATAAACACATAATGACATGAATTAAAATAAGACGTGCTACACTTATCGGGACTAAAAACATTTCTTTTATATTTTATAACAACATAAAAAATAAAACTATTATATTTTTAACAACGTAAAATATGTTGCTGTTTAACGAGAATTTCATCGTAGAGACTAAAAGAAATGACGATAAACATTACTGGTACCAAAATAAAAAAAATATAAAGACTAAAAATAAAACTATCATATTTGTCATATTTAAGCATAAACATATTTATAAATTATCATTAGAATTTAGAAATCATTGTATTAATTAAACTACGTTTACTGTTTTTTAAAATTAAAAATAAACATTTTTTTTCAAATTTTTAGTAATATTATTATTTTGGTACAATGAATTTTTTTATTTAATTTTATTATTAATAATATATATATATATATATATATATATATATATATATATTTCACATTTTAAAATTCTTAGAGGAATGCTAAATTCTTTTTTTTTTACAACACAAAAGCTATTTTAGTTCAAAGTATTTAAAATTCCTAATAAAGTAGGTATAAAGTCCCAACAAATATGATTTTGTTTCATTTTACTACTTATAAATGTTTTATTATTTTTAAATATGATATTTCTAATCTTGACTACTAATTTTAATTAATTTAGTATAACTATGACTAATAAAATAAATAATATTAATTAAATAATAAGTAATGTTTTAAATTAAAAAATAAATTATTATTAGTTAAACAAATCAATTAAGTAATATATTTATATTTTACATAAATAAAGTAATTACATATAATTTATTTTTATAATTTATTATTTAATATATTATAAATAGTAAATTTATTATTTTTAATATTGTTCTTATTTTCTATTTCACTAATTTATTTTTATAATTTAATTTTAATATAATATTTTTATATTTTAATCATTAATTTTATTAGATTGTAATATAATTTAATATTAATATATTATATTTTAATTTTTAGAAAGAAAATTACTGGTTGAGATATAATAAAAAATAAATTATATTATAATAATTCAAAAATAATGAATTAAAATATAAAAGAAAATATGTAGATAATTAAATTATATTTTTAAATAATATAAAATTAAAAATAAATTAATTAATTAAAAAATAAAATAATATTAAAAATAATAATAATTACAACTTATAATATATTAGAAATAAATTATATGTAATTATTATAATATACTTTAAGTTTGTTGAGTTTTATAATGTAAGATTATTTTGTTTGGTGTCGATATATGATTATTAAATTTTTACCTTATCAATATAAAATAATAAATATATTATTTAATTAAATTATGTTTTTAAAAATTAATTATTTTAATTTAAATATTTTATTATTATATTTATCTTAATTAATAATTTTTATTTTGTTATTTATAACAATATTAAATTAATTACGGTTAATGGAAAAACTAAACAATAACATTAAAAATATAAAGTTAATATTTTTTATAAAAACTAAAATAAAATAAATTAAAGACTTGAAAGATATTTAAATTTATTTATTTTTTATTTTTATTCAGTCCCATTATATATACACCCTAATCTGAATAGAAGCGCCGCTGAGTTCTAACTTCTAACCAAAACCCTAAATTCAACCCCGCTCCTTATATATATTCTAAAAAACCCTATTTGTGTTCTTCGTTACACCAGAGCCATAAAATGTCGAAGCGAGCTCAATTTTTATCTGTTAGTCTCCATTTCATGAATTGTGCAAATCTCAACTTTTCTGTTTTGCTCCCTGCTAATTCTGATTCGCAGATTTTGTAGCTCGAAATAAACAAAAATAAAACTTTTTTTGCTTTTTATTTTTTTATTTTTTGTAATCCAATGCGTGAAATAATGTTATTCTATCAACATTGTAGATCTTCTGGTTTCATCCCATTTTCTCTTGGCATATTAGAGTTAGTGGGTCACAATAATATAACAAAACAGAGGAAAAATAATACTTTTTTTTTCCCTTTTTCATTTTGGTTGAATTTTTCGTAAGTTAAATATGCAAAATTCATGTAGCTGACTTCACCTATTGGGATAGGGCTTTGTTGTTGTTGAAACAACGCATGAAATGACGTTGGGGTGACGTGCATATTGGCTTTCATAACATTTCTCACTCTGCTGTTTTTTTTTTTAACATTTTAGCCTGTGATCACTTGTTTATAGAAAAATATTAATACTGTGTTGTGTTTGTGTCTCAGGACGTGGTGGTTCTGTTGGTAAGAAGTTCAGAACGTCACTTGGTTTTCCAGTGGCAGCTGTGGTGAACTGTGCTGACAACAGGGGCTAAGAATCTTTACATCACAACAGATTGCGGGCCGCATGTGTTGGTGACATGGTCATGGCTACTATGAGAAGGGGGAAGCCTGATCTTAGGAAGAAGGTATTGCCAGCTGTTATTGTGAGACAGCGCAAGCCATGGCGATGAAAAGATGGCTTCTTCATGTACTTTAAAGGTAATTTCATCCTTATGCTAATTTTACAATGGCATAACATAACAATTGAATTACTTTTAGTTTATAAGATGATGTGATGCATCTATTGGGATAAGATTTAATTTGCTGTAAGTCTGTAGTGAAAGTTCGTTGTTCATACTTCTAGTGTTTTTATTCATGATGATGTGGTTTTCCTATTTTGTTCTGGCAAACGCATTATAGTGCTTTTAGAACCTATTTTTTTCATCCTGAATTACATTGCATCTGGAGTATTCAAATTTTTGCTGGTTGAGCATTGCATATCCTATTATTCATAAGGATGAATTGTGGATGGTGATTTGATGCTAACATATGTAACCAGCTAGATCAATGCGTGTTGTCAAATATATCAAGTTGGATCTCTCATTCATGGGATCTTACTTTTCGCTATTTGATACATTGTTTCTTTCCTTAATTTTGTTTTTCTTGTTTACTGTCTTCAGTCAGTTGTGTTTTTTTTTTTTCAGTTGATATTCATTATTGAAAGGCAACTGAGCATAGTTTAATTTTAGCAAAAATTGCTGGTATGGAGATTTTGTTTTTGAAGGTTTCTCTGCACCTCCTAAGACCAGCTACACCATTATGCTTACCCTTCTGGGTGATTACTTTTGTTTATCATCCCTGTTAAGGTTGAGAGTTTTGTGTTTTTGTTCTATAGTTGATTTTGATTACAGAAGTTCAGTTCATTTTGGAAAATGGGATGAAGTGATACAATTTATAACATAAAAAATACTGAATAGTGTTACGGTAAACTCTTTTAACAATTCAAGTTTTTAGTTCTGTTAGGTAGTTTTTGATCCCAGACACTAGTCAGGTATCCTCCTTAACATACTATAGTTGATACTGTTACGAGTCTGGAAAATTGATGTGTCCATTGTTACAGATGTGATGGCTTTCTCCATGCTCACATCTGCTCCATTGGGACTCTACATATTTAGGGCTTGAATTCTGTTTAGTTGTTTATGTTATATTATAGAAAAAACAACAAATTGTTCTCTAGGATTTTGTCAGTTAATTTTTTGAAATCCTATATGGTTAGTTCAAATGTTCTCATATTTCCTAATGCAAGTCATACTTTGCTCATTTGGATTGTTACTGTCTCCAGACATTAGTCAGGTATCCACTTCAACAAACTATGGTTGATACAGTTACAGGTCTGGAAAATTAACTGAGTCCATTGTTACAGATGTGATGGCCTTCTCTTCATGCTCACATCTGCTCCATTGGGCCCCTACAAGTATAGGATCCATATTTCTCTTCAGTTTTTAATGTTATCCAACAATTTGATTGCATGCCATGATTTTGTCAATCTGCAATTTCTCTCTATGAATTGAAATGTTTTAGCGAGTTTTGATGGGTGTATTTCAAAATTTATAAAAATTCAAGATGTAAGGGAAATTATATTAGAATAGCAGTCATGCTATCCTGGATTGATAACTGTGATTGAATCTAAGGTGGAGCTGAAGTTGTGCAAAACAGGGATCCACAGGTGGGCTCTATTGATGGAATTCCCAAAATATGGAAATTATACACTGCTGACTGGCCAATCTGTTATGCCATATAGCATGCTAAGAGCATCTCCAATGGGGAACCCATCCATGGGTTATTACCTTATTTCTTGTGGTCCCTACACTGCCATACAGGATTTAAGAACTTGAATAAGTTTTCACTCCAATGTAGTAAAAATGAGTCTCACTCTCACAATGGACCCCACATCTTTATATTTTTTTGTTGGTTCTGACGAGCAAAATAATTTTTAGTGTTAAGAACTCAGTTCTTATATAAGAACCCAATTCTTATATTATATGAGTGTTCTACACTTGGCAGCCATGTCAACAAAGCTCCAATTGTCGAAACCCATAAGATCAACTTTTTATTTCTAAGAACCCTGTAAGAACCACCATTGGAGATGGCCTAAAAGGAAAAAGGGAGGATGTAGCTGTTCTGTTGGTTGTTTTGGACAGGAAACTTGGCTCTGGATTGTCCTTTGTAAGAGCTCAGGCTCATCATCTTTCTTTCGTCATTTATAATCTCATCTTAATATTTTGTTTCTATCACTTTTATGCTTCTTTTTTGGCATCTTTGAGTCATGTATTGCATGTCAATTTTTTTTTTCCAGTTATTTCAATGTGGAGTTGCATCCGTCAATTTTATAACTGGTAGAAAATTATGTTTGACCCTCTTTCTTTTTATTCTAGATAGACAACACAAGGGGAGGCAGTGATGGTGTTTTCAGCATTTAGATCAGATAATGGACATTGAGTGAAGAGCCTGAGTCCTGGCAAGGTAATCCAGTGTCTGTTTGACAAGACCAGCATGGTCCTTTATACAAATGCTGGTGATGCAGCTATGGTGCGGCTCTTCTCTTCTGTCCCTTGCCTGAGTAAAGGCGAATCTGAGCCTTGCCCCAAAGCCCTGCAATTAGGGTTATACTCATTAGTCATTAGTTTAAGTATGAGGCTTCACACTTAGAGAGATAAGGTTGTCCTGGGAGCTGTTGCCCTCTCTGAGTTGCTCTGTAAGCCAATGATCATTATAATTGAATTTACAAAACAGCCCTCCACACACACATACAAAATTACATATACCTCTTGCTTTCTTTCTTTCTTTCTTCATCACAATCATCTCTTCTGCTTTCTGCTTCTTCTTCTGGGTATAACAAGGCAATGATGATGTTTTCAACAATTGGACCAGACATTGAGTGAAGAGCTGTGCCCTGGCAAGGTGACTCAGTATATGTGTGAAATTACCTTGTGATCTTTGCACAGTTGCTGTTGATGCAGCCTTTGCAAGCCTCTTCCTCTTCTGTCTGAGAAAAGGCGAATATGAGCCTCCTTTATTCAGCCCTAACCCAAATTGTGTTTGTGTTCCTTTTTGTTTGCTTATTTTGAAGACTTTTGGAATTGGATGATGGCAGCTAAGTGTGAAAAGTTTCTCATAATAATTATAACTTTTCATTTCAATTATAACTTTGTTTTTTATTTTTCTTCTTCTGAGTGGCTTTAAATAGTGGCTGACAGGAAAAAAAAAAAGTTATTTTGCTTTGTTCATTTTTCACCCTTCTGGTCTATGCATATATTTCTTGGCAGTGACTTTCTGATTGCACTTGTATCAGTGCATTCCTTCAGCTTCCATGCTTGTCTGCTTTTGTATTTTAATAATGGTTTTGCATTTGTATGTGAATTGGGAGTGAATTGCAGTTAAAGAAAACTGTCCCTATTGAGCATTGATACTTTCACTTTTTCTTGCTAGAATTTTTTAAGCAAGAATTCAAAAATGGTCGTACATGCTACCTAGCTATATGGTTCTGTAACAAAATAAAAGAACAAAGACCCGGTGAAGATTCTGTATATGTCATGGTGTCTACCAGATATGATGTGAATTGTTCATTACATCTTTGAGACAGTTCAAACATTGAAAAAACTGCTTCATTAGAAACAGAAGGTGTAATCGGAATCCTTATTCCATGTCGCCCAGTAGTTGGTCTAATGACTAGTGTGACATATTAGTTATTATTATGAAGTGGTATGCAACCCCACTTAACCCAAGATATTAATGCACATGGCTGATCTAAATATATAAAATTAACTTATGATTTGGTCAAATATACTAAACACATGAACTCATTCAGAGTTACTTACGCTTCTACACCTCACTAAATCTGAAAAATAGGATTCATGAGGAAGTTCAGAAATTTTGGTGCTGGGTGTACTACTAAGATCTAAGATTTGCTCCACTAATATGTATCTGATTCAAATTGATTCTCTGTTGCAGGAAACGCCGGTGTTATTGTAAACCCCAAGAGGGAGAAATGAAAGGTAAGAAATGCGTATCTCAAGTTATGCTGGTATTTTGCATATTAATTGTCTAACAGATTTGTAGATCTTTCCTGATGAAAGAGGAAGATCATTTTTGGTGGTTTTCGTATTTTTTGTCGAATGCTCCTCCTTTGTATATTTGCATAATTTCTACTTGACTTGTAATCATTGATTTCATAAGAAATTTTCTTCAGTGGCCTGCAGAGCCTGCTTGCGTATTTGTTGCTTTATACTCTTGTGTAGCTCTAAAAATGTGTTAAAATCTTAGATTGTTTTTTATTTGCATGCTTTTGTTAAGGTGCTGCCATAACTGGGCCTATTGGAAGTAGCGTGCTGATCTGTGGCCTACAATTGCAAGTACTGCCCATTCCATTGTTTGAGACTCATCATCCATCAATTTTCAACTTGGTCAACGTTCAAATAATTTTTTAGTGGAAAACAAGTTAACCTTGAGTTTTCTACAATCTTGGAATGTGAAGATGTGTTTCATTAAGAGCTATACGAATTTGTTTCTACTAGTTTAGTTTTCTTACAGAAAACAATTCATTGGTACATAATGAAGATTAATTGATGCTGTAACTCACAGCGTGCTTTGATTTGTGGTGCATTTGATTGAAGAAGATTTTGCTTCCAGATTCATGTTTGGTATATAATGAATGGTTCCACTGAACTGATCCAAGGACAAAAATAATCATTACATTGAAGGGCATTTGGAGGAAATAAATAGAAAAAAAAAACATTTTCATAAGATAAAATTATAAATTAATTTATTGAGTTTTTTTTTTAAATAATTTATCTAAAAATTAATTTTAATTTATAAAAAATTTATTTTGTTTTTTTTTTTTTTTTATTAAAGAAGTTTTCTCTGATCAAATTGCTTCCTAGAAAAATCAGTTTCTAATACCGACTGTGCCATGAATTAAATAAAAGGCTACTTTTATTTGATGCGGTTGAAGGGTGCATATTGGTGAGTAATTCTTAGTTTTTATAGATGATTCTCAAATTAGCATCCATAAAGAAAAATGTTTTTCGAGAGATGAGTCTAATTTTGGAAGTCTTGCAAGATTTTTATTTTATTTATTCAAATTATATATGAGGGATAATAATTGGTTGAAGTCTTACCAGTGCACGACGTTTTCTTTACCTAATAATAATTTATTTGATTTGGTTTTAGTTTTATCATTTTCAAGACAACTTCTGTTATACTACATGAAACTTACGCACTGTTATGTAAGTGTTATTTTCTCAGTTTTTCTATCAGAATTCTATATTAATAGTTTGTGTAGTAAAAATTTCCATGAAAAGATTAGGTAGATTATTGAGATGAAATTTTAATTTTAATTAGAGTTTTATCTTTTATTAATTGATTCAGTTTTGTTGATTAATCGGTTCAAAACAAAATGAAAAGATTTTTGTTATATATTTTCAATATTTTTTTTTAAAAATTGAGTCAATTTTATTTTTATTTTTTAAATTTAAAATTATTTTTTTAATTCTCATATTTTAATAGTTTAGTCCTTCATAGTTGTCATTAGAAATGATGCTTTAGTATGTTGTGGAACGACGTTTTAGTTTTAGTCATTGCAAGTAATTGATGATGTTTATAAAAAAATTAAAATTAATTATTTTTAAAATAAAGACAAAAAAAAAAAAAAAATTAAGGATAGAAAACAAATTAGCTTAAATTTAAAAGAGAAAAAAAAATTTAAGCCAATTTGTTAATTCACTTCTAAATTTCTTGGTCTTGGTCGGTCTGTATCTAGCATCCGAGATATAAAACTCATGCATCCATATAATTTAATTTATTGTTTTGACTATAAATTATTGGAACTTTAGAGTAAACATTTCATTCTCTCTCTTGTTAATGCATCCAATTAATAAATTATTTCATGTTAATACAACCATTTGAATCAAAACCTCCACAACACCTCCCACGTGGATATCTTATCTATTAATATTATTAAAAAATCCATTTTTTATCTTCTTAAAATATAATATAAAATATTCAAAAACAATATCTCTTAATTTTTTTTAAAGATTCATTATCACAAAAGAATATATAAAACTTAGCAAGTTGGCGAAAAGATGAGCATGCCTTTTTGAAAGATACAATTTATCTTCTTATCTTGATTTTTTTAAAAAAAGATCAGATGCTTTTATTGTAAAATAACGTCTCTTAATATTTTTTTCCCCGAAACTCATTATTATATAAAAAAATGAATATACAAAAATATATAAACATTACTTATCAATTTAGATATTTTATTATGTCTGATGTACTTATCAAAGATTAAATTATAGATTAGGACTTCACCGTGTACATATTTATTTTATTTGCCCTTTGATTCTATTCTCAATGAAAAGGAATTAGTACACCCCAAATATGTTGCAATACAGATAAATTCTTAGTATCAGCTACAAACCAATCCAAACTCATTCAGTAACAAAAAGATCTAATTTTAATATCTAAAAATTGGATTTCATTATTTAAGATTTTTAGTTGAAGAAACTCATATTTGTTAACCTGCATGAATTACATTGTTAGTAAAAAAAATTTACATTATTAGTTAATAATAAATTATTGTTGGTGTAATTTTTAAGATAGTTATTATAAAAATTAATAAAATTTTTATATAAGATAATTTGTGATTGGATGAAGGTCTGAAATTGTTTTAAACCAAAAATAGATCACGTATATTCTTGTAGTATTAATTAAACATCAAATAAAAGTTATATAGATTTATAGGCAGAAGAGAATTTAAATATTAAAGATAAGTACCAGTAATATCAAACATAAACATAATAAGAACACTAAATTAAAACAAGGTCCAGTAAAGCAATCAAGTAACACGTTAAAATTTGAGGTGTTCAATTTAAAAAAATAAAATAATTCAGTTTTCAAATATAGTGTGTAAGCATATAACGTCAATGTGTAAGCATGATCATGGGAGGCAATAACACATGTATTATATACTGTACTCAATTTAGTATTATCACTTTCATATTATATTAAATAACATCCAAAAGCTTTAGTAGCAGACAACTAACCAAACAATCTATCTACCTGTTTCGCATATTAATATGAATATGATATCGACAAAAAAAAACTAACATCTCAAGGATTAAAATTTTTTCGTCTAAAATTTGGACCTATATTTTAATATTATAGATTTAAATTACTCTAAATTTATATAATTAAATTTTGTGTTGTAGAAAGAAAAAAAATTAAGTTCTTAGAATTATATTTTTGAAATAATGAATTTATAAGAATTATTAGAAAGATGTTTTCGAACAAAATTAAAAATATCCGTGGACCTATACCACTTCACAAATCACAACTGAACATTTGATCTAACAATAACAAATCGTTTATATATATATATATAATTTAAAATATTTAAATTTATTATTTTGCTATACTCAATAATTATATGATATGAGATAAAAGTTTTATATTCATCTTTATATTATACATCACTTTAATGATAAATATAGTAGAATAATTAAATAATTTATCAATTACATATAAAACTATTTTTTGTTATTAAATTGTTTATTTTTTAAATGTGTGGGACAAATGTGTAAACAAAAATTAAGCAACAAGAACTATGAGAATTAAAATTATCCTACACCAAATTAAGAGGATTAAAATTATAATTGAACTTAAAATTTTAATAATTTATTGATATCTTTTTCGGTATATATAATATTTTTTTTTGGATACATATTTTTTATTGATATATAAGAGCAATGGATACAGGACATTGATTAGTAAAGTTATTTATAATTATATATTATCTGTTGTTTCTACGTTTATATCTTTTCTATATTCAACAATTATATCACATCAAAATAAAGCTTTTTCATTTATCTTTTTATTTTACGTGGAATGAATAATTCACAAATAAATATATTACAATAAATTAAATAATATATAATTTAAATTTATTTTTTTTGTTATTCAACACATTGTTTATAATATGTATTGTGTATTTATATGAAAATGTATAAATATTTGCAACATAACAAATCTTATTTTTATTTTACCATTTATGATATACTTTTAATTTTCTAAAATAATTGAAAATATTTAATTATATAAAATAATAAAAAAATGATAACATTAACCCGTGCATCTCACTGCTTATTCTACTAGTGTGTATTCAACATATAGATAGACCCTTATCATGTGAAAGCAGGCACAATCTGTTTTTGTCTTGTACATATTTTTTGTTTAAATTTTTGTCTTTTACATTAAAGGTTGTGATCTTCAAAGGAAAAATATAGTCACGTTCCGTTCATAATTGGCATTTTCTTTAGTTTAAGTATTCTGCCAGCCATGGTAGCATGTGATTTGGTGCAGGTCAAGTTTTGTGGCAAACACATTCAATCACACCCATGTGACCTGGTCTCATCTCAAACCATTGCAATTTGCACACATAAACACTTTAAAAAGGAATGGTTGTTGTTCCATTATTTGTTATATTCCCCCCTTTCATGCACTTGTTGTCAAGAGAGAAAAAAAAATGGGGAAAGCAATTTGGTGGTGTTTGGTTTTGACATGCCTTTTTATTCCCTTAGCAGTTGCTGATTGGAACATACTGAGGCATCAGACACATGATGGGTTGAAGATCAGTTTGAAGAACTATTGTGAGAGTTGGAGGATGAATGTGGAGCTGCACAACATTAGGAACTTCCAAGTTGTGCCTGAAGAGTGCATTGAGTACATTGGAAGGTATGTCAAGTCCACACAGTACCAAGTGGATTCACAGAGGGCAACTGAAGAGTGCTTGGTTTATCTTAGCACCAGCTGTGATTTGAAGATAGATGGAGGAGATGCTTGGATTTTTGACATTGATGATACTCTGCTTTCAACTGTTCCTTACTACAAGAATAATCTATATGGGTAATTCCAAAATTCACTCTCTTCTACTATCCATATCGTGATGTTTGGTTTCTAACTGGATGCATGAACATTTGTAAAATTGATTTTAGTTTAAATGGATTATGAAATGACATGATTTATGTTTAAATATTTTTATTTTAAAAATAAGTCGATGCATGTTTGGATAAACATTCTGAACATAATTGAGTATTGAAAGTATGTTTGAAGAAAAATATTCTTTGTATATTTTATTCTGAAAGTATTTTTGAACTGAATATATCTTTAGCAGTAAACTTAAATATAAAATTTCTGATTCAATGCAAAAACTGTTTAAAATTATTTCAACTCAAAATCAATTATAAATCTTGACATCAATTCCTCAATGTGAAATTATCCATAAAAATATTTACTTAAAATCAACGCAACTCTGGATCATTTAATGTAAATCAACCCCCTAGCTATGTAGTTGAAATTGCTTGGTACCCTATATAGTTCTTACTTTGATCTCCTTGTGCTTACCTACAACTATTATGAATGATGATGGATTTTTTTGACAACAGGGGAAGGAAACTGAATGTGACATCTCTAGAGGAATGGATGAGCAAAGGTAATGCACCTGCTCTTGATCACTCATTGAAGCTCTACAATGAACTTAAATCAAGGGGTGTGCAAATCTTTTTGGTTACTGCAAGGAAGGAGCATCTCAGATCAGCCACAATTGACAACCTTGTCAAGGTTGGTTATTATGGGTGGACTAAAATTGTCTTTAGGTGAGTACTACATAACCCTTTTCTCTCATTATCTCTAACCACTACTCCTTATTTTTAGGCTATATGTATAAATCTATTTCTTTGTTCTTTCCTTTTTATCTCTCTGCAGAGAACCTGCTGATGAATTGGTATCAGTGCAAAAGTACAAGTCTGATGTGAGAAAGCAAATAATGAACGATGGGTATCGCATTTGGGGCATTGTTGGGGACCAATACAGTAGCATTGAGGGGATTCCAAGCCCCAGAAGAGCATTTAAACTCCCAAATCCAATGTACTATGTTGCCTAATGTTATCATTCATTGTGATTGCATTACTTCTCCCTCATTTTCAACTTGTATTAAAAATATTATTTTACAATAAATGAATTCTCAATTAAACAAATCCAGCTAGGTTAGCTTTGCTGTTCTTTCCTCGTCAATAGTAATATAAGTCGAGTTTATGCTATATGTTTAATAGTCTCTTCTTTGTTCTCTTTTACAAATATGTGTATAAAGAATTCTTACCTGAAACTTCTAATAGAAACTTCTCAAATTAGGGACAAAATCTTTCTTCTTCTTGGTTGTGCTCCTATGTCCAAGCTCCAACCTCTCCTTGTCACCCTAGGCGTAGGCCGAGGTGTCGTTGACGGCGGGATACCTACAAAGACACTCTAACACTCAAGTCAGTGTGGGTTGGGGTGTGAGCAAGCATGAGACGAATTAAGCATACCTGACACAAGTGGTGTATTTTTCTATTTATAGAGGTTGGACTTGTATGCAGTAGCGATCCATGCAGCTCGATTCTCGGATGTGCCGCTCGAGGGTTTCGATGTGTATCCTAGCGTGTATCGGGTTGAGAGGGGCCAAGTTATGGTTGGCTCTGACCAGGGTGAAGCAAGTTGTGCCGAAGACATTTCGGCACAACGAGTATACTTGGACCCTGAGTCTTGAGCACCCAAAAGGGAACGTGATGACTAGCACGTGCTGGCGTCGAGGGGTGCGTTAGAATTTGTGCATTGAGTTCTGACCGGGCTGAAGCAAGCTGGGTCGAAGTGTCTTTGACATGGTGAATACACTTGCCCCTCTCGAGGACCCAAAAAGGGACGTGGTGAAAGCATGTGCTGGCATCGTGGGGGCGCGTTGGAACTTGCACCCACGCGTATTGAATGCACCATTAAGGTAGAGCCTCGGGAAGCACACCCATTTAATGTGCTATCTAGGACGTCATGCAGCCAACCTTTGGGTTTCGACCTACCCTTGGTTGCAACCCTTCGCATGTCGTGGACTGAGCCTTTGATCGTGCCTAGGAGGCCCAAAATGTGCCTACAAATAGCGAGGGTGTGGTGGTGGATCCTCACTTTCTCAAACCTTTGAGTTTGCTCCCTACTCTCGTGTCGAACTCTCTCTGTTCTTCCTACCATCGGTCATCATCCTTATCTTCTTGTTTAAGCTTTAACTATGAGTTCTAAGGATTCTTTATTAGGTTTTGGGAGCCAGGTGGTGGAGGTTGAGGTGGCACTCATTGGCACGTCGACCTTATTAGACTTGTCTTCTTCATCTTCATCAAGTGCATCTAATGCTTGGGTGGTCCAGGTGGTGGCTGAGGTGGCATCTCAGCTACTCACTACCTTGTCGAGGGCCTCTGTGGTGGTGCCTCCAAGCAGGGAAGGCCCCCACCATTGTCCTTGATCAACGGGTTCCCTCGTAGAGGAGGGTGACTCCTCCCATCCGCCTTCTTGGGTATGATTGGTTGAGCGGAGAGGTGGAGGAGTATCCTTTGCGGTTGTGTTTGAGGGGGATTGTGGCCAAACTAGTCGAAATTGTGCAAGTGGGATCGCTGGGATATGAACGGGACTTCGTGATGGAACCATGCTTGGTCGATGAGCGGATCTATATAGGGGCGAAGAAAGGGGAGGAGGACTTCCTCTACATGTACAAGATGCAACTACGAGACCTCGACGTCAACCTCCCATTCGACAGGTTCGAGGCCAACATTTTGCAGACTTTGGACATTGCCCCTAGCCAACTGCACCCCAATGGATGGGTGACCATGTAGGTGATCAGGGTGATCTACTATTGCTTCTGCTTGGAGCTTACCATAGCCAATTTTCTCCACTATTATGTGGTTTGCTTGGGTCCGAAGACGAGGTGGGTGTCATTGACAAGCATCTCAAAGACTTGCTTGTTCAACACTTACTCCACATCGTACAAGGGGTTTAAGGGCCATTTCATCAAGGTCCGGGTTGTCGATGAGGTCCCATTCTCCCTGAATCATATGCTGATCACCCTTTATTAGTGGTGTTTGTGCAAGTTTAACTACTAGTTTCAGGATGACATGTCGACCTGAGATAGGTCAAACATGGAATTTTTTGACCAGCTCCTCGGGAGATGAGCTGCAAAGACGTGGTCAGGCTAGTCTTCCTCGATGCCCCATCAAGGTCTTGTGTGGTAAGTTATTGTTTATTGTGTATTGTCGGTCGATTGTGCATCGATGGCTCTTGATTTGTTTCTTTAATCTTTGTAGAACCGATGGGGAAATTCGTCTTCCGTGCGTTGAAGACCCGATACAATGCTGAGAGGGTCGTGACTGCCGAGGACACGACACTGGCTCGAGAGCTCGTAGTGGAGGCCTTGCATATACTGACACCAACTACTAAGGCCGATAGCTGGTACGGGAAGAATAGGAAGGGGTCACCTATTGGGGTCGAGGGCCTTTTCGCTGTATAGGATCCTAGTCCCCTACCGCCCCCATTTCTTGAGTCTACTCACTATAGGGGCCTAACTTCATGCCTAAGTGTGGCGAGCGGCAAGTATTCGCTCTGAGGGCTTGACTTCATGCCTTGAAACATGATTGGACTTGACTTCTTGTTGGAGCACAATCGTGATTTGTTAATAACGGCAGGCCCCATGGCAGCCTTGAAGGCGACGACAGCTTACCAAGTCCGGACTTGTGTGATGACATAATTTTGGGTGGGTACCTTCAAATGTTCCCATGAGTAGAATAAGGAATAGGATGCCAGGGCTGTGAAGCTTGAGGAGTTACAGAAGGAGATCGACGCCCTAAGAAGGAGAAGATGAGTGTGAGGTGGACCTCGGACGAGTTGTTAAAGGACGTCACTTCGACGCAGTTGATTCTAGCAGCCAAGGATGACGAGCTTGCCAAGGAGAAGGAAAGAGTTGTGTCCCTTATGGATAGCAACCTATTCGTGGAGGTGAGGGCGTCTTCGGCTGATTTTGTTGCTATTGAGACCCTGGTCGATGTGACCAGGCTGATTGAGTCGTTGCAGGCACGCGACAAAGACTTGAAGGAAGCCGAGCTGGCCATCATGTCGAAGCATGAAGCAGGATTTGTGAAGGTTGTGCCTCAAGTGGCTGTGGTCGCGTTGGATCTCGACTTGATCGTTCTAAGCATCCTTAAGGATGTGAAGAACGAGATGATAGTGGAGGAGTTGTCCGAGGATGAGTCTTGATGTAATTTATATGCTGCCTTATACTCATTATGTTATATCAATGAAAAAGCATCTTTTATTCTTATCTCTTTGGACTACCAAGTTATATTTATGTACTTATGTTTATTTGTCGAGTTATATACATTTGCCAAGTTATATTTATTTTCTTATTGTACAAGTCTTGTTTGGGTGTTTGGGAGTTATCAAGTTTGTGGATGTGTGGTTATTGCGATGGCGTCCATAAGGCATTCGGCGAAAACATGCACCTTTAGATGCTTGAGTGTTTCCTTGCTCGGATTCGGGTGGTTTGAGGGGTGCTCGATGAAAAGGTTCACCTTTGGGTGCATGAGCGTTTCCTTGCTCGAATCCAAGTGGTCCAAGGGGTGCTCAGCGAAAACGTGCACCTTGGGGTGCTTAAGTGTTTCCTCACTCGGATCCAGGTGGTTCGAGGGGTGCTCGGCGAAAACATGCATCTTTGGGTGCTTGAGCGTTTTCTTGCTTGGATCTGGGTGGTCCGAGGGGTGCTCGGCTAGTGCGTGTGAGTGTGGTAAATAGAAATAAGAGAGGACAAATTATTTAAGATGTCTCGTTAAAAAACCTTCGTGGTCGAGAGTACCCTTTTACAATGTTATCTTAAGGGACAAATGACCAGGGTAGGAAAAAGAGTACATTGCTAAACTAATTGAAGTAATACTTGAGATGCATGGAGTTCCACGTCCTTGAGATGATTGTGTCATCTAATTGTTCCAAGTGGTATATACTGTTGCTAAGTGATTTCTAGATTCGGAAAGGCCCTTCCCAGTTGGCCACGAGCTTCCCTTCTTCTTTTTTCTTCCTCGCGTCTCTTGTCCTCTACTAGACTAGATCGAACTTGCCGAGATCTCAAGGTTGGACCTTGAAGTTGTATCTACGGGCTACCCGCTGTTGGTAGGCTTCCTGCCTTATACATGTTTGTTCCCTGACTTCTTCAACTAGGTCAAGGTCTGCCCGTAGGGTCGAAGGAGTCTTGCTCAGTGAGGGTTCCTCGATTTCGACCAAAATCATGGTGTCGGTCCCAAACATTAGCCGATAGGGGGTCTCTCCTGTAAAGGATTGCAGGGAGCAATGGTAAGCTCATAGGATGCTGGGTAATTGCTCAGCCCATAATCCTTTAGTTCTTCTGAGTCGATGTCGAAGCTCGCCTAGGATGACTTTGTTGGCAGCTTCAGCTTTGCTATTTGCTTGGGGATGTTCGAACAAGGTCACCCTATGTGTGATCTGCAACTCTTCGTAAAATTCTCACAGGGACTTGATGATAAACTGGGTCCCATTGTTGGTTACCATCGAGTTGGGGATTCCATATTTGCATATAATGTTTTGCCACACAAGTTTTTGGACCTTTTGAGGGGTGATCGTAGCGTTTGACTTCAATCCACTTCGATCCAAATGGGGGTCATCAATTCTCAGTCTTTGGCTTTGGCATGTAGTATTTCAGGCCTGTCCACCGGTGGTGATGACAAGACCCTGTAGAGGACTGTATAACCGGGGGGGACCTTGGTTGTGGCAAGCCTCACGAGGGTGTCGACACGAGAGTTATTGGCATGGGGAACATGTTGGACTTTAGTCTTGTTGAACCTTTGGAGTGTGGTTTCGGCTTGGTGGTAGTACCTTAGGAGTAGGGGATCCTTTACTTGATACACCCCCTTGATGTGTTCAACCATCAGTGTGTCAACATATTCACAATGTGTTGACCTCTCATGCTAGGTCAAGTCCTGCAAGGAGGGCTTCGTACTCGACCTGGTTGTTGGAGGCTTTGAAGTCGAATTTAAACAACTGTTACAAAGTTATGTCTTCGGGACCTTTGAGGATGATGCCGACACCTCTACCCTTTGAATTTGAAGAGCCGTCTATGTATAAGACCCACCATGAATTTTTGGTTGGGAGTGATGTCATCTCGACCAAGAAGTTGGCCAAGGCATGGGTCTTGATGACTCCTCTCAGTTCGAATTTGAGGGTAAATTTGAATAACTCCACCGAACAAACCGTCATCCTTCCAGCTAACTCGGATTTTGCAACACTGTCGGATAGGATGATCAGTTCGGACTACCATTATATGAGAGTGAAAATAGGGACGTAACCATCCGACCGAAGTGAGAGCGGGAATGAACTTTCCTATCATCTGATATCGAAAATCTAAGTCTTTCCGACCTCTTGAACCACTACGACACTAATTGAATGTTCAAAAATGACGAGATATAGATATAGGTCCTGACCATCCACCAATCTTGTCAAGATGGACGGTAAGATTAAGAACTGTTGAAGTCTTGAAAAACTTTCTCGTATTCATCATTACAACGGAAAGAGGTTGTCAATAGCTCTTAATTTCCAAACTATCTTAGTTATACTACAATAAAAAACTATTATTCTTTTATGACTACATAATTTGTACCATGTAAAGTTTTATGCTACTAAAACGCCATTCAATAACTAATGAAAAATTGGACAATATAACTTTTACTTACTTGAATTTGCACTCAACAACTAGTTTCTTTTCAAATGAAATAATTGTCGACGTTCACAGGCTATACGGGCACGATGTTGTCTGTCTTCTGCGATTGTGTATGTTTCACATCAAACCCAAATAATAAAATACAATTTGTAGAGAAAACCATGACAAGAAAAACATTAAATTAAACTCTAAGAATACATACAGTACCCCTTTTGACCAAGAGAGCAAAACATTATAATTAA